>LQNS02007217.1:1713581-1762973 GCA_001587735.2 Parhyale hawaiensis
AACAGTCTTGCTCCCCGTTCAGTGAAGCTATTAAAATATTTTGTCGCTACGTCTTTGTCAGCTTCTCTGTTTGGAATGCGTACATCACAGTTATGACCTTCCAGTCCTCTCTGAGTGTACAGCGACAATCTGTTTATTTACATGCTATATAAGTGATACGTTTCAATATTTTCTAAACATACCGTATATGATTGTGAAGTGCTCGCATCTTCATTGTCCTGAATACAACTGGCGACCTCTGAGTCGTCTGTGGTGGTCGTACTCTTACACGCCTCGAATTTTAGCACTGAACGATCTTTGAATAACTTCAAGTTGTTCTAGCCTTTTCTCGTACTCGACATCTGAAGTGGAGAACAGTACTCCGTGCTCAACAGAATTAATTGCTGCCATCCAGTGAGTATCACCTTTACGTTGATTGACGAGAAAGTTCGTAAAACCCACCCACTCTACTTCTTTCCCACTGCGGTAATTCTAGCTACACGTTTTTCAAAGGTTGCGTCGTCTTGCATTCTCACGCTAATGTCGAGGAGAACTTCAATTTCATGCTCATCCCAAGTAGGATATGTTGTCTCAAAACAATGTTATATTTTTTCCGTTCCTTGGCAGCTTCATTTCCGTCCATTAAGAGTCTTATTAATTTTTACCGACTATAGGCCGATGCTTTCTAAGCTTGTAGGACAGACAACACGTATTTCACTGATTATACAGCCGCCAAAATTCGTGTGTCGTCTGCAAATGACGACGTGACTTAATAGTTGCATCAGTGCCCATGTCCTTGATCATCATGAGAAAGTACAGGTCCCAGCACGGTGCCCTGTGGTACTCTACTGAATACCGGCTGTCTTAAGATACTTTCTTGTTGGCGATTACACTTTGAGAAAGTCAAGATTAAGAATCCGTGGTCAACCTTATTAAAAGCCTTGGCAAAAATCTATTTCTAAATTATTCCCTTGACACAATCATTGGACAATGGAATCATAATCATCTAGCAGCTGTGAAGTAGTGGAACGTTTCTGTCGAAAACTATGTTGTTCTGATGTATTTCCAAAGAGGCTTCATATAAGGCGGTAGCAACGGCTACGAAGATCGAAAGCAAAATTTTTTCAGCAATGCTGGCTCGCTGATTGGCTGAATGATTGCTTAGGAGCTTGTCATTCGTGGGAAAGGATAGCTGGGGCACTGTGATTGGTGCAATGGGAAGAGAGCAGTACTCATAAAATGGCTCCAATAAAAGAATGACCGTATTATATATTCTAGCGGGACCCGTGGAAATTCCACGGTTAGGATATTCTCACGTTTCAAAATGGAGCAATCTTAACCTACGCTATTATAACTCCCTTTAGCTCTACCTAATGCAGCTCGTCAACCGAACCTCCTACCCCATAAATAAGGCGTATATATCCCTTAGTGCACTCCAAGCAACGCGGCGCGGCTCGAAGCGGCACTACTCGTAGCAGCGCGGTAAGGTGTTATACGAGCGGAGCAATGAGAGGGCGAGACCTGCATCAGTCACAATAGAGGAGTTTCTGTGTGTGTACACCTTTTGCTACACAGAAAGAAGAAGAAACACTGGGTGCATCCCGTCGACACGAGACGAGAAGAGTATGGAGAATTCCACCATCTCTACAAAGAATTACGTCAAGATGAGTCGCTATTCTTCGCATGTTTACGAATGAAACCGGCCACTTTTGATACACTTCATTCTCATATAGAGGGAAGAATTACAAAAGGGTAAAAAAATTGATCCTGATTTTTGTATCATGATTAAAACCTTAAGCATTTGATGCTTTATGAATTGAATGAACACAAATGCTTTTGGGTAAAAATGTCCTTTAAGCACATAAAAATAATTTTTTTAATAGGCTCTGCAAATGTGAAGTCTGTTTTTTGGAGATAAGGCTCTACGTTTCAAGATATGACTTTGAAGTTCCCATTGTTCTCCTTGGGAGAAAATACCCGGCGATGGCGCGGTGTAATGGAAACCCTTTTAAATAGGTTTTTAACCTAACCTATCTTAATACTGTACATATATCGTAACCTAAAAATGGTACAAGTCGAAAAATATTGCGAACATGGAAAAATTATCATGAATAAAATGTTAATAAAATTCAATTTTTTACGTATATACACTGCGCGAGTTTCATAACGGTTGGACCATAAATGACTTAAATTTGCCCTCGCCCCCTTTAGAGGGGCTCGAAAGATAGGTCCGATCGCTAAAAACGGACTTTAGATTCACTTTCTACATCGAAAATTAAGTAAAAGAAAGAGAAAATAAAAAATATGTGCTTAAAGGAAACTTTTACCTGCTTTTGCTATGTTTTCAATGGAAATATGTAATAGATTCTAGTAGTAGACAAAATTCATTTATGAAGGAAAATTAATCTTATTTAATTCTTTCTTAGAAAATATTAATAGAATTAGTCCTAAACAATCAATATGCATAAAAATAATTGTATGCACACAAAAACAAATGAATCACTTCGAAAAATATCGCTTGACTTTCAGACTTAAAAAAAATTATAATAAAAATTACACCTCCCGCTATTCAGTAAAAATTACTTATTTTCTTTTATTGAAGAAGACTAATGTTTGCATAATAAACGTTTTGTTTTTTATATTACCGAACTACAAATTTTCTTTGGTAAATAGGAACGGAAGAGCGTCTTGTGGTGACTTTGAAGTGAGTACAAATGTCTAGGTCATGCACAGTGAGACCTCCTTTTCCTGCACTCATACTGGATGGTGTGTCACTTCCTGTGGTTGATGACTTGGTAATCTTGGGTGTAAATTTTGATCCAAAGTTGACGTTTGAGCCCCACATTCGTTCGATTGACTCACGAGCAGCCGCAGAAAATTGGTCTTATGAAGCGTGCTTGGAGGGTGTTTGGGTCAGTAGACTTGACACGTCGCTGCTTTAATCGCCATGTCCTTCCTCTTCTGGAATACTGCTATGTAGTCTAGGGTTTTGCTGCCGATTGTTATTTGAATTTGCTCGTAATAGTGGTTTGTCCATGTGCGTTCATGCTGGATGGTGTTGTGCCTTGTGATCTGGCACATCGTCGCAGAGTTGGTGTGGTCTACTTTTTGCAACGCCCCCTGTCCCTAAATGACGGCAGAAAATTAGTACCTCACGAAAACTCCGTTGTCTTCTATTTTTACTTTTCAGGGGGCTGTCAAATCTATATACCGTACATATGGCACAGTCAAGTGACATTTCCGGTATCACACCTTTGACATGTACGAACACGCTGGCCCTTCGTTTGCCCGATTGCAACCCCCTCGTCGGTGACGCGTCACATCCAAACAAATGGGCAATGACGGGTGCTGCGTAGATGGATTGATACAGAGAGCGCTCGGTATTATTTTACTTTCACTTACACACGATTTTCATAAATTTGTATTGGGTTCAGTAGCTAAATTGGATCAATTTAAGACAGTATACATGAATAACGTTTTCGTCGTAAATCCTTAGTTTTCGAAATATTTGACTTTGAAGTTCCCATTGTTTTCCTATGGGAGAAAATTACACAATGGAAATAACATCGGTAAGCTAGGTTGTCTTCAGTATTTTAATCGAGTTAATTGAAGAACATTTTCGGGAATGTACTTTTTGTCGTAAATTCCTATTTATCGAGCTATAGCGCACTTTCTGTATATAGAGTCCCGCTAATGATGCGATCAGCTGCTTGGATGTAAACAAACCCATTTGCGCTTCCCACCTAAACTTCAGTTTCAAACATGGATTCGTGCGCATTCGATTATTTTCTTGTAATTAAGGAATTTCACAGTCTCGTGTAAATACTGTTCTGAGGTTGCCAAGAAACTGTGCGAAAATATTTACCGTCAGACAGTTTACTCCGCAGATTCCGTTACTTAACTTTCGCACATATTATATTGGCCCGATTTATAATTAAAATTCTTTACAAGCGTGTGTCATTTCATTTCATTGGAAACAACGCTCTTTTTCTTCTATTAGCGTGTGGCATTGGGATAATACGTGTTCCGGGAGTTGCGTTATAGCTCGGTAAGCACGCATTTGCGACGAAGGTATTATTTTAAGGTTTACTTTCGGCTAGGTTAGGTTCTTTTATGTTTCTATGGGATCGTTACCAAGCCTGTAATGACACCGGCTATTTTCCTCCATAGGAAAACAATGGGAACTTCAAAGTTTAATATCTCAAAAACTAAGCATTTGCGACGGAAACGTAATACAAGTAAATTAGCTTAAATTGACCCAATTAACATGCTGGAAGCCACAAAAACCCCCCCAAAAACATGTGTGAGTTAAAGTAAAAATTTACCGAAAGCAATTCTCTTCTGACAGTTTGAGCCGGCCGGTGTAGCGTATCCTTCAGATGCATATTACCTAAGTATGCAGTAACGAAGCTGATCAATGAAGAAGGTCATCACAAAGTCATCGCTGTCTTTTTTGACTGCCCGGGCGATCGCATCCCATGCGCAATGTTTGGCTGTGCAGGCGTTCCTCGTTCTTTTAGACACGCAGTCCTAGCAGATAGGGCGACAATGCACTGGCAACAAAATATTTTAATAGCTAGTGTATGCAGTGTGGGTAGCGAGGATGTTCAGCAAAATAGCACCAGACATTCGAATGCCACTGATATGAAAACAGAATTTAAAAATTCGTCATACTCTTATTTACAAAAAATGCCAGATAGACCAGCGTTGAGCGGTTTCTTGCTCTGTACAGCAAACGCAGTACCTCACTGGTTCTCTCTTTGGTCATCAACAACCCTCAACAGAAGGAAACATTCACATCGGGGTTCTGCGCAGGTGTAGTGGCGTGCATAACACCATCTGGACATCTTTCGAAGACTCTTGAGGTACGCAAGACAAGGTATTGTTTAATTACTAACTTCAGATAATTTTATCGCTTATGGTAGCAATGGAGGTAAACGGATGACCCGAGGCGCGTATCTCGAGGCAAGCCATCTATCAGCAGCAGTTATAATTAACTTGTTCATAGAAAGCCGATGTCATTCTC
This sequence comes from Parhyale hawaiensis, assembly GCA_001587735.2. NCBI lineage: Eukaryota > Metazoa > Arthropoda > Malacostraca > Amphipoda > Hyalidae > Parhyale > Parhyale hawaiensis. The sequence goes on from LQNS02007217.1 coordinate 1,718,587, forward strand.
AAGTGTTTTGGCTTTGCTACGAGCTTTGCTGTCAAATGCAGCGAGACTTACTGGCAAAAGTGATATTTTCTATTGCAAATCACTGACTCGACACCACTTCTTCTTATCTTATCGCCAGCAATTCTCTTACTCTCACAATTGTTCAACTCCGTGCACTTGGCAAGTGCTGCGTTGCCGTAATTTACGGTAAATATAATTCTTTTTTTTTTTTACGGGGAGATAAGAGTTGTCACCCAATGAAGCGCGTGATAAACTCTGACATGACTGCACTGTGATGACTAAATCGTTCGTCCTGCATTGCACGATAGCGGCACAAACTTGTCACTTCTACTCCCCCAGAAAATTAAATTAAGAATGGTGCCACACTGTCTAAGATGCCGACGAGAAAAGCCACGTTAATCTCTATCAACTTGTTGATGAGCGTAGTCTTATGCGCACAATCAAAATTGGTTTTCTCATAAGAATAACATTGCTGGAAACGTCAAGAAAAGTTACACAGATATGGAATTAACCGCAATAAGGCCCTGCCCTTTAACTATAAAACGTCTCAGAAATGGTCAGGCAGTGACGGGTTAACAGAAGACTGGAGCATTGCGAGGCCCCCTCGACACGAATTCTATACCCTTACGGGAATATTCCAGAGACCCTATCCTTATTAGAATATACATGGGCGTCACTTACTCAGTAGCTGTCCAAATGCGTTCTCCACAGGGGATGTTGTAGCTGGCCACAGTCCGTGTTGAAAAGGTTACTTTGTTAGATTAGGTAGGTTCTCTATATTTTCCCTTCTGTTCCGCGAGGTGGGCTGCCGAATGGTGTTAAGCGACCTATCCCATGGGAATCCTACCTACCTGTTCCCGCATGGAGAGGCACAGAAAATACTAACCTCACGGGTGTTTTCTTTCTTCTGGCTTCTCTTTTCTTGTTTCCACCAGTAGTACCGCACTCGGCCGACTGAGACTTTCCCGCAAGAATGTCAAGATTAAACATCGAAGTACTGATGCGACTTAATCAACAGAGTCTCACTGATCGGGTCAGGTGCGGTGGTAGAACCAGGAGTATAATGCGAGTAGGTACTACTGGCACGGATTCTCTGCATGAGACGGAATACCTCATTAAAATGGTTTCACACTAGTCAAAAAGTGATCGAATGCTTAGTTGCTTTTTTGTAAACAACAGAAGAGTTCACAGCTGAGTTCAAAAGTCACTGCCACGCTAAAAAGATATCAAAAACTTTACTAGTGACACTCGCTTTATCAGCGGATGTGATATCTGCCATTTAGCAAATCCTGCTATTGACACTGAGTTGTGTTCCTCGGAGGCAGTGTGTGGGCTTCAGGCAATAAGGTTAGTATAAGGTTAGTTAGGTTTGTCCAGCCTATGTTAATTAAGGGGAGTAGCACTTCCAGACGAGATGAACCTAATTCACTCTATAGGCTGACTTATTCTTTGCTACCTGTCCGTCTTTCGTGTTCACTTTGCTTCCTTCCAGTGTCGTACTTGTACTACTGCTTTGTTCTGTTTTTGTTTTTTTCAAGAGTTTGTTCTGAGGAAATTTCACAGCTACTCAAACTTTGATGTGGGGCCCGAATTCTAAGGTTATATTGTAAGGTTAATGAACATATAATAGCCATGTAAATTCAAGCCAAGTACAAATTTACAACTGCGCAAAAGAGGAACAACTGCACGTTCGAGCAAACCTTCACCGTGGCTATAGGGGCATCCCAACCTAACCGAGGTTAGTTTAGATCTCTAAATTTGGTTGCCCTTTATTCATTCCCATAGAAAAACAATGGGATCTTATAAGTTAAATATCTCGAAGACTAAGCATTTCTGCCGAAAACGTGATTCGCGAAAAAGTCTTAGAATCCCTTATTATACCTAAATACGTCAACAAAAATACCGGATTTGAGTGGGTTATTCAACAGTAATAATACCGGGCATTTCCGCAACGCATTCACACTCACACAGAGTTGTGTTTGCAAAGAACGCAACACGACGTTTGCATACTGTGTGCGAAGTTTGGTGAACAAGGAAGGAAGAAAGAAAGCATATATTCCTAGTCGTAGGAAGGTTTTCATACAATAATACTATTACAATACTTGTTCAGTAAACTAGTGTTACCCACCTTAGCTGGGCTCCATTAGTGACGTCACGACACTCTTGCTCGCAAACACCATCACTAAAAACCGTTTGTGGCAGGTGCACACAAACGCAAAAGTTGCACTTCCAAAGAATTCCACATCAGATTACGTTCCCACAAACAAGGCTTCGGCTTGCACAGTGCTCTAATACTAAGATGAATATCTGTCTGTTTACTTGTCGTTTTGTCTGTCAGTTTAAATTTTTAGACTGATCTACGTGAAATTTATAGAACTTGTTAGGTAGGTATATTAAGAGAACCAGTTGTTAACTTTTGTTGGAGATTTTTCAACCGTTTGTTTGTTTGTCTGCCTGTTTCTACCTTGTAACATCACCCAAAAAATTATTAACGGATTTTCTTGAAATTAGCAGGAAATGTCGAGAATACCATGAGGAGCAAATGACTAAGTTTGTATGATAATCTGTTACTCCATCGGCCTGACTGTATATTTTGTTCTACTGTCTTACAGCAACATAACCCAAACAAGTTATGAACTTATTACCATGAAAGTTGCAGGAAGTATTTATGAGGGTGCACAACATCGCAAAAGTTGCACCTTCATACAGTTTCGAATTCGATTACGTTGCTCAGAAAAAGACACTGGTGGCACATTGCTAGGCCGCTAAAACTGAATATCTAAAACAGGGGTGGGCAAGCTACGGCCCTCGGGCCACATCCGGCCCTTCAGTCTTCTTAATTCGGCCTGCCGATACTTTTGGGTTCTTCGATGCATCAAGCTATTTTAAGCGTTGTTAAAAGATTGATTCTAAAATTGCATATTTGCATGCAGCAAATGCGTTATTTTTAAAAAATTCCAGAGAGCCCTACTTGAACTCTTATATTAATTGGGTTGTCCGGAAAGTTAGTGCCTATTTTTAGTAGTTGATCTTCCGACTTATAGTAGGCATAGGCACCTGTCCTGTGGAACTCACTGGCAGCTATATCATTAGGCTACAGAGCCTTAGCCCTAACAGTGACTAGTGATTTAGCTCGTACTAGTCTTGTCATTTGTCACAGTGTGTGACGCATCTGGCCGGCTGTCGAGTATTTTTAATATTACAGAGTCGTAGAGGAAAATAATTTTTTATTATACCTATGCAGCACTAACACTTAAGATAAGAATTTCCAATGAAGCGCCGATAACCAGGCCACGCTCCGCCTAATAATCTAAATCTAACCTGTATTCAGAACACAATTCAAGCTTTCTTTTTGCAAACAACGAGGTTTGCGACCCAAGCACCCGTGTTAATTCTGTAACCATTTGAAATGGAAGAAAAAAATATATTTTCGGCACTGGATTCTTGTCTATTTACATAAAGGAAGAAATGCCTCTCATGCAACCAAAGAAATATGCGCAGCTACAGGGTATAGGGTGCGAAAGGGGTTTGCGAGGTTTCATATAGTGGAGATAGTAGCCTTATTGGTTTTTTAAGAGCGATCAGGCAGACCATCCTCTGCAGACAATGTTGATATCAAGTCATTATTTGAGAATATCCCACATTGCATAACCCGAAAATTGGCACAAAGCCTCAATTCATCAACATCAGTCGTTCACGAGCATCTGGGAAAGCTTGGGCTTACAAATCTCTTCAATGTTTGGGTGTCACGTGACTTAGGCGAGAAGAACTTTTTGGATCATATTTCTATCTGTGATTTGTTTTCGAAACGTAATGAAAAACGCGCCATTCTCAAAAGAAATTGTGACAGGAGCTTAAGGAATGAATTGTTTACCAAAATTTTCAGTGAAAACGATCATTGAGTAAGCGACATGAAACTCAGACAAGCGTGTCTTCACCATAAGAATGTTTTGCTTTGTGTGCGTTGAGAATGAAAAGGAATTCTGTGCTATGAGTTTCTCCCATGTAACCAGACAAATTACTGATACACTTCTACATCTGGACGAGCAATGCGAGAAACACGCCCAGAAATGGCCAACATGAAAGGTGTTGTTTACCGTCGGGAAAATGCAAGACCACTCTGTTCTTAGGACACCAGACAAAAATGACTGCAGGGTAGCTTAGTTGGGATGTGTTACCCACCCTCCTTATTAACCAGCTATTGTTCTTTTTGATTTTCACTTATTCAAGTCATTGCATGGGAAAGTTTAAATTCCTTGATTGACTTCGAAACATTCCTTAATGAAATTTTGCCATGAAACCGCTGAAATTCTCGGAAGATGGTATTTTCGTTTTAAAAGAAAGATGGAGATGCAAAAAAAAAAAAAAAATGGTCATATTTGGTTGATTCAAAATGCAACGGCTTATATTTATTGACCTTTTTCTTTCATTTAAAATATGGTCATAAAGTTTTCGAGCAAGTTTATATATTAACACTGTATTTTTTGACTTTCTTTATGTTTGGCAGGTATGCATCGGTTGCTGACCCGGCCCGTCTGTTAATTTTTAAAAATCCATGTGGCTCCTGAGCCAAGAAGTTCCCCCCCCCCCTGATCTAAAATATGAGTCGTGTCATGTGGTTTATACGCTATGACAAGCAGCAGCAGTCAAGCTTTCAGTATATGTACTTCCTACTTCTGACTTAGTTTAAAGTTGCAATGAAATAACGTATGGTTTTGAGCGTTACGTTCAACCGCGGTAAAATGCAGTCACAGGAACAAGACTGAAAACTTGGAGAGTCGAATGACTGGACAACTTTCGCGTTAGTGTGTAACCGCCTTTAGGATGGCTGAGAGGCACAAAGAACCAAATTTTTGTTATCTATGCATCCGTTTGTGTCTTTGTCTTTTTGTCTGCCAGAACGTAACGCAAAGGTTATGGGCGGAACTTGGAGTATTTACAAGAAATGTTAGAAATGTTATGTGGAGCGCATGACCCAATGTTGGCGAAGGAAAAACAGTCAAAATACTGTATTCGGTACAAATTTGAATTTTTGTAAACATTGCTTTGCTTGGCGAGGGTATGCGCTTTTAGAGTGCTTCTCTAGTGGTATTTGTTAACGTTGCTTTTTCTGAGAATGAGCGAACTTTCGTTTAGTAGCGTTTCTAAAATTAAGATAGGTTTTACTGAAGAAGTCGATGAAAGTTTCTTCTCTTGTATTTTTGGAGTCGTGGTGACAGGCATAGATACAAATGGCAATTTGCAATGATGGTAGACGCCATGGTAAATGGAGCATTAGGCCCCAAACGCTATTCTTCATTACAACTGGTAGAACTAACTTAGTGGAAAGATTGAGACGGGCGCATGGTGATTTACCATGGACGGGCGGACTTCAGTTTATTTTAGCCCTCAATTTTCTTTATCATACAATCATACGGAGTTTCTCTAAAAAATATAGCTCTCTTTTAGCTCTACCTCTACCCATAATTCGCATAGCATTGGCAACATATGGACTGATAACTGGGTCCGCCCATCGTGCATCGGCAATTTGATATATAGTCTCCTAGATAACTATAGTAACCTCTTTTTCGTTTAAAATATTTCGTCCGTGGTTCAGAGTAGAATACGCCTGACAAAAGAAAGAAGTGACCATCGTACCGCCGACTTGTAAACTCTTAGTGGAGAAAGAACTACATGTACGAGGTCACATACAAGCCCTACATGTAGCACTCAGATTCGGCACCCTGCATTGCAAATTCATAACTTTGACTAACCTAACTAATTCTATGATATGATAAAAAAGCACAGGCAACAAGGATTGTATTCCAATCTTTATAGAGCTATTGTAATTTACATCGAGAGAAGATTTTCCCTTGTGCTCTAGGTTTTAAAAAATTCTCGACTTTATGGGTACACTTTGTGCAAGAAAATATGGGAATCTCGTATTTCCAACAGCTCCCTGGATAAAAACACAGAAATTAACCCTTTTTTTCATGCCGTTACCTATATGCTGCATTTCATGTAGTGCTGTTCCCATGAGAAAAGTTGATTAATTAATGAAAGAAAGGGTTAAGTAGGCTTGTGACTGACGTCAGGACACAATACAGGGTTAACGTCTAGTGTTAGTAAACAGTTCGCACCAAAATTAATCATAAAATGAAATAATTCCGTTTAGTGGTAAAAGTTTATACCCTCACTGAGATCACTATCGGAAAACCTTGGGTATTAAACTGAACCGTAAAGAGGACGGCAACGGTTGCAACTAGTAATCGCCTAAGCACTGATTATTGGACAGATATCTGTCATTAGAAGATTGAATCATCTCTTTTAACTCGATAGTTTTCATATTTTCATAAATCAAGCGGCAATCTGTTTCTTCACTCAGTAAAGAATCGCGCGATTCTTATCTAATTTAATCCGTTTATTCCAACTGGCTGTTCTCATTTGCAATGAACCTCCTTGAATGTGTTTTTGTTTGTCGTGAAGTATATATATGTGTGTATTATATTTCTGCCTCCACTTAAGTTCAGCTCTTAGCCCAACCATAAGCATCAGCATCTTTATTTTCAAAGTCAGCATGGTGATTCTTTCTTTGAAGTTTGTATTAACATTTTCGCTAGCCGTTCAAAACTTTGTCTGTTTCTGTTTGAAATGAAAATATCAATGAGGTGCTATGATCGACATATTTACAGTATGTATGAAATGTACAGTACATTAGCATTTAAGCACATACTCTGCAAGTACAAGGATTCCTTGGTGGAAAACTTAATTGAGTCAAAGATTTATTAACATTTTAAAATTTATTTTAGTTTTGAAGTATTTTTTAAGCAAGCAAGACGCCCTTCCTTAATTACTCCAACCAACATTGTAATTAGTTATCAAAGGTCCGAGAGCATGAGCGTCATGAGTGTAATCGTTTAATTGTCTCTCAAATAATATCGTAGAACAAGCAGGTAAATATATTCAAGTATACTTGTAGACAAAAACTCAGGAATTAGCCAAGAGACGGATTGGCTTACTCCCAACCCTCTCAAATCCACTACTGACTGACGAAAATACTCAGGCTAATTCCTTAGGGATTGAACCACTGTGCAGAGTACATCTGCAGTTGGAGAGACTAAAGTGAGAGTATTCGTCTTCAGGCTCACCCTTCCTCTGTTATAGGGCCTTTTCATACATGTTGCGATTTTCTTTCGTTCTCTTGATACACTCTGTGCGCAGGGTAGCCTAAAACAAACATAGTAACTGATGAAATTACCTGATTTATTCTGTAAAAAAGGCTTCGTTCTTTCCTGTAGGTATTCATACCCCAATAGCTTTGAACCTCTCCATGAAATATACAATTTACCTAGTATATAATGTAATCCACCATTTCTACTTAAATGAAAATGGCCACGTTGATAAATTTGCAGCTGTATGCCAGAATTAATTGTTCAAATTAAAATAAAAAAGTGAAGGAAGCCGTAGCTGAAAGACCCAGCAGCGATTTGTTCGATGCATCTAACTATCACTAACGAATAACACTTCTTATCAGTGTCAAAAAGGCACCTCATTTACTACTTGAACATTATCAGTCCCTGCAACACCGATAAGCGAATGCGACTTCCCATTCAATGTGCATTTACATTCCCTTTCTTTATTCACAGTATTATCAAAGATGTATAATTATTACAAAAGATCTTTAGAAATTACGGACAATAGCAGTGAAAAACTCTCACTGAACGATCGACAAGACTGGAAAACCAAAGAAGAAAAGAACCTTCTGGGTGAGATGGTCTACAACTGCCCCAATCTTATGACTTACGAGCTTAGAGGCGGAGCCTTTCGTCTTTACCAGCTGCACTATCAGTGCAAGCGAGCGTTCAGTACGGCACTTTTCACTCAACCTGGTAGTTTATTTGAGTGCAGGAAATGGAGGTGTCTGCTCGGGTCGTGATAGCTCTCCCCGAAGCCGGTTGGTGCCACTGATCCCGGTCTGTTCAACTAATTGTTGTGTGTTGGTGATGCAAGTAGGTTAGTTCGAGGCGTTTCAAAAGTATCATATCCCGACAGATTCCGGTTTTGTGTTATTGCGGCACTGCCTTCAAAATCGGAAAGTATGTTTACCATAGAAAGTATTTTGTCGTCGAAGAAGAAGGAGGATGTTACAGCTAGGAGGCGAGACGCGTCTGAGACCAGGCTCAGCGGAGACTCTTCGGAAGACGTAACCACTCAAATTCCTCCTATTCCAACATCGACAGATATTCCAATAACTACAACTATAGCGAGACCAATAGCAGTCAGACCTGGTGTCATCATAGAGCCAACTTCGCCGACCATCCGACCAACTGTCCCATCTCGAATTTACCCACCTTCTTCCGTGTCTCCCGAGCATGAGCTTCTTCGACCTCAATCTTCACCTCTTGATCTACATACCACCGCACCGTCACCTCCGAGAACTACTAGATATGAAGTGCCTACTGCAGATATCGATGTTTGTAGCTCGACATCGCCTATGTCAGACAGATCTGCACGGGATACATCTCCTAGTTACTGCACTTCCACTGTCGTCTCACCGCAAGTCTTGTTTTCAGATGTCGATCCTTTACAGAGACCGCATTTTCTTCCCTTGGGCAGCCGAGCAAGTGCTCAAGAGGCAGGTGCCTTCTACCCACACCCAAGACCTTCCGGTAGTGTAGCTTCAAGCGAGCCTTCACCGTCCTCTGAACACGTGCTTTCTCCACCTGCGTACAATGAGTACCCAGAATTTCAGTATCCATCACCGACGTATCGATACTTTCTTCCTCACGTAACCAGTCCAACACGGGGACCCCTACCGCCTCCCTCAGTTCTTGGACCGCGACTTATACCCAGTGGCGGAACAGCAAGGGAGATGCCAGCTCCAAGAATAACAGAGCAACCCAGTATGAGAAGCTTACCCTCAACAAGCACTCTACCAGTGAACCCAATGTTATTGAGACATTTATACGAGAGAAGACCGCCTTCTCACTTTCATCCTCTCTTTGATGCAGGTATGGCTTTTTGATAAATGTTAACAAAATGGAAATGCGTATATATCATAACAGATTTAATATCGGTTGACATAGTCTAGTTCACGCCCATGAGGAGCGCAGATTCCGTGCGTAGGTGCACCATTTTTCTTGTGAGCGAGATGTACTTTGTCATAGATCACACTGCACTTGCCGGCCCTGTCCCTCCTAGTAGATGCTGCGGCTAAATCAATAAATTTCAATAAAATTTTTTCTTATCAGAATTGTAACATCATAGAGGAAAGGCAACGATCGGTGCATAATGACGCAATGAATTCAATTATTAACAAGAAACTTTCATTCTTGAGCATTGGCTATCGGTCAAGTTGCTGCCCACTGTTGACCTGTATAGCCACGAAGTTTTATTTCTTGCTGACAGAAAAATAAATTGCATCACCACGAACAGTTCGATTTTTTTAGGTCTGTTAATTATAATGAGATGACTTTATGTTGAAGTTTCATCTATCAGCGGTAGAGCCAACTTTCTCATTTTAAGTGAGCAGTGAAGTTTAGTTTGTTAGTCTATAACTCTTTCTCTTTATGGATAGCAGCATTGTCTCTCCTATGTCATTGTGTGTGAGTTGTACTATCTGGGGACCCCATAGATTACCTCAGTCTTAGATTGGCCTTCAGGACGTGTTTTCTTCGTGCTCATTTTGTTTATTTTCACTTCCGTATTCCACTAATTACTATTGCGCATGGGGCCATTGTAGAGCACACTCGTGCATTCGTTACTCTTTTCTGTCGCCATATTTATTACCTTATCGCTTCCTTTATTTAATCGCTATTGAACTAAAATGGTGGCGTAAACTGTACAATATCACAGTGATACATTAACAATAATCACAATAATAACAACAACAATATTGATAACAACAATGGATTGCATCGAGTCCTGTGGGTATTCACCACGGATCAATAATGTTACCGGCGATACACTCGGCGATGAAATATTTGCGATTGGATGTGACCATTAAATCTCGGAGTATCGTGAAAGCAAGGCGGTTACAGGGTATCCTTTACGTACAAGTACATAGCAGGATATGATAACCAACAATCCTACCCAACGCACTACACTGAATATTGAGGGCCAAAAACTCACCATTTTATATTTATATTAAACTTTTTTGGGAGAGTGGCTAGAAAATCTAGTTATACCTATGTTATAATTCTGCTTGAGGCTCCATCCGTCCGTACGTCCATCCATTCATCCGTGTGTCTGTACGTGACGCTTTTTAGTATTAGGTAGGGGGGGACTTCAATTTGAAAGAAGCTCCGCCAGATACGTATTTAGGATACGCTGCTGGAGAATGGAGCGGGTTGTGTTGAACACATCGGCTCTAAGGTATTCTTTCAAGCGAATGTGCAATGTCTAATTGAGGAAATACAAGGACATCTTGAGAACAGAAGGTTAGGCTGCTTAAGAAACTGGCCGAGTCTGTTTGTTGTACGTATAACTTTGGCGTCAAAGAGAGCAGGAAAATCATGAGCTACTGAACAATAGCCATGGGTCTCGTAGTCGTAAAAAATCGGTAATGCTGACAAAAAAAATGGAAACGCGTAAGATGATGATCGGCTGAATTATCTGCAAACGGTGGAAAACAGAGCGTAGAAGAGGCATGCATAAATATAGGAGAACAATGCGAGATGTACCGTTGTATGCAAGATTCACAGGTGAGAGATGCTAGAGTCCGCTAGACAAGGTGTGTTAAGGTAGACAGGGGTTCGTCAAGCGGACTTTAAAATTAGATGGGGTAGGGTAAATTACAGGAACATTACCTTAGCTATGTCAAACGAAAGTAGGTGAAAACATTATTATATTAACCGTGAAATTTTCACGGGTCTCGCTAGTGTTTTATAAATGAATCTATTTGAAAAGCTTGTTCTTTTGGTCCCCACAACCGCAACAAGAATTAACTAAGTGCCACCTCATAATAATATAGATAATTTCAATTTTAGAGACTACAGCACCCTGAGATTCTTACCCGCTATAGTGTCTGAGTTCAACGCCACTTTTTGTTGGAATGACCCTATCCTCATATATTATCTGATACTACTTTCATTGAAATTTTCTGTGGTGTAGCCTACTAGTTTTAATTGCATTATTATTATTATTAGTTTTAACCGCTGAGTTCTACGTAGGACTGTGTATAACATTCATAGCGTACTGGAGTGGAATATAGTGTAACACTGGAAAATTAAACTTATCTGCGAGTAAATATCCTACTTTAATGAAGGCAAGTTTATACTTGAGTCCTTTGTTTCATATACGTCGTGCAAAGTTCTCGAACTTTTTTTTTGCTTCCGTGTAAACAAACACCTTTGTGTCAACCAAAACATTTGCTAAAATGTTTGCCGTCACGCTAACCGGCTATTTGCAAGTGCTACGATCGAGTGACATTCTGGATATTTTTGTCACCCACGAACGAGGTGGGAGAGTTGATAATGTTTTCGTTGAAGATTTAAGTGTATATATATTTGGATATTTTTTCTATCCACCCAATATGTGGTCGAAGGAGTTGATCAATCTTCATAAATTTTTGTAGGGAGTTTGGTGGGTTGACCTAGGTGTTACCAGTGCCTAAAAACTAGCCCTAGCTGGCCATCAAAAATGACGGCGTTGACTTTGCCTTACGCAGCGAGGCGTTGTATTTTTCCTATGTTATTATTAAGAGAGTTAATACTCGGGGAGGGGGGCTGTGCCCTAACCTTGTAGGACATAGCATCCATGTGAGAAACTAGGATTAGCTGGCCGTCAAAAATGACTACGTTGAATTTGCCCCCACCGCGGGTGATGATCTTACGCCACGAGGCGTTCTAGTTTTTTCCTTCTTTTATTGACAGTTTTCATTGTGTCCTTTCTTTTCTCAATTGCTGTTCCTATTAACTGGTGCTCCGTGCTTGTCTCTCCCTGTTGCGTGACATACCTACCATAAGTTCCTTGCTTTACCTCACTGTCTTGCCTGATGTCAAGTGAAGCTCAAACTAGCGTTTTCGCTGTAATTTTTACTTCTTAAAAGTGTTTTCACTGCCTGGCAGAGGTTGTTCCGACTGTGGACTAGAATCTATAGCATCACAATAATTCCATCCGATTACATTTAACTTATCTAGAACTTAAATTCCGAGATTATAGGGGCTGCTTTGGGTATACTTTTAGGAGATAATAGCGATGCGGTAGCGCTTGAGACGGCGGGCAACTCAATCCTGCTGAGCAGTAATGATCTCGAGATAAGACCTTGATCCGAATCAGCCAACTGAAGACTTCTATTATCTGGAGTGTGCTGCACTCTTAATGATGTCACTAGTCTTCATGGAAACCCACGGCCCACAGCATAGCACAACCTCAGATGACAACATTCTGACTTACACTGAACTCTTCGGCTCGAACAGACATATTGCTCTCCCGGGTTGCGAAGTTCAGGCACACACCGCACTGATGCCAAGCCAGCATCGCCGTCGAGCTGTAAGCTGATATACCCTCCTCACTCTTATCAATAGAACACCTTTGCCCATTTCATTTTATAGTGAACTTATTGCAGTAACCCGACCTCTCGTTGTGTATCATACTTGTTCCAAACTTCAACGTTCCAAGCGTAGTTATTTCTACCAGAGAAGCAGGATTAACCCTTTCACTCACAAAGTGGTCTCCGTACAACGTGTCAGATAGTGCTATTTCTACGGAAAAAACGCATTAATTCATGAATGACAAGATTAAATAAAATATTAAAGTGTTAATGGCGGCTCCTATCTTACGGTCATGAGACGGAGTCATATTTGGAGTTTGTGCTGTAAGTATATAAAGCTATTCTGGATCTGTGCATCGTCGTAGGAAAGTGAATGATTTGTAGGCCGTTCTGTGATTAGAAATGAATGCCCATATCTATGTAGGTGAACTATTCTAATTTGCATACTAGTGTTAATCCTTTCCCTCATGAATTAATCTGTGTTTCTCGTAGGAAGAGCATTATTTGAAATGTTGAATATAGAGAAAGCTATGAGGTTAAGTGGGCAATAGACTGTAGTAAAAAAATTATTCGCATGGATCGTCTAAATTCAGTATCTATCTGAAAATTTGTTATTTACAAAAAAAAACGAGAACAGGTTAAGTGGGCAATAGACTGTAGTAAAAAAATTATTCGCATGGATCGTCTAAATTCAGTATCTATCTGAAAATTTGTTATTTACAAAAAAAAAAAAAACGAGAACAGGTTAAGTGGGCAAATATATTTTCAAGAGTATTTTTAAAGAGCAGCTGAAAACCAAACAAATTTAACAGATAATCATTCGAAGGCAGGAAAGCGTTTCCACTAACTGGCGGTGTTTTGTATGTTATTCTTTTGGTTTCGAAAAAGAAAAAAAAAACATATTAGGCTTTTATGAAGCAATAATGTTTTCTAGTAGCAATCTAGTAATATTATTCTTGCGAAAAGTTGATGATTAATACAAACGGTAAAAGGATACGACTATAGTCTGACCATTTCATCAAGGTAGTTCAGCTGTGGTCAAATTGCTCTATAGCGTGGCCAAGTCTATGGGTATTTCTGAGATTTTGTTCTGCCCATATCTTAGCCCCGCCCAACAGATGTATAAAGAGAAATCTCAGAAATACCCATGGAATTGATACCGCAATAGAGGAATTTGACCTCGACCGAACTGCCTTCATAAAATGGTCAGACTATAGTAATATTCACTTTTAACCCAGCCGTGTTCACGTTTAACTTAATTAATGGTATTATGAATTATCTAGCTCACGGATTGGCCCCCTCCTCGTATCTTGAGCATCAATACAACATTATTCTATTATTACGCAATAGTTTAGGACATATGTAAGTCGCTACCCCAAAGGTATCTGCCTCTGAAGCCACACTATCAACCCATTATTAAAGAACATGCACTATTTCCGGTCCGCCTATCTGCTCTCGTGATAGTGAGTAGGAAACTGAGTTTGTGTCAAGTTTGCCGTAACATGCGCGCTACATGACCAGCTTATTGGTGTGCTGTGTGGATTTTTTTCTTTGGCTAAAGCTTGAGTAACTGAAGTGCAAAACCGCGGCGTCTATCTGCATACTCGTAATCGGAAATTTATAGGGTTTTATCGTCTCCCACCCAATACGAGTATACATAGGGAGCGGTATCGGAGAATATCGGATAAATGCTTATATATTTCTGATTAGGTTCGTGTGCGAGATGCTACCACATGTTTCCGATATACGTTAACCTTCTAATGAACCGACCCGAGCGCATTCGTCCAGCAGTTGTCTACTGCTTGCAGGTTATTCCTGCCAAACCGAAACGGCTGTCTAATAAAAATTATTAACGGCTTACTACACATAACTGGACCATATCTGCATCTTCTTCACCACCGTCATCTTCATGGTAGTCGCGCTGCAAGCTCCGTAGAATGTCTTTTTCGAGAGCCTGCTCTATACCATTTACGATTCTGCTCGAAGGTCCTCAACTGTGTCAATTCTTTGGCCCTTTAATATGCTTTTTATTTTGGAAAGAAGCTCAAGTCCACAGTGCCAAGTAGGGAGAAAACAGCGGATGAGCAACTACTGTTATTAATTTTTCACTCGGAACTAAACTCTTCACTCAGAAGTTGCGGCGCAAATTTTGCAGAAAACCTTCTCAATTGAGTTTATCGGACAAATATCATGTGACACGTCCCATAGGACAGATCCTCAATGCTGTACATGTCGGGGCTAATCAGTCTATGTACCTCTAGCCCCGTATTCCGTAGAGCAGCAACATTTTCAGGCGTTATGTTGACGGTCTACTTAAAAGCAGGAGTTCATCATCGTCCTCCGAGATACTGCCATCTTTTAGAGGCTTAATCCATTCGTAAGTTTCACAGTGACCGAAAGAGTCTTCTCGAAACGCTTGCTTCAATATCTGTTGCGTTTTTGCAGCGGCTTTCTAGAGCTTGAGACAATATTTTATGCAAATTCTCTACTCTCTGGAATCCCCAATCGACAATTTTGTATGTCACGCAATAAAAAACACAGTGGGAAAATTATTGCGCATAAAGAACAAAAATTTAACTCCGCCACCAAGCACTAAGGCGCTTGAGGTACTGACTCACAAAGGCTGTGCAAGGTACCATCCGGCGGCGTTTTGTTGAGCTAGCTGGAATTAATTCACGATCTGCACAGACGTTTCATTACCTTTTGGGGAGTAACTTTTACTAATGATGTTTTGTTCCGGGTAAGTTGAGCTCTTCATTCTTAATTTCACCGGTACATCGAACACGCCTCTATTGTTCCACACAGCAGTATTGGCAATTGAGTGGCCACATTCTTCTATAAGTACGCAGAATGTTTATAAAGTTTCAACAGCGTTAAATTAATGTAGCTCTTCAAAATAACCATATGTTCATTTACTGGGCAAATTTAATTGCCTATTAACGTAGTGAGCTTTTGTGAACTGTCCATTCCCTTCAGAGGGCATTGATTGAGCAACAAATCCTAGGGTTGGGATAGTTAGGTTTACCCAACCTACTTTATGTGAAACGGCGCCCTGGGAGGAACCTTGAAGCCACATTAGCCTAGCTAGGTCTTCGGAACGTCGTTCCTTCGTGCCCACTTTGTTCAATTTACTTTCGCACTACAACTGATGTTTGTTTTCTCTGTTCTTCCTATTTCTTCCCGACTTGCTGTTCCCATACGCGATGATCCTGTGTGGGAGCACCCTCGAGTACGGCTTCCGCCTTTCTCTCAATATAATGTATGTTTAATACGCCTCACTGTTTCCTTAAAGCATGACAGAAAATGGACAGATTAACAAACAAATAAATAAAACATACAAACAGATAAATACACATCGGTCTTCATTATATTGTAGATTCTCCGTGGGGCTCCGTCTCTCTATCCATGTCTACACCTTACTATTTTCTTTTCGGTATTAGATAGGGGGAAATTCAGCTTGCAAGATGTTCTGGTTTTCGCTGGAAGGAAGTTCAACCATAGCTGTCTTTTTTTCGTCTCTTGAAAAAATTTTCAGTCTATTTGGAAGTAAAGATATGAAGATTAGTTCATCCGTGTCATATCTGCCGCTTTCATATTTTCACGATATATTATGTTCTTTTGGCTGGTGACGACATAGCCAGGATACTGTGCGGGTGAACAGAGTGGGTAGTGTTGGACAACTCGACTCTAAAATATTTTTCGAGGCGACTGTGCGGGTGTAAGGAAAGACAATGACATCTTGAGAACTGAAAGTTACGCTTCTGTGACTGATGAAATTGGCCGAGTCTGTTGTGGTATAGCTATCGCATCAAACAAAGCAAAAAAAAAAAAAGATGGTCTATTGATCAATACTACGGGTCCCGAAAGAGTGCAAAAAAAATCTGATGCCCCGATAAAAAAATTGAAACGGGTAAGATTGGGGAGGACTGTTAACTGTGGGGAAACAGAGCCTAAAAATGGTGTGCAAATACAGAGAAGCACAGTGTAAAAAGCACCGTCGTACCTCTACATCTCTATGAATCAAGGCCCAAGTGAGAATTCTTTGCTGACGGAACAAATGCGCGATTCACATGTGATTCAGAATACTAAGAGAGGCTAGACGAGGTGCAAGGAAAGCAGACCGGACTCCGGAACGGTAGACAAGATTAAGCGACGGACATTAGTTTAGACGGGGTGGGTTTAGTTAGAAGCGCTGTCTCAGGTCAAACTGAGTAAGTGCAAGCGTTAATTAACCGTGGAATCTCCATGGGTCCCTCTAGTTATTATTATAGTCATAGTTTTACGACCGTTTCCACTCAGTGAGTGAGTGAGTGAAAAAGACAGAAGGAAGACACCTCTGTGGGGAGGGTCTCTTCCGTGCATCCTCTCTTCCCATATGGAAGCGGATAGGAGTCCCATGGGATGGGTTGCTTACCACCATGCAGCGGCCCACTTCTCGGAACATAAGGGGAAATATAAGAACCTGCCTAATTTTACAAAACAAACCTCGTCAGCGGGAGCTGCAGCCAGCTGCAACATCTCCTGCGGAAAAGGTACTCAGGTTTGCCCTTGGGTTTATAAAGCCCATACCTATATATTCTGAGCGAGAAGGGCCCCGTCAGAATATCCCCCTGAAGGCACGGTTGAACTGTTCTTCACCAAAAGTTAATCATCTGTTCATCCAAGCATGCCTGGCAAACCCTGTAATTTCTTAAATATCCCTTTATAACTTTTTGAGTTATCTTGATGACAGATAAACAGACAAATAAACAAACTCAACAGAATCATAACCTCCTTGTCGGAGGTGCTACTCGTCATTAGTAGCCCATATTACTAGCTTAGCTCTTCTGCTGTGAAATTGCAACTCTTGCAACTATAGTATTTATTTCGTTTTGCTTGAAGCAAATACTTCCAATTCATGTTCAAAAATTTAAAAAGCAATGGATTGGCTACTAAAAATGGTGCCAAAATACGTAAAAAAACGCTCTATTTAAAAATAAAAACTTGCTGCTTCTATCTACACTGATACCGTCATTCAAACAGCGTAAAGGTCAACAATCTCTGGCGTTTGACAGAGATTAATTATATAATACGACTACGGTATACGTGACTTATCAGAAGCTGTTGAGTGTTCCAGGAAAAAAATTGTAGATCAAAGTGACCTTGTGACTCAATGATGAGTTTATCAAACCACGTTGACACGTACGTAACACGTCTCTACTCGTACGCGTACTTCGAGTTCGGGGTGCAGTTGTGCCACACCATGAATCAAACTCCGGTGCATTTTCTTATCACGTACGGAGCTGGCAACGCACAGCAGCGATACAATAGTGACTTCCATTGCACGTCGAAGTCGCTCAACTGAATGATGTCGGGACATCTTAAGTAAGATAGTATCGCGCTGCAATTGGTGACTTCTATTTGGCTGATGTTGGTCAGGACTTGTGTTCTATATCGGATAGCGTATTGATAAAAGCCGTAAAAGGAATATGCGGTGAAACTATCTTCCTGTATATGCAGAGCACGGAAACTGCAAAGAGAAACTTCGTTCATGTCCCTCCTTATCTCGTGATACAAAATACGAGTTTATCATTAATGTCGTGGGTTTAGGGTCTATCCCCAAAAATCATATTTTCTTTGCAATAAATTTATAAAATAATTCTCCTTAAGCTGAAGAGCCTAGTCAGTGCAGAAAATTTTCTTATTGTATCTACTGTACAAGGGGGAAATTTCATTAATTTAACACCTGATGTAAAAGAAAAGCTTTGCAGATATTTTGTTTGGTTTGCGGAAATGTGTAAAACTCTATGAGCCTAAATTCACTTCAAATTTTAAAAGATATCCTTAACTCTACCCCTGCAGTTTGTTCACTTCAGTTAGCTGACGAGAATACTGCATCATAATTTTCTCGTATTCATGTAGTTATGTAGTTGGTTGATCAAAGTCACAGAAAAGCTTTCGGATGCCGAGGACTAGGTGCCGAGCAATAAGTATCGAGTGGTAGGTACCCAGCAGTAAGTATGAGGACCAGAGGCATCGTACGCGCAAAGCTGCAACAATTTGCCGGTACCACAGGACTTTTATCATTGAATTCACTAATTGCTCGTTATGAGAGTTATTTTTTTAAGAATATTCATCGCTTATCTCCACCCTCACAAGACTGCGATGATGCTTTCTTCGGTTCTTCCTCCTCTTTCCCGTTTTACTGTGCCCATGTGCGCTCATCCTGGGTGGGAACATCCTAGTGCATGGGTTCCGCGTTTCTCTAGGCATACTGTATGCCCCTACTTTCTTCCTATCTCATTGGGCTTATTTGGATAACAGTATACTCTGAGGGTAGGTAGGCTTAACCTAGGAAAATAGTGATGATGATGATGATAATAACAACCCGGGAGAGATAAAAAGGGGTGCATATAAACAGGCAGTAACACAACTGAGGATTCCGTTATCTAAAAAAAATTAATTTTATGACTTAAATGACTTTCTAGTTGTTTGCTGGTAGACCTGTTTTCCTTGAAGTTATTTTCTTAGCATTGCGAAACTGTGAAATGCAAGGCCTGACCTATACTTAACAATCAAAATACTGCAATAAATACTGATGTCTATTTGCATATAGACATACTTAGCTCAGGTAGTATAATAAAGAGAAATGTATTTGACCGTTTATTCGGCTTCTAATTTGTCAGTTCGCTTTTGTCGCTCTCGAAGAATTTTTATTCTTTGACGGCAGTGCTTAGGGGAACGGAAATTTTTGGAGGGGCAGAACTGCGGGGTGAGCCACTGATGTATTTAATATGAATTTCCCTCTTCAAAGTCGAAAAACTTTTTTTGCCCTTTCTTGTCGCAGGGAATTATATTCAATTGAGAAAACGGTCGTTTGAATGAATTCTGCACATTGTTACTGTCAAAAAGCCGTTAATCGTTAATGTGTTTGTCAAGTGCCAGGAAACGCTGGTTGCTGTCTGCATCTTTCGGTTTCTTATGCATTTAAATGTATTGCGGGTATGGATCATCGCTAAGTTGGAATGAGTGTTCCTGCCCTGAAATATAACTTATGAGAACTAAGCTGAATCGCCCAATGCATTTATGTTAGTATTGATCTTAATCGACAAAATATAGCTTATGCATGCCAGAAAATAAGTGGTTTATCTATTTTCTGCAAAAAAATGTGCCTGCATCGATAATGTGAATACCTCGGTACTGTCTCAAAAATAAAATTTCCCTTTGTCTTTTTACAGCCTCGCTGTACCCATACGCAGCCCCAGGGCTGGGGTGTACCAGCAGGAGCAGAAGGCGAGGTGGACAGGTGAGGTTCACCGGGTACCAGACCCGTCAGTTGGAGACCGTCTTCCAGACCCAGAAGTACATCACACCCGTGCACAGGAGACGCCTGGCAGAGGAGCTTGGTCTTCACGAGAGACAAGTAAGTGACCGTAAACATATATTTCTGTTGATTATATGGTTATGACTAGTGTAATCAGAGTTAAGCGCTGCCCTTTAGCGGCCTTTTTATTTCTGGTAATTCCGCCCCTTTATGGTAGATTTGCGGTCCGATACCCTCACGTCTACTCCAGGGAAATTTTTCTTTTTATTTCATCCATGATTCGTGCGCGTCATCCTTGATGGATCAGTTTTTAAACTGGTGGCCTTCACTTATAAACTAACAATGGCCGAACAAAAAGCCCTCTTCCAAATAGGAGGCAATGCCTAGGCTTCGATTCACTCTAAAATAGAATAACGGAAATTATTGGAGGGCTTACCATACCACAACCTCAGCGAGAATCAATAATTCTCCCTCTCTTGTGAAATTATTGTTCCGCAACCACAAATTTAAATTGCCTCTGCTGGTTCTTCAAAATGAGGCAATTGAAATTTATGGCTGTGGAATAACTATTTCAGAACAAAGGGAGTAATATATTTGTTGAAATTTTAGCGTTTATCCTCTGTTGGCAAATACGCCACCCAGTTTTGCGTTGCTGTTATTTTTTAGGCTGGTTCCATTTTGTGTTCTAAAAACTCCAAATGCAAGTGAATTTCTTGGTGTTATTCCTGTAAGAATATCACCGTAAAGAGGGATTACTTTATGCACTATGGGGTAATTTTGTGCCGTCATTTTTATTGTAAAAAGCCGACAGTTCATGACAGAAAATTGCATTTTGAAATTAATGCTATGGTGCCAGTACTTCGGGAAATTAGATCTGAAATTTACTTTGTATTGCTATTATTGATGGAAAATTACATCTGATATTAACTCGATGGTGTTAGTACCGACAGAAAATTACATCTGAAATTAATTTTGTATTGCTGTCGCTGCTAAAAAAATACACCTGAAACGATATTAACTTTGTGCTGCTATTACTGACAGAAAATTGCATATGAAATTTAGACTTTAGCTCTTAAGTTCTTATCATCTGCAGCTGAGATTCATATCGACTAGCAAGCCAAGTCTTATCAATTCATTTTCACACTACTTGTCTCGCATTTGCCGCTCCATTTCTGATTCGTGTCATAAACACGGGCCCGGCGATGTGGCAAATTGTATAACCTTATCAAGTATATTTTACTGTGATAGCGAAAGGTCGTTGGCGTTTTGTGAAGGAAAAAAGAAGACTTAATTTTGCCGCCAAGCATTATGAGTCCCTGTGGCAAGTAAATGCTATCTAGTTAAGTGTAATTGTATAATATTGTAAATACAGCACTTTATTGACTCAGATTGAAATTCATGAAGACAATAGCGTACAAAAAAAAAACACATTAAGCTACAGGAATTATAAGAATAAAACAATTAAAACTAATTTTTAACCCTTCCACCGACAATACCATTTTTAGCACGGCACAGACATAACAAGCAGCAAATGTAACACATAACATGATAAATGTAACAGACATAAATACAATATTTTCTTCAACATAAATCCTGCATAATAATGATGGTATCTAGGATCAGTTTCTTTGCAGACTTGGTTTTATCCGTGCGCAGTCATTCTCACAATTAGCAAAGTAGCAGTATTCCCAATTTTCGCTGGACGTTTATTATAAATCTCATGTCTGTGTCCCCATTTGATTCCAGTGGCATTATAAAACTGTTTATGATTATACCATCATCAGTAGTAATGATGTTGCCCGGCGGCGCTTGAGGGCAGCATTGTATTTTCTGCCAACAGACTTAACCCTTTTATGCCTACTGTATGCATTCGCGGAAGTTATAAAGAGTATTTGTTCCTTAGAAAAGTAGTGTTTAATTCAGGCACCAAAGGGCGTAAAGGATATGTTGGGGTTCTGAAGAGGCATAGAGAACCCTTATAGCAGCAAGTTTATCTTCACTTTTAAAGATGTAAATATCCACAGGTATATGAACAGATTTCTTTTTATTATCATTACGAGAGTGAGTAATGTTCGCCCAATTTGCGCAGGTGAAAACATGGTTTCAAAATCGGAGAGCAAAATGGCGCAAAGTATCGGCTCATGTAAGTAACATATATTTTTCTAATTGCATGTTAAATTTGAGAAAACTAAGTAATAATTTTATAGTAGACTATTATACTGACTGACGACACAAAGGATTAACTATATACAATGTAGATGGGCCTTAGTGTTACGTAAATTAGGTTCGCCCATTTTAAAACTTGTTTTGGGGAGTTTCGCTCCCCATCCCCAAGGGTGATGTCATGGTTTATCTTACCTTTACTACGTCTTCGGAGAGTCTATCTTTCTTCTTGTTTTTGGCCTAGATTTCTTCCTTCAATCTTCCTACGCTTCGTTTTCTTCCTGCTCTTCTTTCCACGGAATGCTGTTCCCATGCATGCGTAGTAACCCTCTGCGCATAACGTCCCCATTATCGGGTCACGCATCGGTTTGATGCAGCAAAGAAAATGGGACTAAAATCAAAAAATGCCTTAACTGACGCAAATATTGTTGCTCTGAGATGAAGTGCCAAACCACACGCTGAAGCATTCATTGTGCATCAATGGGCAGAAAACTGGGAGTGAAAAAGTTGATATATATATCGGTTTGACACACTTTACGCAGATAGAGCGTATCCCATACGCCGTATAAGTGGAGGAGTTTCAAAAGTTCTTGACGGTTCAGCAGCAAAAGATTAGAGGGTGTTATCTCTTGCGCGTCAGTGAAATGCTGCCTTCCCGGAATGAATGATAACATTTGAAAAAAGATACTGGTTTCTCTTATCTTTAGGAATCAGTGCACGAAAATTTAATGGATGGTTGCCGAAATAAATCTGNTGACGGTTCAGCAGCAAGAGATTAGAGGGTGTTATCTCTTGCGCGTCAGTGAAATGCTGCCTTCCCGGAATGAATGATAACATTTGAAAAAAGATACTGGTTTCTCTTATCTTTAGGAATCAGTGCACGAAAATTAATGGATGGTTGCCGAAATAAATCTGAGCGCCGGTTTAAAAAATATTGTAAATTAATAGAAAGAAATAGCTTCCACGGCCTTAGAGGACATGGGATGGCCAAAGCGTTAAATTATTTGGTTTTGTCTGTTTTTAGATTGAGGAGAGTTACAGCTTATGCAACCACCTAGATTATGGTAGCTAAGCATTCGAGAAATCTTTCTTTTCAGTCCACTTTGCGTTCTTCCTTCTGTTCTTCATCTTCCCTCCCGACAGCTGTGCCCATATGCGTGGAGGAACACCCTCATGAATTTATTTCCCATTGATCTTGACATTCTCTACGTCGTTTCCTCTCTTGAAACATCTACTAACGTATCTATTAACGTATAGTTAACGATATCCTGGCAAGCCTAAAAACTGATCCAATTTCTTAGCTAAATGTCGTCTCATTATTTGTTTCCAATAATTGGCTGCTTTCGTCCATCGTGTTCCTATTTGATACTTACCTCCGCCAAGGAGGTTTCACTATCGTCAAGTTTTTTTTTTTTTGTCTATCTGTGTTTCTGTTTTATAGTCTGTCTGTGTGACACCAAGATAACTCAAAAATTTATAGATGGGTCACAATAAAATTTGTAGAGATTGTTTGGTATGTTAGGAAGAAAAGATGATTAACTTTTGGTAAACATCCACTCATCCGTTTGTTTGTCAGTCTCTGTTTGCTTAAGGTCATAACTCAAAAAGTCATGGATGAATTTTTCTGAAATTCGCATGAATTGTTTGGTATATTACGAAAGGTAGATTAGTAATATTAGAAGACATAAAAGATTAAATTTTGGTGATGATCAGTGGGCCTGTTTGTGTGTTTAACTAATATTTATCAGAATATTTGTAAGCAGCATAACTAAAACAGTTATGAACGGATCTTCAACAAACTTAGAGAAACTGTTATTACTATCAAGGGGCACAAATGATCAGATTTTAGTATTGATGCCAAGGAAATTATAGTTCAGAATTCATTTGGATATTTTATTACTTCTGCCTTGCTGGGCGGAGGTATGCGCTCTCAGAGTGCTCTAGTTTTTATTGTTCTTCCTTTTTCTTTCCTGTTTGCTATTCCCGTGGGTCTTTCGTTTTTCTTGGTGAACATATGCATCTTCTTCCTTTTACTTAAATCTTTGTGAACAGTCTGGATACTGAGGCTTAAATTATATAACAGTAATAGTTATTTTTAAAGAACTAGGAATATTTTAATAGTTCTAGAGCCTGAATTTTGCTGTGAATTAAATTGTATTTAATTTTACCTCGGTGAGTCTCAACTTTTTTCGATTCAAACAATGCTCTGTTCCTACGAAAAGCAAATACACTATTAGTTCAGAACTCCAGGGTCAAACAGTTAACCAGCTTTAGCATAGAATTTATTTTGTATTCAATTATACACTATTTCTGTGGTTCCATTAGAGAAATGATGGAGAATCAGTGCAGGTGAAGAGATAACGCTATGGCAAGAATCAGATATCGCACAATGCACTTCACACTTTATTGGTGGAAGAGATTTATTTTATTTATTCGTTTACGAATATATGCATTTTTTATCACTAGTGTGACACAGGGCAAGCAAATCTCATATAAATCTGGTGACTCGTATAGCTGAAAAGTCGATAGATTTTATGGTTTCTTTATGACAGATGAAATTAAAGGTAAGACGATACTGGAAGATTTCTGTTGTTCTTGACTAGAACAGCAAGATTTCTACAGCATAATAATGATGAGATTTAACTGGGCTGGCAAAGAAAATTAAGATGTTTTCAGTTCTATAATCAAGAGAGTTTTAACAGTACTGGCCGAAAAAATTAAGATTTTTAAAGCACTGTGATTAAAAAGTTTCAACTCTACTAGCAAGGAATCTTAAGATATTTACAGCACAAGAATTCAGAGATTTGAACCGTATTGTCTACAAATGTTAATATTTTTTACAGCATAATAATTGAAAAATTAGAATAGTACATAACTAGAAAACAATATCAAGGTTTATTGTTTTTTTACAACGCAACAATTTAGAGATATGAATCGTACTGCAAGAGACTATCGAGAATATTTACGGTACAAAACTTGCTTGATTTGAAGCGTACTGGCGTAATTTTAAAGCGCAGTTATTGCAGAATTTGAACTGAACTGGCAAAGAAAATGCAAGATTTTAACGAACAATAATTAGGATATGTGGAGGGACCAATGCAATCGGAGTTATGAACTATCGCTACATGGCTTGGAAATCTTATCCAAAGTGACAACATTGCGTGATGTCTTGAACTTGGGAAATTTACTGCAATTCTTCTTGTATTTGGAGGAATTAGCCAGCCGGACAATGATAGTTAGTTATCCAATGACAATAAGTCTATAATAATGTAAGAGTGCGATCGGATAATTGCAGATAATTGAGTAAAAATATCAGTCTGAGTCTTAGTTGTGAAATACCTCGTGCTTAGGAAAACTATCGTAAAATATCTCGTGCTTAAGGGAATATTGCGTCGTATCTCCTCTCGTTTCTCGTATCTCATATGTTTTGAAGGATCTCCTGCTTAAGGGAAAGATTGGGAAATACTACGTGTACAACGAAAACATTATGAAATGTCTATTGTTTAAAATAAATATTGCCGCATATTTTGTGCTCATGGAAAGCACTGTAAAAAGTGTCTATTTCTTATAGAAGAGAGGATTTTGCGTTGAATCACCTCATGATTTGAATTCCATTTCACTTTTTTTTAAAAAATTACTGTTACTGTTTTCATGGCAGATACATTTTCCATGAGTTCTACTAGAAGCACGTGATCCTATCTCGGGAGATTTGGACTATCTTGCACCTTACAGACTTTATACATAACCCTTTAATTGACTAGTAAAAAATAACCATGAAATGGCTAAGAATCTTCGCTAGGTATCATAAGCAAGGCAACACGAAACTTTTGTTTATCAAGTCCTCGGCATTCAGTAAGGCAACCACGACCAATCTCGACTGATGCACAGTGGTGAGCCAGGAAACCTGCAATTGGGGAGATGGGGGGGGGGCTGGAGTGAAATGTGGAGAGAGTTTCTCAACTTATACAGTCATGTATGATGGTTACATGGTAACAGTGTTGGGGGCTATGGGGCCTTAGCTCAATATTAGGGGGAGGATGGGGGGGGGGAGGGGGCTCAAGCTCCCTTGGCGCCGCCACTATTGGTCCGTTCGCCCATTAACGGAAATTAATTTGACTATGTTAACCTCGTCACGTAGAGGTTGTACGTTTATCCTGTAACCTCTACTGACCTCAGTACGTAAACCCCTTCATGAAGACCACCCCCAGCATATTAGCTCCTTCAATTTCAGCAACCCGTGTTCGTTAACAATTTAATGTACACTAACCGTGTATGTTAAACTTTCAATGACTAGGCCTATACAAATACATATACAACATGTAATATGTCGTATTCTGTTTTCTTGAAATATGGACTTGCTGTTACACTCCCCTTGTTATCACACGGCTCTTTTTATAGTCTGACCATTTTATTAAGGCAGTTCGGTCGTGGACAAATTCCTTTACAGAATTGCTGACTACCTGCAGAGAGAGAAATCTCAGAAATACCCATAGAATTGGCAGCGCTATAAATGAATCTGACCACGAGGGAACTGCCTTGTAAAATGGTCGGACTATAGTTACTGTTCGGATTTACAGTAAATGAAGCGTAAATATGTGTGCTGTACCGAAACCTACTACTACATGGTTTTTCTTTTTTGATTTTGAGTATTTTTTATATCCGTTTAAATCGTAACGCTAAAAAATCTGTGAAAATCTTTTAATTAATAAGTCTAAACGTGATTACTGAGCGAATCTTTACTTAGTGTCGCCATACCCTTATAGTTCAATTAATCGCATCTGGTTATGAGGACACAAATAAAGGTTTTTCAAAACACACATAGCTAGAACCGACGTGCATTTGAATCTCCCAGCCCACTACCCACTTCAGTGTACTGGCTGTAGCATACAAAATAACACTTAGATTGCTTGTCTGTCCTCATGTGCTCTATGAGCATAATTGCCGCAGCAATACACCTCACCTCTTTACCGTCCTGCGGTCATGCCGTTCAAGGAGATTTAATAGGAGGGAACACAGTCATATTTTGCCGTACTGGTCAGGGAATTGTTTTGCTCTCCGATGGCTGCTCTCTTCTTACCAATCACAGGCTTCCAGTCATATGTGCAGCCAATCAGTGAGACAGCCAGGTTTCACCATAGCCGTTGTCACATCCTTCTGTTAAACCTCCTTGACGCCGCTCCCATGCCACTACCAAAGCTACTAATGGGTTTTTGAGAAAACCCATGATCTTGGGGGACACCCAGTGTTATCAGCCCTGAATGCAGAAGGACAGATACACAGACACGCTGAAAACTTTACAACCTACGGCTACTTCGCTAACTTCAATTAGATCTCTTAACCCCAATGGCGAATTGCTTCGAGTTCCAATATTTGGCGAATCAGCTAAAGATTTCACTGTACGAGCAGATCTCAATATAGCGTATTCAATCCCAATAGAGCAGTATCACCGCGTGATCAAGTACTTCTGATCATGTCTATCAGTGATTATTACCCACACTATTACTCAAGATCGAGGTCACCTAAGGCGATTACACCATTGGTTTATTGGACTGAATCCAGGGCGCTATTGTTGCAATACAGTAGATTAATGAGGCTCTCGTGTATGAGCTATAAAGGATAATAGACATGAGAATTTTCCTGGTTATATTGAGCTCTTTAAGGTCGAAGTTGTGAATATTGTTTTCTTGTGAATGTAAGTTAGCTGTAGCCATATATTATTTTACGTATAGGCGAGCTACTTTATTTTTGTTTACCGAATGTTTTCTTTTCGAATTTTTATTGTCTCAGTGTTATATTAAATCATACTCTAAAACGTGAATGAGCACTTGTTGATAGAGCATCTATTGCAAACTCCAGATTATTATTATTATTATTATTATTATTATTATTAAATCACACCAGACTGGCGACGCAGGAACGGAGAAACTCCATGAGGTTAACAAACCCCCACGCAACCAGCCCAGCGGGTGGAGAANCCCAATCCTCTATATCCTACTAACATAATGGCAATAGCTCAAAGAAGCCAGGGTGTTAGTCCCGGTGTCTCTTTGGGAATGGGCCTCTTGGTTCGTCTACTGCCGCCTATCTAATCTAATCTAATTAGGATATGTGGAGGGACCAATGCAATCGGAGTTATGAACTATCGCTACATGGCTTGGAAATCTTATCCAAAGTGACAACATTGCGTGACGTCTTGAACTTGGGAAATTTACTGCAATTCTTCTTGTATTTGGAGGAATTAGCCAGCCGGACAATGACTATAATAATGTAAGAGTGCGATCGGATAATAGCAGATAATTGAGTAAAAATATCAGTCTGAGTCTTAGTTGTGAAATACCTCGTGCTTAGGGAAACTATCGTAAAATATCTCGTGCTTAAGGGAATATTGCGTCGTATCTCCTCTCGTTTCTCGTATCTCATATGTTTTGAAGGATCTCCTGCTTAAGGGAAAGATTGAGAAATACTACGTGTACAACGAAAACATTATGAAATGTCTATTGTTTAAAATAAATATTGCCGCATATTTTGTGCTCATGGAAAGCACTGTAAAAAGTGTCTATTCCTCATATAAGAGAGGATTTTGGTTGATTCACCTCATGATTTGAATTACATTTCACTTTTTTTAAAAAATTACTGTTACTGTTTTCATGGCAGATACATTTTCCATGGGTACTACTAGAAGCACGTGATCCTGTCTCGGGAGATTTGGACTATCTTGCACCTTACAGACTTTATATATAACCCTTTAATTGACTAGTAAAAAATCACCATGAAATGGCTAAGAATCTTCGCTAGGTATCATACGTGAGGCAACACGAAACTTTTGTTTACAAAGTCTTCGGCATTTCTTAAGGCAACCACTAGAAATCTCGACTGATGCACAGTGGTGCGCCAGGAAACCTGCAATGGGGAGATGGGGGGGGGGGCTGGAGTGAAATGTGGAGGGAGTTTCTCAACATCTACAGTCATGTATGATGGTTACATGGTAAGTGTTGGGGGCTATGGGGCCTTAGCTCAATATTAGGAGGAGAATGGGGAGGGGGGAGGGGGCTCAAGCTCTCTTGGCGCCGCCACTACTGGTGCGTTCGCCTATTAACGGAAATTAATTTGACTATGTTAACCTCGTCACGAAGAGGTTGTACGTTTATCTTGTAACCTCTGCTGACCTCAGTACGTAAACCTCTGCATGCAGACCGCCCCCAGCATATTAGCTCCTTCATTTTCAGCAACCCGTGTTCGTTAACAATTTAATGTACACTAACCGTGTATGTTAAACTTTCAATGACTATACAAATACATATACAACATGTAATATGTCGTATTCTGTTTTCTAGAAATCTGGACTTGCTGCTGCACTCTCCTTGTTATCACACGGCTATTTTTATAGTCTGACCATTTTATTAAGGCTGTTCGGTCGTGGTCAAATTCCTTTATAGAGTTGCCAATTCTGTGGGTATTTGAGATTTTGTTCGGCCCATATCTTAGCCCCGCCCCCTACCTGTATATAGAGAAATCTCAGAAATACCCATAGAATTGGCAGCGCTATAAATGAATCTGACGACGAGGGAACTGCCTTGTACAATGGTCGGACTATAGTTACTGTTCGGATTTTCAGTAGAAGAAGCGTAAATATGTGTGTGTTGTACCGAAACCTACTACTACATGGTATTTCTTTCTTGAGTTTGAGTATTTTTTATATCCATTTACATCGCGACGCTAAAAAATCTGTGAAAATCATTGAATTAATAAGTCTCAACGTAATAACTGAGCGAATCTTTACTTAGTGTCGCCATACCCATGTAGTTTAATTAATCACATCTGGTTATGAGGACCCAAATAAAGGTTTTTTAAAACACACATACCTAGAAGCGACATGCATTTGAATCTCCCAGCCCACTACCCGCTTCAGTGTACTGGCTGTAGCATAAAAAATAACATTTAGATTGCTTGTCTGTCCTCATGTGCTTTTCCAACGTAGTCTAGGAGCATAATTGCAGCAGCAATACACCTCACCTCCTTACCGTCCTGCGGTCATGCCGCTCAAGGAGATTTAAATGGAGGGAACACAGTCATATTTTGCCGTACTGGTCAGGGAATTGCTTTGCTCTTCGATGGCTGCTCTCTTCTTACCAATCACAGGCTCCCAGTCATACGTGCAGCCAATCAGTAAGACAGCC
Source organism: Parhyale hawaiensis (assembly GCA_001587735.2). Taxonomy (NCBI): domain Eukaryota; kingdom Metazoa; phylum Arthropoda; class Malacostraca; order Amphipoda; family Hyalidae; genus Parhyale; species Parhyale hawaiensis. The sequence continues at coordinate 1,748,702 of LQNS02007217.1, forward strand.
AGGTTTCACCGTAGCTGTTGTTACATCCTTCTGTTAAACCTCCTTGAAGCCGCTCCCATGCCCCTACAAAAGCTACTAATGGGTTTTTGAGAAAACCCATGATCTTGGGGGACACCCCGTGAGTTCTCAGCCCTGAGTGCAGAAGGACAGATACACAGACACGCTGAAAACTTTACAAGCTACGGCTACTTCGCTAACTTTAATTAGATCTCTTAACCCCAAAGGCGAATTGCTTCGAGTTCCAATATTTGGCGAATCAGCTAAAGATTTCACTGTACGAGCAGATCTCAATATAGCGTATTCAATCCCAATAGGGCAGTATCACCGCGTGATCAAGTACTTCTGATCATGTCTATCAGTGATTATTACCCACACTATTACTCAAGATCGAGGTCACCTGAGGCGATTACACCATTGGTTTATTGGACTGAATCCAGGGCGCTATTGTTGCAATACAGTAGATTAATGAGGCTCTCGTGTATGAGCTGTAAAGGATAATAGACATGAGAATTTTCCTGGTTATATTGAGCTCTTTAATGTCGAAGTTGTGAATATTGTTTTCTTGTAAGTGTCTGTTATTTGTAGCCATGTATTATTTTACATATAGGTGAACTATTTTATTTTTGTTGACCGAATGTTTTATTTTCGAATTTTTATTGACATAGTGTTATATTGAATCATTCTCTAAAACGTGAATGAGCACTTGTTGATAGAGCATCCATTGCAAACTTCAGATTCTTTAAATACGTCATGGGAATTGATGACTATACATGTGTTCATCCTACCTTATGGAGATTGACGTCACCAAGAGAACTCTATACGTTACCTCCCCTAGGGGCATAAATGGGCTATACAGTTAGGTTAGTGAGGTAACCCATGTTATGTTACCGAGAGCAAAGCCTCAGGGGATCCTCATGGGTTACCGTAGCCTGAGCTATAGGCCTTTGGCATATCTTCCTTCCGCACCCATTTACTTCGTGTGCTTTCCTGCGTTTTCATACTCTTCCTAAGAAGCTTATTTCCATTCTTCTTCTTTATTCCCCGACCTGCAGTTACCACGAACGCTGATCCCGTATGGGTACACTGTCGTGCATTCCTCGTAACTCATGGCATGCTATACAGTAGGTCTCTTCTTTTCCTCTCTTGTAGAAGAGCTAAATTATGCTGGAGTAAAGAAGTTTAAATTAACTTACATAACAACAGTAATGACAATAATGTAGGTAGTTATGCCTTTATGCCCTTTTCGAGGATCTGTACATTGCCTATTAAAAGGCACTGAGAAATATATTCTGTATCGTTAATTTAATTTAACTAATGAGTGCAATAGGCATAGTTAAGATAAAAGCTCTTATAATGCCGCGTGTGCTCATCAATTACGATACGTAGAGATAAGCTTGTCGTTGTCAGCTACGCTGGTCTTTTAATTTGTAACAGAATTTCCTGGTATCTTTATTTCAAGTTTTGCCATCATTCAGTTGAACAATATGAGCTAATTGGGGAAGCCCCTCAGACTGTCTGTAGCAGTCATTGGAAATAGTTAAATGGTCCATATGGACAATTATAATAGTTACTTGTGCTTATTGAAAAAATAGCTATAAAACAAAAGAAAGTTTTGTATCTGATGCTACGTATATGTGGGCATAAGTGTTCATAACTTACGATGTAAATAAGACGTTATGCCAGTACCAGTAATACAGTGGGCAAAAACGTAATTATATCGTAAATTATAACAATGTCGGGTTGGATGTTTATATAATTATCAATGCTTTGTTAATATACATACAGCATGCTGGACTTGCTGAAAGTATCGGTTGGATAAATAACACTATGTCTTACGGATTATTTTTATTTTTTTAGCTTTTGTGAGAGACTCGAAAGCATTAATGCCAATCTGATGCATTATTTCGCTCCAAGTGGGTCAATCGAACGTATTAATGCCGTAGCTAATTGTTTACATTTTGGTGCAGGGCGAAGGTTCAGAAGCTTCGGCCAGTTCCCCAGGAGGGTCGTCAGGGCACCCCTCCTTGCAGGGTCTCCACAGAGACTCCGACGACGACTCCGATGATGATTCGGTGGGACCTCCAGGGCCGCCAAGACTTCAGGTGTAGCCCCACGTGTAGCTGGGGAACGTTTGTATTTCTCGATGTAAAACGGTTATTTCCTGCCTTTACGGCTACGACTAAACAGTAGCACATTCCTATTCTGACTTTAATATGTAGTACAGAATAAGCGAAAGGGTTAAGTTAGCTACATGTATTTACTGTAGGTTTTCACGTCCTATGTTATGGGAAGTGGTGCCTCTGTGGGACATCAGGAATTACTGACACTTTATAAGAACCAGCGTACTTGAGAAACGTCTGACTTAATCAGACAAAAATTTGCACTGGGGAGCTGAAGTGAAATGCGGAGGGGCTTCGTTGCTATGGGAGACATGCATGTTGGTTACATGGCAGCTATATCCTGGGGCTGAGCAGAGGCTTGGCTTAGTATTAGGAGGGCTCAAGCCCCTCCTCCTGGGCTCCGCAACTTCTTAATCGACGGCTTAAACAACGCTATTCTCTATGGGGCTTAACTCATATTGAGCTGTATGCCCTTTTCGCCGCACCGTCTTCTCTAAATTCTGATGCCCACTTACGACTGTTGTCGGCGCTGTCATTTTAAGGCCACCTCAGTTAATCCGACTGCGCTAGCGGAGGCAGGGCTTTAGCTTGACACAATAGCAACTGCCAATGGTCAAATTTTGATTAACTCGCCTTATTCTGAGAGCGATCAAATTCGTAAAAGCTTTTATATTACGTACATAATACTTCAAACAACAGTTGTCATTACGATTACATTACTGGGTTCATGGTGCCAGCTGCATGCTGATAGTGCCGACGAAAGTGTACCCTGCTTTACCATACCGATTATTTTCTCGGAGGAATAATATTATAGTACTTGGGACCCTTATAAATAATACTGCCTGGTATCATTACCGCCAAGACCCTCAATTTTCCCACTCTGCGACTTGTCGCTTGTGCAACTTGTGAAGCTAAACTGGGCTAAAAGTCACTGAACTCAACGAATAATTATGACTCTCCCTCGGTCAGAGCAAACATTGTGGTTGGATTTCATTAGTTAATGGAAAAATTAAAGGTAAAACAAAGAAAAGTAAATCTGAAAGTTCCTCCTCTGAGAGTGTAATCCAAATAGGGGGAGAATATTCAGGTGTCTCAGAAATTATTCCATTTTATTGAAAAGACCCACAATATCTTGGAAAACTCCCAGCATCTTGTGAAAAGTCCCAAAAAGTGGCAGTACAGTGCAGCTAAGCTGTATCGTGAAACCAGCCTTTGGTTTTTGTGAAATATTAGAAATTGTCTTCCTGTACCAACTTTCTTTCCTTTTTTACCTCAGCCAAGGAGGTTATGTTTTTGTCGTGTTTGTTTGTCTGTCACCAAGGTAACTCAAAAAGTTATGAACGGATTCTTACAAAATTTACCGGGATTGTTAGACATGTTAGCAGTATCATTAACTTTTGGTGAACCGTTTCTTTATTTGTCTGTCTATTTTTTTCCAGTGCCATAACTCAGAAAGGTACCTAGCGACAGATTTTTATGAAATTTACATGTGTTGTTTGGTATATTACGGAGAGTAATTGACCAAATTTTTGTGATGATCTGTTCGTTCGTTTGTTCGGTGCTTGATTTTATGCTTGTTAGCAAAATAACTCAAAAAGTTATGAACGGATCTTCATGAAATTTACTGGAATTATTAATAATGTTAAAAGACATTATTGATTAAATTTTGGCATTTTGGTGACAATCGGTTGGTTCATTTGCGTGTTTGACTAATGCTTGTCAAAATGTTTATTAACAGCATAACTCTAAAAGTTATAGACGGCTTTTGAAAAAAAATACAGAAGCTGTTATTACTGTTAAAGGGCACATATGATGAAACTCTTGGTATCGTACTAATACTGTAAAATTATAATTTCAGAACAAATTTGAACTTTTCGTACCGTTGTCTTGCTATGCGGCGAAATGAGCTCTCAGAATGCTCTAATTTTAATATTGTTACTGGCAGATTTCGCTCTACTCTTCTTTCTCCCTTTGTGTGCTTTGGAAGCCCAATGAGTATTACAGTTCTGTTGAGATGTCAGGATTGGTGTAGGGAAGTCAAGCCCACTAGGTTTGGCTTGTCCAAAACTATAGACTGAAGTGCTGGCCTTGCTATTGTGAGTCATTCTGGAAGTGCTAGAAGCAACCCGATTACGTTTGTGACGTTTAAAAACTAAATTTTACGGAGCAAGATTGAGTTTATGAACACCTCCAAGGTTATCGCTTAAGGGTTTAGACCTGAAACTCTAGTCAGTAGTTGAAACCAGAGCGCCCATCTCAAGTCCAGATAAATCGAGCCTTTTTTGGTTTACTTTTGATATGCAGTGGATGATGCCGTAAGCTAAGCCATTCTGTCCTGTGTCTTACGTCTAGGAAATCCATAAGTAACATGAACATTTTTGCTAGGTCTTCCAAATGTCTTTCTTTCACACCCATTTCCCTTCCTTCTTTTCATTACTTCTTCTCTTTTTCCCCGATTAGCTGTTTCCATGGATGACGTTCGTCCGTGCATGGGTTTCCCTTAAATCGTGACGTAATGCATGTCTCTTCTCTTGCCTCGATTTTTGAAACACCACAGCAACTACTTGGAAGTGCAAACTATAATGAACAAAATGATAATTAGTACAGTTTTTCCTTTTCTCTTCAAAGTCACGGGTATGTCTGTATGAATAGGTTTACTTGTAGCATAGATGTAAATAGTAAAAATAGAAAAAAAGTAAAGGTAAATGCAAAATAGTGTGAATAGCAGATTGTCGGAATATAGCATCCAAAAGTAAATTTTAAAATTGTACATTTTGTAAATATTATATCAGAACAAACTTTAAATTTTTACTGAATTGATTAAGTACCTACTGCAATGTGGTGCTTTTGTTACTGTTAAGATCAGCCCTGTAAATATTTAATGTAGGAGTAAAGTTGTTAACTCTATAAGGTGATCTAATGTATTACACGATATTAGGGCTCTGAAATCAGTATTACTTTGTGTTCTTAAGTATTATTAGTGTGGAATTGGACAGACAATTATGACGTATGTTTTCCGATGCAATATTTTCTTTTAACGTGTGCACCTTCTCAGTTTGTTTTGATAGCGGCAGCTTTTCTATCGTTCACTGTGCCGAATCTTGACCTGCGCTTGAGTCCCGGAGCATTATCCGTCCGGGATTCAGTACCCCTCAGACTCGTGTCTTGGAGGTTGTACAATGTTGCGAACTGTGAGTTTCCTAAAGTATTCTAGTGCGTGTTTTTGGTATTTTTCTACCTTGAAAACTTAACTACCACCGTGAAGATGTATTACTCAAATACTTTTAAAGAAAATATGTGCTTATGCAGGTACCTATAGGAGGAGTGAAATGCATGGGCGAGCAGCAAATAAATAAAGATAAACTCTTGACGTAAAGCATTTTACCGGTTGAGTCTTAAACAAAAGTGTTGTTTGTGTATATATATATATATATGACCGTTTGTTAACGTTACAAGTTACTGTGTTTCGCTTATGAATTTATTGATTTATACTCAAGATCTCTACTTCACGGTACTTTATAAATAATAGGAGAGAATTAAATTAAAGTATTGCACTTGTAGCAAACGTTAGTAAATTATTGCTGCTCTTCTTGTCTTTATCTGCAGCACGAACCAGTGCGAGTGGGTTTCCCAGTTGAGGGATGCTGTCAAGTTGACTTTAGAAGGTTTTCAATTAAAGTTCTGAAAAACAGTATTAAATGAAAGTACCGTAACAAAAGTATTGAATAAAAAGTATTAACTTAAACATCCGCTTGTAGACTGTATTTTCACAATATTGTGGAGACAATCTTGCTTTCCCCTCATCTTGAAGTAAGTTGTTGTTTTATTGTTATTATATTTAGAGTGTCCGTGTCAGCTATTGTTTCCAGGCGGTTGTTTGAGCATTGATTTCTAATAGAAATTTTTATAATACCTACCACAAGTTCTGTTATTCGCAGCTCTGTCACTTTCTGTAATGAAGTACGGAAAAGTTCTATTGCCGATCAAATGCAAGGAAGTTCTAATAGGGAGGAGCGCACCCTCTCTATTTACCGTAGGGGGGGCGTTGCGAGTAAACTTTCCCCTTGAACTGGCTGAGTGGCTTATCCAATCGGAGAACGGCATTGCCTCACGCAGCCTATATAGGAAGGAGTCCTGAGCTCAAATTTTTACAGCCATTAAAAATCAGCTAAATACCGAGCGAATGGAAGTATGTAACNAAACTTGTATCCTGTATAGCATCTGAGGATGAAAGTAACAGGGTGAGCACTGGGATATAAATCTTCAGACACGATTGTCTTTGCAAAAATATTGAAGAACTTCCTGTCTGTATCTTCCTTAATTATATGTGCTGACCACTGCCACTTCAGCCTCTTCAAGGACTCCAAACGTCAGCTTCGATCTCGTGACAAAGCCATGTGTTTTCTCGCCCAGAGAGTGCTTGGGCTTGCTCCTCCCATTAGAAGCTCCTTGATGTAATGCCGCGGCCACATATTTATTTGTAAGATCAACTGGTTGCGGGAATGAGCAGCTCGCGTGCCGTTTCTATCCATATTTAAATTCGGTAGCATAGATACGGTGGCGTAAATGACGTGCGGCCTCGGCATAACAGTCAACGTGCAATTCTAAGTTCATGAATTTCATGCGGCTTAGTACATGAAATTGGCTCTGAAAGCACACCAGTGGCTGGAGAAGATGCACTTGCGAACTCTATGAACATTTAAAATAAGATTCAACTTGTCCTCAGTTAATTGTTCTTCCAAAAATATCCATAAGATTTAGTAGTGCCTTATTATGAGTCTCAAAATGAAGAGAGCTGCTATGCCAATGTCGTATCAATTTACAACAAATTATTTTAATTGTCACTTGGGAAACTTTATTCACTAAAGGCGAAATTCAATTTCTCGGCAATTGACAGGCATTCATAAATGATGAACTGAGTTTCGCTTTTGAGAAACTGAGTTTCGCAAATGAATAATTAAATATTAGTTGAATTTTCTCTTTGTGATTTGCCTATTGTTGTTTTTAAATTCAGCACAGAAATACCTTCATGCTGGAATAGAGATGTATTACTAAATATCTAATAAATAAAAACGCATGTCATTAGGGGAATATTATTCAATCCGTCTACGTAAGTTTATTGCAATACTGCAGGAGATATTGTTCGTCATATACAAATTAACATCTAAATTTATCCACTGAGGTAAACAACCTACTGTTCCTGTAAGTAGGTTAGCCCTAAATGGATTATAAGCTTTAATATCATTGAAAGCAGTCCGTAACACACACATTTCCACAAAACTTTGGAGCTATAGTGTTACATACGTAACTGCATTTTGGTTACTCTCATTTTCCGTAGTTAAAGTACTGACGTAGTTCAAAGTCAAGTTTCTGACTAGATTAAGGTGATCAACCCAGCAAAACCCAGCGATTTTGGTCAAAATTATAAATTATTCTTTGTTTCTGAAAGAGAGTCCTTTGGTAGGGGGAAAGTGTGTTTTAATTTTTTTTTTTCGACTAGGGGCACTAGAAGTCCCCCCCAAAGAGGGGTCCAAAGGGGCGGGGGACAGGGGGTTAAAATTTTCAATTGTGGACCAATTGTTCTGAAATTTGCACATTATATGTATTTTTGAATAAGAAACACATTTTACTCATACAACTATTGTGATTTAGGCCTTAGTTTCTGAGATTACGGGAAATATATATACATATATATACCAACATATATAGGACCCCCAAAGAGGGATCCTAATGGGGGGGTCAATAATCATGAAATGATGCATGCATATTATTTGTAGATGCGAGTTAATACAACATGAATACAGCATTCAAATTTCATTCATAGTGCAAAAAAGTGTATTGTATGACATTTCACCACAATATTTCACGTTTTTGGCCTATCCTGTAAAATGTAATTTTGCTGCCTAAAAAGAATAGAAGTCAATGAGTTTTCATGCTAAGAAAAAAAAAACAGACAGATTTGGAATATTTGAAGCATACCTAACAAAACTATACAACCGGATTTTCCATTTTTGCCCTGATATTTTTTTCATCACAACTAAAACCCGGAAATTTAGCTTCTTTCCCCTATATATCAGTAAGCGATCGAAACTCGCGTATCAAAAGAAAACGAAGTAGAAAATGAAAAAATGGATGGGTAGTTTTGTTAGGAATATTTCCAAGGAATCAAAAACTGTCGTTTTTTTTCCTAGCCTGAAAACTAATTGACTTCTGTTCTTTTGAAATTTCAAAACATATATATATATATACATTATTTCCTAAAATCTTGAAAACTAAGGCCTAAATCTTAAAAGTTGTATAAGAGCAAAATAGGATTCTTTTTCAAAATTACATATACTGTACAAATTTCAGAACAATCGGTCGACATAGGAAAAAGTTTGCTGAAATCAGGGTTGATCCCTGTAAGGCATGCATGGAGTCTACGGACAATGGAAACATGTTTTAAATGTAGAAATTTAATTCTACTCAAGAAGTGTAGATTTGCAGAGGTACACTCTCTAGGCGAGCTGTGACGGTGCATCTATAAAGCCTACGGATACCATGATTTTAACCACTGACAATGAATGTACTGTATTCTTTTGTTTCAGTTCTGTGTGTTATATTGGGCAAACTGTACATGTCTGTAGTTAATGCGTGTAACAGGCTGAAGTAGGATATGCTATTTTTTGGTAAATACAGTTCCCACGAATCGTTGACGTCTCGGATACCTACTCATTTTGTAATTAGGGTAAAAACATGTGTAAATGTGGGGATAGTCTAACTCTATTTGGTTTTCACTATGAAAACATTCTTTTAAATTCTATAAACTTCAACAGGTAGAGCAGTATGTGCTGGTAAATTATTGATATTGATCAGGGGTTATCTATCGTTAAATTTTATCCTCTTTTCGATAACTCAAAAGGCACATACTACATGGTCACAATACTCTGTGGGTATTAGAACACACATTCATTCGTAAGAGTGAAATTTTGCTTAAAGTACTGATGTATTTTATATGCATTGCCTCATAATAACAAGAAAAGATAGATACTAAGAAGACTAAACTATCATTAATCAATGTTAGCTCTCTCTGTTCATGAATTTAACGTGCACATATTACAGTGCCTATACCTACTGAAGTCTGTTGATATTTTGGTCGCAATTTTTTTTTAGCAGAAGACTACTATATAGATAGAAATATCCATAGACTCACGTATGTATTACATAATTTGCAAAGAAACTATGTATGTGAGAAGTCACCAGCTCTTTGGAAGAGGATTTCTCAACGATGAACAAACCTTGTGTCTAATGTCCAAAGATTTTCCAAGTGCATGTTGCCTAGTCGCTCAAGTGGATTGTGGTACCTGACATCTCTTTGCAAAATGAATTTTTGGCTAAAGAATGCATTTTGGTTTTAAAACTTTGGCAGTGAAATATACATGTAACTATTAAACTTTTCTATCAAATAATCACTATGAAGTTTTATTGCTAAATACTGTACGGGGTAAATGAATTGTCAGCATTTTTAAGCTAAATAAACATATCGTGCCTCCGAATACATGACTATGTCTCGGTGAGTTTATCGCAGTATGCATAGTTCACAAACACAGCATGCACAGTTCACAAACACAGCACAGTATAATCAAACTCAATAACAGGAAGAGTAGATTGTGAAACGAACACATATGCATAAGTGGACATTACATAAATGTACAGTAAGCATACCATACATAAAGGATGATAATACAAAAAAAAAAAACATCATTGGCCATACACAATGCAGAACAGATTCCACTCCAAGGCCTCGCATCTAGAGCAGGTGCAGTCACCAGTTGAAATTCTACTGAGATACATCTATAATTGATGGGCAGAAACCTTGAATAGACTATTAACTGGTTTCAGGATTCCGAGTTCATAGTGGACTAGACATTGTAGTCATCACTTTAACCTTCGTTTGGAGTATGAGCTCTACACTGTACCTGCCAGTAGATTAATGTGTCATAGTGCCTTTGTTGAGCAGACATGTGGTGATATTGGAACAGTCAACCTATGTAGCATTAATCCACTATAGCGGTTGCGGTATCTAACTTTTGCATTTAGTTTCATAGTCTATTAACGCATTCTGCCCAAAATCAAACCTCTGAAGTCCCGTTGAGAACCAATAATATTTGCTTAGAAATAACACATAAAGGAAGTACCATCTTTTTAACACAAAATAGACTTGCACAACATCTTCCCGGAACGACTCAATTTCTGTTAAGCTTTGAATGGAAGAAAATATTTTGGAATTTTATGTAAAATGTATGTGAAATGATGTTTCAACACACGTAATTGTGCACACTTCCAAAAATTTATTTCAACAATACTTGAAGTATATCGGTGAGTATCAAAACTTTCCTTAGTTCATGCAAGAGTTGGCATATAAACTCAAGTAACCTTGATGTGTATCGGTCGGTCGAAGTACACGATAGAAAGAGCTGGGCGAAATCCCATAACCTCCGATTTCTTATATCTAACTTTTACCCCCTGCAACCGCTTTCTAGATGCTTTGCTCTATTGTCATTGGTTAATATTAATGTTCAACTACGGTCTTCCAGTCACACCATAGCTCGCACGTTCTATTATTTTATTTAAATAACAACTATACGACAGATCTAGTAAAAATTGGTGCTCAGTCACGGCCCAATCAATGCTTCTCCCTATTGAATATCCACTCATACCAATGCAATGCCACATTATACCTGACATATAATAGAAGTAGCTCAGAGAGGGATGGGACCTACTCCTTATCTACCTTTTGAGAATGAGCCTCTTAATTCGTCCAGTAGTTATACAAACTTTATTCAACTGCGTGTAGGTAGCGTCTACCGAGATTCTGCTCGTCCTACTGACCCATAGTGAAGGTTGTGCGGTGTCCAATGGGGAGTGTAAATGCGTAGAATTTTTATCGTGCCTACTGTACGCTGTACATTAACATTGTACATTCGGCAAGGAAATAGCGGGAAAAATCTACAAAACTTTTACAGCACAAACTGTGCGCACTTAATCACTACGTGTAAAACGTATAACATCGTATGGATAATCTACATACAGCTGTAACAGTACATACTGTAATTGCAAGCCCAGTGACTACTTAATGACTTTTGTTGGCGCTAGCAGCCTAGACCCAACTCAAGGTATCCCTTTACGCTGCTGCGGCTCGACTTCAGCTTGCAAAAAAAATTTTAACTGCATAAAAAATTGTTGAAAATCTCAGCCGCTACCGCAATTTTTACATGTTACCCTGTGCCAATGGTAAACTGTATTACTCCTAATTATGAGCATTTTAATTCTAATGAAACCGATACTATAAGAATTAGAGCGAAATGTTTTTTTAGACGTCATGCTGCAGTTACTGCCGCGCCCACGCAGTCGGATGAGTTCAGTTGGCTCTAGGCTGCTAGCGCCAGCGAAAGTCATTAAGTGGTAACGGGGCTTTAGATATCAGAGCATAATATATGCTATGTAATAGTATAGCATAATATAAGCTGAGCGGACGGTCTTCAATTTATAAAGTACATATGGTACTAGTAACAGACAAAGTATAATACAGTTAATATGATATTTCCAGCACTCTTTTTTTCTCCTCATCACAAAGAACAAATTTTTCAGCACTATCTCGTTGTCCCATCTACGAGTAGACTTATCGTTATTTCTCAATATCATCGGTCAGTCATTGAAAGTTTTTTCCTGTGTTCCGTTTGTCTTATTCTAATACTTTAAAATCCAGCGGCAATTTTTAAACCGATGGCTTCTTCACTGTACAGAGTACAATGAAATTTATACGTTTGGCAAAACTTAAGTACAAGATAAAGGTAAAGTTTCCTTAAACCATGGCTGAACCACGTAACCCCGTTGTTCAGCCATGCACACTCCAACTAGAAAATCTACATGAAATGGTTCGTGCTTTAGATTAATTCCTGCATAGGGCCCAGAGGAGTGTGTAGCTGCAGTCAACCAACTACCGAATGATAATAATCACGGTAACCACTGTTTTAAAGAATATTTCTATCGAAAAAAACAAACAAACAAAAGAAGCAAATATGGTCGTAAGATGAAGCAAATGAACTACTGAGTAACCTTGGAAAAGTTTCTCATACTGACCACTTTTAGCTTCAACACAGAGCTTCTAGCGTTTGGAAGTTTTCAGCCGTAGCGCTTCCTAGCCTATTTTAGCCCATTCCCTCAACAAGGATTTTTTGAGAGAGCCCAAATTTTCGTGAGGATTAGCACTGGCTTTGGCCTCCAAGATTAACCAGATGGAATAATCCATGGGGTTCAGGTCAAGTGAGTACGAGGTCATTCTTGTCTAGTTATGGAGTCAGGAAAATTCAAGCGGCACCAGTCATAAGTTCCTTTAGCCCTGTGAGCTGAAGGATCTTGTTGAAAGATCAAGTGCTGGTCTCCGAAAAGACTTTGACTCCAGGGAAGTACCGGAGCCTCCAAGATATCCTTTCGGTAGGTTTCTTAATTGATTTTCACTCCTTCCCCATCAAAAATGAGGGGTTTTTGCCAGTGGCGCAAATTCCAGGCCAAACCATACCTGATAGATGGTTTTGGCGATGTTGAACGTGGGTAAGATTTTCAGAAGGATGTTGACACCAAACTTTATCATTTAACAGTTGCAAGTTTGTTCAATCGTGAACAATTTCTCGTCGGTGAGCAGAATCCGCTCCCAGTTGTCACCCGCATGCCCTCCTCAACAACGCCTGACATCATTCCTTTCTCACGGATTTGTTTGCGTCTCCTTTTGCACTTTCCGGAGCTTGTAAGGCTTGAGTTGCCAGTCCTCCTTGGCGATCACATGAACGGATTCGCGGTTAACTCCAACGTCACGAGCGATTCTCCTCATTGAAGCCCTCGGACATCGCTGCACCCTCTGTTCGATGATTCTGATATCCTGCCTCGCCGAGGACGGTGAGCTTCACGGCCAAACCCTCGAAACAGTTTCAGCGTTTTGGAGACTGTCTGCCTTGAAATTATCAGCAATCTAACAATGTTGCACTGTCTCTCCCCTGCTCCATGAAACGGTAAAATAGATTTTCTCTGGTTAGACTAGACACTCAGATCTGAAACTAAGGAAAAAGGTTTGAAAAATGATACAGGGACAATTGTAGATTAAAATCATCACACACCGACCTAAATCACCTGCTTTGAACTGTCTGGAAAACTATGTAGAATTTTGTCTCCGTTATTTCTTGTCACCCTGTATTATCAGAGCTAGGACATAATAGACGGAAGGCTATTGATAACTGCGCCTCCCCAATCGTCCGTCATTTCTGGATAGGCCAGTGCTCTCCAGCGGTTTATGAGCGGCAGATATGATGGCGCTGCGTTGCTGATCTGTAAAACTTCATCGACTCGGGAATAGAACGTCAGACCTCGCATCAACGATTATGCCAGCAGTCCACAACCCTCAACCAGTGAGAGTATAAGTACAATAAAAATATGACGAATTGAGTGCAATATGCCCTTATGCTGGTATTTATTTAACTGGCAATTTTGAATAATTTATAATGAATCCCCTTCTTAAATTAATCAATCTAATAATTACCACCATTTCCCATCGCAGCGGTAATCTAATCAATGCGGCAGAATGCACTATTGCCATAGTTGCCTACTCCTTAAATTTCCCTACATTGTTTTAAAATGGACATGACAATTCTCATTTCCACCCCTCTCTCCAGGCATAACCTACCTTTCTAGTAGTAGTAGTAGTAGTAGTAGTAGTAGTAATAGCACTATTTGAAATGCGCATTAACCACGCTATGAGAGCAGGGTTAATTATTTCGTCATTTTACAGAGACAACTGAACACTAGCAACAGTTAAACTAGCGTCAGTACTTTTGTCCAGCATATCTCAAACAACATAGTAGCAGACCTTCGAGTTAAACCCTGATTGTTCACGGAGTATACAGTAAGTCAGACGTTCAATTTAGATTTTCGTTGTACCGGGCCGAGCAACAGAACATTAACTCGTGACCCTAAGCGTACAGGGCTTAGAACTGAAATTCCATCTCGTGATCCTGAGCGTACAGGGCTTAGAACTGAAATTCCATCTCGTGATCCTGAGCGTACAGGGCTTAGAACTGAAATTCCATCTCGTGATTCTGAGTGTACAGGGCTTAGAACTG
>LQNS02007217.1:1773108-1801976 GCA_001587735.2 Parhyale hawaiensis
ATTATGTTAGCTAGAAATGAAAGAACCAAATTAATATTGCAGTCTACATATATGCAACCTTTCCGAACAGATTTATTTCTCACGTATTAAAACAAGACTATTATCATTATTATCATCACAGTAACATAATTACACGTTTATTTCGCGATCACACAATTAACTTAGTTTAGAGTACAGCAGATGATACACTAGTGTTTCAAAAGATGAATAATTCCAGAAAGATAACAGAAGGAAAGAAAACTAGAGCACTCTCAGAGTGCATACATCCGCGAACTAGGCAATGTTAAAGAAAATTCAGACAAGTTCTGAAACTAGCATTTTCCTCTCCTCATCCACCAAATTTGGTCTATTGGGCTTTTCGACAGTAATAACGGTATTTTTCTTGAAGATCCGTCTGTAATTTTTTGAGTTATGCTCTGACAAATATTTTGGCAAACATCAGTCAAACATACAAACGGAAGATCCGACGATCACCAAAATTTGGTCATCTTTCGCATTTCCAACAATTCTTACAAATTTTATGGCGATCCATTCAAAACTTTCCAAGTTATATTACAGACAAGCGTGGAAACAGACAAACAACCAAACAAGCAAACTAACAAACAAACGGACCACCAGATCAATACAACATTGGGTCATTTGCTCCTAGTAATAACCTCAACAGTCCCAGAATATTCATAAAGATCTTTCCATAACTTTTTGAGTTCTACTACTAAGAAAAAAGTCAGACATACAAAGAGAAAAAAAAACGGTTGAACGCATCTTCACCAAAAATTGATCATCTATTCGTCCTGACGTACCTAGAAATTCCTGTCAATTTCGCAAAAATCGGTTGATAATTTCTAAACTTATTTTGGTGACAGACAAAAAAAAAAACAGATAACGAACAAACTCAACAAACACATAGCCTTCTTGCCGGAGGTAGTACAGGAAACCCTTGCTCGCAGCAACACAGCTCACGAAGAAAGCAAGTTAAGAAACAAAAGGAGGAAATCAATATACAAACTGTAGGTCGAAAAAGAATTTAAGTGAAAAAGGAAAAGACAGAGACACAGTCAATTATTGTCTACGATAATTAGACTGGGGGTTTATTTTGAAAAATTAATTTACTATGTTTCATAAACATAAATAATTTGCATTTATTTATTAATTATTTGATAATTGGGCAGTACTATGTATGAACGATTCAGTTTGTTGTCTTACTTGACCAATCACTGGAGGAGAGCACCGAGCCCTGTCCGTGAGTTGAGGAAGAGCCGAGGGCCGATGAGCCGAGAGGAGATATGCCAAAGGATGACGGGGAGCCGAAAGAAGAGCCGAGTTGCATGCTTGACTGAAACTGTTAGATATTTTTAGTTATAGTCATGAAATATTAATGACTTTCGCAAAGCATTAAATGCCTATTGAATACAATTATAATTTTGGCTTCGCCACTTTTTTGACTTGGCTGAATTTATCTAATACAACCAGGCGTCTTTCATGTAAGGGTTTCTAACAATGTCATAACGGAAACCATGAGGTTGCTTCAAACTGTGCTCCTGCTACGGGAAAAGGAGAGATTGTTTCACACAGCGCTTTTCCTAAGGAAACCGACAGGGTGTTTTAAATACCGTCATTACTACGGAAAACTAAGAGGGAGTTTCAAACAGTGCTGTTGGTGCGGGAAACTGAGGTGGTATATTTCAAGCAATGCTATGTTTCAGCAGGAAGCCGAAGCCATATTGCATGAAAAATGTGTCGTCGACTTGCATTGAATGCGTTGAAACTTAGCCTGAGTTTTCCAGCTTCAGTTTAGGCTTTCTGCAACTGACGACACAAATGAACTTTGGCGCCTTTAATTGGTCAGTGAAATTAAGCCTTTGAAGCTTGACTTGTCCGAACTTTCAGACAGGAGCTTTGGCTTCAACTTGTTCCTTTCACTTGCAGGCGCTGACTCTTAACGATTACCTGTGAGATTTGTATGAACTTATTGCGTAAAATGAAGATTTCAGTCAGTTCAACATAACCGGGCCTCTTCTAGCTCCTGCATCACGAATCGAAATGACGAAGCTAGAGTTCCTGTCTGCATTTCTGGACAAGTTAAATCAAGTGAGCTTGGTTTGAATCAACTCTGACGACCAAATATAATGTGCTTTAGATGCACCGACTTTAAACGCAGTAACTTAGGTGAGGAAAAGAGAAAATTATGGCCCACCAGCCGACAATGAGATCATCATTGAGTTGGTTATAAGTCAGCGTAGCTGACGCTTCAGATTAAAACTGGCCAGGCTTATATAATTTATGAAAAAGGTCTCAGGTTACGACTCAATCGGCTATAAAAGGTTGAAACAGCAGTAGATTGTGGATTACCAGGCTATGATTTATTAAAATTCAGTAAACTAAGGTTCACCAGGCTATAATTTATTAATAAAACAGCAGAATACGACTCACTGGACTACGATTCATTAGATAAATAACAAATTACTATACCAAGGCAAGGCTAAATGTTTAAAACAGATTATGAGTCCTTAGCCATAATTTATTACAAAAATCTAGCTTAAAACTCACCAAGCTATCATTTATGATACCACAAAAAGCAGCAGATTACAATTCACTAGGCTATTATCTATTACAAAAAAGCAGCCGTGTACAGCTCTCCAGGCTATAAACTCATGAAAAGGGTTCGTCCTTCGACTAAGCGTGCTCTACCCTCAGGCTCACCTGATTCACGTGCGTATATGAGTAAGCATGGGACGAGTGGTTCCGTTGACCAGGTGACCCATAGCCGCCCTGCATCTGACTCAGGCCCCACCCGCTGCTGCACGTGGGGGGAAAATTGGACCGGTAAATATTGGACAATTAACATAAAAACAGCTAACTTTAAGATAGGTACACAGATATTGGATTCTCTGCTATTTGATACTTAAATAACAGTAGGATGATTTTCGGGCATTGTAATATTACTGAATTGACAACTATAAGATTGTAAACTAATGGGCAATGAAATGGCAGAAAGTTAAGGACTATATATCCTAAAAAAGAGTTACATATATGATAGAATAATGAAAGAAAGCTGAGTATCAGATGCATAAACATATATTTGACTTTTAATTATCTGGTCGATCAATAAATAACGAGTAGTTAAGTTAACCCTTAACCGACGAGTAAGGCAAATTTGTTACATTAATTTAACATTTATGTATAGCAATAAATAAGACTGATGTCTTGTGTGTGACGGCTGTAGCAAATACGCCGCACGTTCTACGTTCGTTCTGAGCCCGTTTGATGCCAGATCTCGCCAGACGGCACCAGTCATAGGCAACGCTTTGGCGTAGATGCTTCTCCCCCTTCTTTTTTATTTCTCCTTTCTTTTTTCTCTTTCGTCTAACATTTTTCTCCTCTCGTTTCTCCATTCCTCTACATCCTACTAACATATGGCAATAGCTCATAGAGGGCCGGGGTGTAAGTCCCGGTGTCTCTTTGGGAATGCATGGGCCTTTTGGTTCCTCTACTGCCACCTATCTAATCTAATCTAAACTCTTACAGGCAAGTGACGGTAGGCTCTGCTCGAGTTAATTGTGCATTTTTATCGTCCAATGGAGGAAAACAAAGGTGAGGTAAGCCTCGAAATTAATTTTTTTGCAAGCATGAATGCTTCGTGAATATATAGAAAGGAAAGAAAGTTTATATTAAAGTGTTCTTTGAAAGTTATAATGAATTCAATAGAAGTAGTAACTTTGCATCAGCGGGCGCCAAGATGTAGCACGTGATGTGTCACAAATTTGCAACACCTATGTAATATATGCTTGTTTTCAGTATTCACGTCAAGGATATTCTATGGAGTAGAAAGAGCACGCTCATTTGTGAGTTATTCAGTCATAGTTCAATTAGACAGCGATGCAGAAGAATCGGATAGCGAGACTGAAGCTGTTGAGCGAGAAATTCCGTCTATAGACTCATATGACTAAGTTATTATAGTTTATTTATGTTATGAACAAATAAGAAATTAATATTCGAATTTACTCTATTTACTATTTTCCATTAATTATTTTCTGCAATTAGCATCTAAATGGGCTATGCAGAACATATCAAGGGTATCTCGTGCTGAAGTACATAATGTAACCAAAATATCTATATAAATCATATCTGATTTGACTGGCAATTAATTATCAAAATACAGTAAGCATAATTATTATAACAGCTGTCAATTAAGCGGAAAGTATCGCTACGTACGTAGGCCTATTTATTGTGGTTTTATTTTCAGCGGTTGTGCTAGAGGACCACAAACTGCAAATGAAACTGATACATTCGGAAATGAAAATTACATAGTTATTCACATGCATACCTATGGGATTCTGCTGGCCATAAGAGAGTGACTTTGGAAAAGACAGCGCTAAAGAAGCGTCGCTTCGATGGTTGGACAACAAAGTGCTAAATTTGATGTCAACAATTGCAAAAGGCCAACCCCTGACAAAATGAGGTTTGAAAAAAATTCAAAAAAGTTGTGGAAATGCTAGCCTAGTGCAATGCTATAGTCAGTAAGTGGAGTAGATATGATAAATCACCTAATCTCGTCGTACAGAGTGAGCATATATTAAAAGAATGTATACCATCATCTGATTTGCAGCTGCCTTGATATGTTAATTGTGAATGCTTGGCTCCTGCGCGAAAAAGTTCTGAATAACTTTAAATTCCAAGAAAGAAGTGTATAGGCTGTGTAGCAAGTGGCTCCTCCAAATCCATATGGCAGTCTCTCCAATGAAAGCAAGGGAAAGCTTGTCAGAGTGTCAAGCAGGGCCGTTCGTCAAGGAAAGAACTGCCAAAAGTCAACAAAAGAAAATGGGGTACCGGTACCCCGCCAGGAGAAGTGAGACTCGATCAGGTACCACAGGTGCAATTTGTTGATGCAAGGCGTCAACGCTGCAAATTTCAAAACTGTCCTGGCAAACCAAGATCCACTGCAGAAAGTGTAATCCTCACTTGCGTTTCGATTTGCATAAAAACTGCTCTGTTTCTTACCATGGATTCTACACCATTTCGCAGGGGTATTTTTGTATTATTACATCTGTTATCCTCAGCTCTAATTGATATGAGGAAAATATTTTCACCAAACAATACTATTACAAATGTAGAACATATTTGTTCCCCAGCAGTGTCAAAATATCAGCCTCTGATAGCAGCACAGCAGCTGTTACAGCGTAAATGATAAGAGGCACGGCATCTGCAGAGAACTGCTCATCAGCCACTGAATGCAATCGCTTATGTGCCGGCTGTCGCAGATTTGCTACGCCATATACATATTTCATTATATACATTTCTGAAAAATAAGTTATCAGCTATAGGTGTAACAAGTCCTGTCATCACGAATTAAGCAATGAAAAAATTTATTTTCATTCGGAACATAATTCAAGTGGTTAAGGGTTAAAAGGAAATTAAATACAACTATAACAATTGTTAGAGATAAAACCCTAAGTATGAGATATGTGAATACTGGATTCGTACCCACATTATATTGGAAGATAAAATTAATATACTTATGTTAAATGATATTTACGTAAAATATATATAAATATTTGAATATCTACGTATTAAATAGCCATTATATATTTTACATAGTATTATAGATAGCTGACTACCAAACCACTAGTTTCCACGTAATCCGCTACCATCCAACAGTTATTTCCTTACTTGCGTTGGGCAGATAGTATTTACACGCTAACAAGAACGTCTTAGTAAATTACGTTCAATGCATTTGTTAACTATTACTTGAACGTAAAATCATTGCCGACGTACGGCCATTTTATCGATTACACCAGAAAAGATCAACACGACAAAAACAAGTCAACTTTTTTCAGTTGCATTGAGCTCTTAGTTCGCCATTTTGCGTCTCATTAGCGGGCTCTTGGCAAGAGCAGCGGCCTTATAATTAGTGAGAACAAATGTGGCATGACGGGGTAATGACTCGAGTAGTTCTTATGGTAATAGGGCGTGAAATGTCGGCGCTTCTTCGGCGTCGGGTATTGTGGAGCAGTGCGGCTGTGATAGATAAAGAATCAATTAAGGAATAACAGGCAGTAGCCAAATAGTCTGGCCATGATAAATGCATACTGCGATTACGGTATAACTGTATGTGAATAGTATGGCGTGACAGATACATAAAGCAGTTACGGAATAACTACAAGTAAATAGAATGAGCAAGACATATGTATAGAGCGATTATAAACACACTCATTGTAAAGATTGCGGATATAACTGAGGCATAGTAACTTTGTATAAGATGAGGCAATGATCTTTTATAAATTTCCGTAGAAGCTACGTTTAAAGAACTGGCCACAGATTAAGAAGTAATTGTAAGTATAATAATTGAACGATTAAGTGAGTAGACGCTTTGAATAGTACAAAATGGAGCCATTTTTTCCTTTGTTTATAATTGTTTATTTATAATTGTACTTACCGTACGGCGGTGCTAATAGCGTGTAGAGTGTGAAGGTAACAGTAGGACATTAAATCGCTTCTACTGAAATTTGGTTACTTATAATTCACTGCATAATGTTACGGGCCCTAGCGACGTCCCTTGGTCAGCTTCATCGAGTGAATTTTCAGGTCGTGGAAGAGCAATCGAGTTATTTGCATAATATAAGCTAACTCTGTAGATTGTGTCGTCCCTCCGTAACTTTCTCATAAAACAAGAACTGGCATAAATATACCCACTAGCTTTAATTATTCTCATGTATCTCCTAGAATCAGCAGTTACGATTAATTTACATACCTAACTAGAAAAAATTTGAATTTTGC
Organism: Parhyale hawaiensis; assembly: GCA_001587735.2. Classification (NCBI taxonomy): domain Eukaryota; kingdom Metazoa; phylum Arthropoda; class Malacostraca; order Amphipoda; family Hyalidae; genus Parhyale; species Parhyale hawaiensis. The sequence continues at coordinate 1,779,883 of LQNS02007217.1, forward strand.
TTGCCAGTGGTTACATTCTTAAGCATCTCATTTCAAAGTAGGAACTATTTTATTTTTCATGTAAGTTTCAGAAACACTTTAATTTAATACTTCATGTATTTTGAGAAATCTTTTAGTTTAACACCGGTCACATTCCCATGCATTCCAAAGTGGTGAGAAGCCGGCGACAAAAAAGCCAGAAGTATAACGTGTGTGTAAGTGAGACGGCCTGCGTGACATTGTGAGACGTTTGAAGCGTCGCTCTGAGTCCCCTCGGGGCCGAGGGTAAGTATCAGCGTGAGCGTGAACGACACGTGAATACGGTATGGAGCAACACTGAGGGAACTTCTGAGGGAAATTTAAGAAATTCATTTAAATGCAATGAGAGCGAAGATATATTCACATTATATAATATTTCAGCAACAGGGAAATATGTATCTGTCGTAAAGACAGCAAGTATTCGCGCCATACTTGCTCGTATGCAGGGCCCAAACCGAAAGTAAGTGCGCTTACAGTACGTTATACGGTGGGTGCTGAATACTATAGATGCATATACTCAAGTATTAGACGCAGTATGCTATTGTCTGCGTTTCTTTATACGCAGTATTGTATCACGCACGGTCATTATATACTTATACAAATAAGGACCTTTACTTCCTCCGATCGTCACGTTCATTATAGCGTCTGCATCTCTGATCTATGACTATTTCTACTTCGTACGGCGAACAAATAATAATTCAGACGCAGAGACACTATGCAGCTGCTTCAAAAATAACAGCATTTACCAATTCTATACGATCGATTTTTCAAAGAAGAAAACAACTTCTAAGTCCTAAGTAACACACGAACAACATTTGAAGGCTGTGAACACAAATAAAGTAGATAACATTTCAAGTGATCGAAGAAGCATACGGGCTGCATGTAGAGCTTCCAAGAGATACAATGTATCTGTATCACAAAGTGCATTCATTATTTTGCATAACATACGTATATAAAGCGAAGAACGAACGAACAAACTGCATGATCAAACAAAAATAGAGCATCCACAATACATGTATTCGTATGCAAACACAGAGTAGCAACATATAAATTGTTAGCTCTTACAAAGACAAAGTACATCAGTAAAGAAAATACATTTGTTCCCATAACAAGATAAAATACTTACAAATGAAATGAATGGACATTCAAACAAATACAGTCAATGAAAAAGCATAGACAACGTCCCAACAAATAAAATATATACTCGTACAGAGACACAATGTATGTGTGTCATACAGAAAGTACGAGTGCTAAGTACACCGCTCGTGCGGCACTCTAACGCTAACACCCTGCCACGCCTCCCAAGTTATTTATAAGATTAAAAGAAGGGGGACTTGAAGAATTCCTTGCTTCTCGCACTTATTCTGACGATGGCCCTGACATTTTTATGTCGTGAGTATTTAGGGGAAACTCTTACGCAAGATTTACTCTAGCATGCAAATGGTAGTGTCGTGTGTGGGGAGGCATATGCGTGCTTGTATTTGTGTTATGGGGAACACACAGCGTATCTAGTTAGTCAACCGTTTGTTTCATGGCATACATGAGAAATGTTGGATGAAATCAAGAATGGAGTCCTTTTCCAGGCGACTGAAAGGAACAAGTCACTTAGTAAATTTTTATTTGTAAACATCTTATTGGGAGTATGGTTATAATTATAGTTTAAGCCGCTGTGGCTACGATAAGGATAACCCAAACAAATCAAGAAGCAGGACAATATAGCGAGTACACGCAGTGCAGAAGTGTCATGGAGAGTACGCAGAGTATTTACTTAATGATATTTAAAATTCAATTTTTTTGTCGGCCACGGGACGATTAGCTACATCTTTTATTTAATGGACGGACCGAGAGTCCTGCCGCTACAAGGGAAACAAGGTCTAGGTTTCGGCTTATCGTAAGGCGCTGGAAAATACATCTTTATTTGCAACGATTTAGAAGGATAAAAATTTTGCATATACGACGGTGGTGATCCACAGCGAGGGAGAAAAAAGGAACACAAAGTATGTTAAAGAAAACGAAAATCCATGAACAGAGAGTCGCCGCGGAGATATAACCAGCGAGTCTGGAAAGAAAAAGAAGAGCAGAACAGACTGCTTGTGAAAACAAAGCAGAGGTATCATAATATGTATCATAAAGTACCTGGAATGATTGAATAAAAATGAAAAAAATATAAAAAAAGAACAAGGCTTCACGCTTATACATATTATGGATTGTTATCGATAAGTGCAAAAGCAGATTTACATATGATTGAGTTAAATCCATATCGAAATCCATTGCAGTTATTTATAGTTACAACTAGTTAACTTCATATCCACAGTGAGCTATAGAAAATCTAGATTAAGTTAGATCCACATCCAAATATATATTAAACCCAAATGAATCCAAATGGGTACGTGTCAAATCCTCATTGAGGTCTGGTTTTAGCTATGAATGATAGTGTACCAGCACCAGCATCGTCATCGTGCACAACGTATTCGTTGTCGTATTACATCGTCTTATACGACGTGTATGTTGCCATACATTTAGTATACGTTGTCTTATATCACATATAGCGATTCGTACTTGACGCGTAGCGCCGTCGTGCTCGATGGGTAGCGTCGTTGTCGTATACAACGGATACCGAAGTCGTGCATGTCGTATAGCCCCATCGTCCATGACGTGTGCATCGTCGTATGCGGCAATAAGAAGAAATCGTCCGATGGTGGGAATCGAACGAGGGTTAGTTTATCAACAAGGGATCTCGTTGATGCGAAGCGTAACGCCTTTGTTTGTAAACTGCACTGACCACCGACGGTTTTGTTCCGTTCGCCTACAATGAGGGGAAGCAATCCGCTCGTAACGTGCAAAAGTAAATCGGAAATAAAAGCTGCGTCACAATGATAAAACTATCAAAATCGGTATGCTGCGAGGGGTATGGTGATGAAAGTGCGTGTCAATCGGTGATAAATTATTTACTGAACAATTATGAATATTTATCCGATGTCTATGAGTAGTTGGCTTTGAATATTATCGGTTATTCATCGCCTAAAATGTTCCGTTTGGATGGTATGGGTGTGATTGTGAAAGAATATAAACCAATCGACAGGTCGGAGTGCAGTGATGCAGTATCTGAATCGGAGGCGAATGGTATAGAATAGGTACAGTTCAGAAGTATTTCCAGGAAGTATTTTTCTACATTGCGCGCCTGTTTTGGATGGAAACAGAATAGTGAACTCTCCAATTAGTTAGGATAGTTTAATTTATTTGAGAACATTCAAGATAAACGCTTAAAATTGCTTTGCATTTCTATTGTTTTAGATTTAGTCATTTTTAGGCGAGTCAAAAGTGCTTATAAAATTCTAAAAATGTACTGCAGTGACGAGAATTAGGATGTTTAACGGCATTTGAGAAACCTGAAATTCTGAAGTTACTCAGTATGAATAAACTTTCGCCGAATATTTCGAAAATTATCGCCCGTAATCAAATCAACAATTTATTAACGAATGTAATACTGAGCGACAAAAGCATAAGAGTAGCAGACTGAAAGCAACATCAAGCAGAAAATTGAAGAAAGTAAAAGATCTGCTGTATAGCCCAAACCCTCTGAGCACCAGTAAGAATATTTTTTAAGATGCCGGAGTCACGGATGAATTCATACGAACTTGAAATCTTACTTTGCATAAAATATAATCAACTGTTATTTGGACCGACAAGGCCCGAGCTACACTTGATGACCAGGACGGATGGAGGTGTGGATGGCTCGCTAGCGGCGCAGGTACTCGTTTACGAAACAGGCGGCGGAATGGGGGTGGTGGAGTAATGATTAGGGCAAGAATCCTTTTTGACAAATCAACGAACATTTTGTACTATATACTAGATGCTGTCATAGTGAATGCTGTTAATTACTGAACATTTTTCCAGAAAAAGTTTTGTTTTATTATTATATTCTGGTTTAATGTTCAGAGCGATAACATCAAAAGAAGCTTTATTTTTAGCAAGACAATGCTCTAAGCCATAGATCACATGTTTAAACATTGGCTTACAGAACAAATTATCATAGAAGAGAAGCTCACGAATTAACTCCACAGTCCAAATCTATACCTGATTAAGGATTTTTGCGAGCAAACACAAATTTACAATTAAACTGAGCCAAGCATGAGGATTTTAGAGGCTGCACGGCAAGTTTCACCTACAAAAATTAAGAAACTGACGTCATCCGTTGGCAAAAGAACGGTCGCTCAGCTAAATCAGAGTGGAGGGAGAATTAAATACGAGGAAGTACTTACCAAGTTTTTTACTTTGAGTAATAATTTTCACCCGAGCAGTGTATTCTCTTCATGTTCCGATAAATAATGCTATGTTTGAAATTTTCGGGGAATTTTTTGAATTTGTGATTCATTACTTTTATTAAAATACAATTTGTAAACACTTTTGACTCACATATGGTAGGTAAAGTGAAAAAAGTATTTGAATTGAATGAGAAAGTCGATATGTGAATGTACTAGCACAAAAACAACGATGTTGTTATCAGAAATATCAAAATTGGATGCGACAGGTGCAGATTCAGTGCTGGCATACATGACTTAGAAGTGAAAGTAGCAAACAGAGATTGAAATATAAAAATTGGACACGATAAATGTAGATTCATCAACGGAGATATCGTAATCAAACATGAGAGGCGAGGCTACATTGCTAGAAATATCACATTCAGACAAGAACAATGGATATTTAGCGATAAAGCTAACTCGAACAGGTACGAAAAATGATATAAATGTATCAATGCAAAGAATCGAGCCAGGGACTCCACTACATTGCTGTGGCTGATAGGGATTCAATGATAAATAAAGCCGACTCGGATAAGACAGATCGCGATTCAGTACGGAGGTACTATGTATCTAAAGCTACAGTAACTGGCTCATAAGGTCTCTCTGAGAATGCTACACAAGTACTGCCCAATAGATAGGATAGACAAACGTAGTACGTTGCATCAAATATATAGAAGTAACATGCGATCACGTGCACTAAAGTTACCAAGTGCTACACCCTGGAGAGCTCGCCGTAAATCAAATGCACTTGGAGATCACTGAATTATTGCACGCTTATTTTCTTGTTTACTCTCAAGAAGAGATCAACTGCACCACGACTGCAGGTCTACACGGCCCCTCTGACGGCTACGTGAGGGTAACGTCGCTTCGTTCATGCTACCCTCGTCCGAGTCTCTTGTTTTCTTTCAATTTCTTCCTCTTCATTGACATGAGCTATTTATCTTTGAATAGAAACGCTGTTTCTCTGAATAGAAACAATTTTTCGGGATGAATGAAGCAGTTCTCACGTGGATCGATAATTTGTACGAAAGTTTTTGTTTCTGGGAAGATGTGCTCATGCGGACTAACAGTCTTGAGGAAATACGTTTTTGCTAATTTCTGCTATGTTGCTAGCGTTAGAAAAAGCTTCATTGTAAAATAATATATTCGTTCAAAGGAATGAATAACTTTGCAAGATATACGCCAAGACATGTTCAAACGGGTGAAGAAAAGTGCACCAGTCGCACTTTTCAACGTAACAACAGAGTTTATGCTTTTATTTTTAACTTCGGATTTAAACTTAACGTCAGAATGCTTACCATCCAGGTAACCAACTTAAAATTCATATATTAGATACTTGAATGATTAGCATTCTGATATTCAGTTTGCATCCGAAGTTAAAACTAACGACCAACTAAATTCTTGAGATGTATCTACAATTGCCACGGTACTTAATTTAACTAACAATAACAGTATCGAAAGCAAGTTGCTACTCAGAACGTGACTATAATAGAAATATTCAATTTCAGTATCAACAATTACTGAGTTCACCTAAAATAATACCTACACGTTCGGTTGCAGAGAACGCGACTGAGATGATAAAAATTTTTAATTTAAGTGGCACTATAATGCATCTAAAAGACCGCAATACTACTTAATCCACGGCACAATTTTTCCCATTAGAACACATATGGGGGTCGTTATTTTGTGCGACACCATAGGAGAAGATTGTAACCAAGGCATTAAGCAAAGAGCTTACGAATTCAGTAAAGAGTTGATAATTAAAGAAAATGGAAATCCAGGAACAGTTATTAGCAAATATCACAGACTCTCAAAAAAATACCGTTTACCACAATCTGGTCATTTATCAAAAGGCTAAAATGTCGGAAACCATTGAAAAGCAACTTAGATTTGGCAGGCTGCGGAAGATTTCCCCTAGAACTTCAAGAAAAATGGCCAGGAAAGTGTCCGAAAATCCCCCAACTTCTCGCAAAGAGCTTCAGGATGACGTGCTAGCAACAGGGACAAGCGTTAGCCTTCGTACAATAAGCCACGAGCTCCGCCAACATCGTTTACTTTCTCGAACTCTTCGCAAAACTCCCCTGCTGTCGAAACGAAATAGAAAGCTCGTCTGAAATCCGTCCGAGAGCACAAAGACAAGACTGAGTCGTTCTGGTAAAACTTGTTGTGGTCGGATGCGACTCAAATAGAGCTATTTGGATGAAATTCAGTGAACCATTTGCGGAGGAAGGACAGAACGGCATTCGCACTAAAACACCATTCCCATTGTGAAATATTGTGGTGGCAACGTTATGATTTGGAGATGCTTTACATCATGTGGAACAGGTAACATTCATATCATGGAAGGAAGAACGGACGCTCACATTTATCAGAACATTTTGAGGGAACATTTGCATGCGTCTGTTCAAAAAATTGGGCTAACGCAGGAATTCGTTTTTCAGCAGGACAACGACCCAAAACATACGCGAAAACCACGAAGAAATGGTTCACCGATAATCATGTAGAAAAACTAAAATAGTCGATTCAGACTCCGGATTGAAATCCGATAGAAATTTTTTGGGGGATTTCTGAGATTCAACATTAATGCGAGGAGGCAAAAGTCCATTTTGGACCTCAAAGAAATTTGCAAGGATGAATGGGCTAAAATCCCTCAGGAAACATGTCAAGGCTTGGTAAAAATTATAGAATGAGATTAAGTGCCGTTGAATTGAACAAAGGCTACGCCAAAAAATATTAAATGTTGTTTTAAAATTGTTCTTTGTGTTGTACGAATGCTTTTTTCAACCCAACGTACATAAATTGTTTCATAATTTCTATTTTCAGAGGAATTTATTTTTTTTGTTGCGCGGGTGTTGTAGCAATATATTTGTTTTTAGTTCGCTAGATTTTTTTAAATTACAATTTCATGATATACGAATATTTATCCATCCCCATCCTGCATATTGAGAATCGAGTCAGGAAGTCGAACTGTGACCAACAGTCAGCGGCAGATCAATTGCAAATAATTTATTTATATCGAACAGTTTGGAAATAAATTTATTGCATTTACATTGATTAACCACCTACAGCCAGCTAGATGGGCTCTTCAGCTGATTAATTTCAGATGTACCGGTATTCAAGACCAAAAACTGAATAGATAGATGAAAATATGAATAAACTCGCACATTGGTGTTATAATGCAATAGGAGTTCGGAGTTTAAAACTACCAGTATTGTCTCAGCAGCAGATATATTAAATTTAGCTATAACTCTAGCTGCACTGGAAGTAATGCTAAGTTTAAGGAGCACACTAATCCCCCAACGCACTATAAAACATATTCAGTTTTAATCTGTAGCAAATATAAACCTGTCATTATTATTATAATGAACTGACACCCCCAGTATACTAATCCCTACAAAAAGCTACCAACACGTCCATAATGCACGCACACATCCACACACACGCACACAACTTCTATCGTCTGCACACACAGGGGCCAACGCTCCACCCTGCAGAAGTTAGAAACGCTTGTTGAGACCACCAACAAATTGCCCTGTCACCGAGTACTGAAGGTAATGTAAGAGGCGTCTTTGCGTCTCTTTTTCTCGCTCTCCATAAGACCTGCTTTCTTCAATAAAACGCTTCGTGACAACGTGAATCGGACTAATACATCTTGCCCAGCGAGAATAGGGCATGTAGAGCTATGGTATCTGTGCCGTGCAGTATGTACTTGCTATACGAATAGCTGTATCTAAATAGAACGTAATATGGTAATATGATAGATACAGAGTAGAGTTTCTTTGTAAACGTTGCTGTGCTTTTATAGGTTGAAGTATTCTATTATTCGTATACAGTATTTATCGTTTATAGCCTGGCGAATTGACTAACTTTTGGGAAAGAGTAGTTTTATTACCGGTATTACAATAAGAGCTGAAACGTTTGAGATGTTTTCAAAAAATTGATGAATTCATTTGATTTCAAGATATCGATTCTTCATAATTTATCTTCAGTAAAGGCATGTCAAAATATTTCGGACAATTTGAACGTAGACGAAACAAGTGCATCTACGTAGTTCCGGGGCCACACTATGCATGGGCACGCGCAACTTGTTGCGAGGATGCGTAGCTTTCACGGAATCCCTCTACGTATTGAAAAATATACTCAATGACGTGCGAGCTTCACTTCCTCGCATTAAGTTGCGTATACGACTTTACAGTGTGGCCTTGGCATCAAATGTATCCTATATGCCAATAAATATAATCTCTGATATAATGTGGGAAACTGAGTTGAAGACGAATGATCATTCAGGGTTATGGATTGTTCATGAAGAAAGATCGATTCTTAGAGTTTCAACTGAAATTGATTGCAGAATGTAAAAATTGAGAAGTTTTCAATTGTAAATTTAGGGCCAGCATCAAGGTAACAATGAAAAATTACTGTCAAAGTCAGTTGTTCGCTGTCAGTTACAAAAAGAAAGTACTGAAGGATTCTGACCTGCATAAATCAACCATCATCTTAGCAGCACAACGCTGTCTACATGGATTTTAAATAACGTCAAGAGAAGTAAAGGGAAGCGACAATTTAGCTTTAAATTGAAAAAAATGAACTTATTGTTATACTTGGCTTTAATTGTAGACGAATTTGGACGCGCAGAAAGAATCTTCTCAGAAGTGGCGTAATTTTCTGTCTTAGATTATAACTTTGCGTTCAACTGTTGGGTTGACTGGGCTACAGCCCACGGAGGATTCGCGAGGATGTATAGTTTTCCCCGTGTCTGCGTGCGTGTGTGCCCGTCGGAACTTCTTTCAGGGAAGTGTCTGTCAGTCGGAAACGGTCACCTTCACGGCTTTATTTCTGCTCAGACTCACTTTCATGTGTCGCCTCGTCATAGTGAGCAGGATTTCTATCAATGTGGTCCAGGGTTGTGGAGGCGGAGTCGGCCAGAGTTGGAGCATTTGACGGGGAGTCAGAATCGGAAGCCCACTAGTTCCAGGAGTCGGAGTCAGGCTCTGAATTTCAATTCCGACTCCGTAAAACCATTTTATAAAATATCGCAATTTTTTAAAATATTTGATTTTAAGTTGTAAAAAACAAAAATTTTATGATGTGGACATATATTGTTGATGGCTTAAGCCAGGGGTTCCCATTGGAGGTGAATATGAACCTACGAACCCCCTGTTAGTTCACGCATGGACCCCCTACTGTTTCACGATGTTTGAAGCTTCTATAGCAATATTACATTGTTTTTATCTCATACATTATAAAAATTACAGAATATTTTGAGGTTATAGGAAGATAAATATAAGTTTAAATAATTTATAATAATCTTTACATCAATTTATTGAAACCGAAGAATTTTAACGACGGCATAGTTACCCCTAAACGCTCTTGCTCGATCAGATGAAAACTTCGATTTTTTTTAAAAAAACGGCGAGAAGAGCATATGCTAACCATCATTCAATGTAAATAGTCATTTAGGGCGAGTCAAAATAAGCTCAAGAGGGTTAAAGGTGAAAACTCGCTGTATGTGAATAATGGGCTGCGCTGGGATGTCACATGACTGTGCTATGAGTAGCCTTATTTGGCTTATGTCGTTATGGCTCTATTGTTCTGTATTAACTGAAAAGTAATAGCCTGGAGGCCACCCACAGCTAAAATACTCATTTAGTATGTAATGTACTAAGTTGACGTCATTTTAATGGCGGGAGGTCCGTATGCTTCTGGGCAATTTCGGAGGAGGTCCGTAGAAAACTGAGCTTTGGGAACCCCTGGCTTAAGCCCTGTGTTTGCCATTGACAGTGAGGTATCTAAATGGTCTGAGAAAAGTTTTACTTAATGCTGATTTATCCTATTTAGGTATATATCATAAACTAAGTTCAATAATTTCAGTATCAAATAGTGCAAATAATAAAGGATTCTTTTACAAATATGAACAAAATATTTTCTTTAACCTAGGCTGGTGTGTATGTTTGGCTTTCAGTACCTAAGCCTGTATAAACAGTCTTTCTGGACGATAATTATTAATGAATTATGAATATATAAAATTTACTGTCTTAAATGGTGCTAATAATACCAAATATCATTAAAAATGTTACAAAGCTACTCTCCTTAGCTTAACATGTAGGTACAGTGTATATTTTGATTAAATGCAGAGGAGCAAAATTAAGTTACATTAAATGCAAATTATAACAAGAGTCGGAAAATATTGAGAACCAGGATTCGTACTCGGAGCCGAAAAAACTGGAGGGCTAGGAGACGGAGCCGGAAAAATTGGTGGGCCAGGAGTCGGACTTGAAACATGGTACTCCGCAACCCTATGCCCACTGAGTGAGACGTGATAGGTCGTGGGCAGGGAAATCCCAACGTGTTAACAACGTCAGTTCTAGTGTAAATTTTCTTGAAAATCTTATGGAAACTGCTCTGAATTAGTTGAGGAGGAAAATAGCTTTCTATGATATATTTTCTCCGTCGTTGAAGTGTAAATTTGAAGTGAGATATGCGGAAGAAATGGTGAAAGCTTGAACTTATCAAGCTACTAATTAATTCATCTTACAATAAGAGGATAGACAAGAATAATATTTTAACCCGAGGTCCATGTAATGAGGTATTCTTAAAAACAGAAAACGTTTGTAGAAATCTGTTGAAGTCATCCAGTCAGTTCTTTCTTGTAATGCAGTAGACAATGTAGGCATAAAATATATATGCCAGACTAAATAGTATATTTAGACGCATCCAGTAGCAAAAAGTTAAGGGTAGGCTAAGCAACATCATAAGATTTGGCAGTGTGTAACATATCAAAAATATCAAGGAATTTTAATGTATTATAATTATAGTAATCATCATAATGATGGTGGATTATCTTCATATTTTTTCATAGCATATTACTGTAAGTACTTGCTTGAATTCCTAATTACAGCTTTCTTACTCTTGCCTTAGCCATCACCCGTGTACATGTTTACAATGTAACGTTCCAGCCACTCGCTAATGCAGAGCAGGTTACATTTGCCCCACTAGTTTGATTTCGTAAAGATGATGTGCGAAGGATCGTCCACAGGGGAAGTTGCTGAAACGGACTCTTAAACTGTTTTCTGTAACAACACCGGCGGCAAGCGGCGCTCCGCCACCCATGGGAGTACCACATAACACTGGGGGTATCCTGGGGATTGTTCTATGTATTTAGGTGAGAGGCTACAAGCTAATCGGGGAAGTGTTTCATCCCCACTCTGACTCCACAACCTATACTCTCTCCACTAAATTTCTACTACTTGCGTAGTATTTTTCGACTGGGAAGCAGATCCCCTACTCGTCCTAGATTTTTTCATTCTTAGAAAGATTTTTGTGTCGTACAAGGATTTCCTACCCGTATACGTCAATTCACTCCTCGTACGAGGACTTCCTATAAATACAAAGATCTAAATTTCATATCAGTGCAACGAGTTTCTTTTCGTACACGGGCTTTCAATTCCTTCGAACAATTTTTACTTGGAAAAGAACTTCAGATTCGTATAAAGGTTTCTTATTAGTATTGAAATATCGCACAACACTGACTTCAACTACAAGTGTATTCCCATCCCATCTTCAACTTGGGGTCAAATTCGGACTTACGTTTTAACTCGAGAACTTCCAATAAAATTTTTGCTCCTCAAAGGAATATCTGGCATTGTATGAAGTGCACCTACTAAGAACACTGGATCGTAAAAGGATAGGAAGGTAGGTATAGTGGATATCAATATCCTACCGATTGTCACGGTCTGTTCATATTGCTCGTTAGTTTGCGTTCACTCTACCGCTCATAAATTCAAGTTTCTTGAATAACGGCTCCCAATAGGTCGGCTGCATGTATGTAAACATGATACGGGTGACTACCTTAATCAAATGTTTGGCCTCTCAGGAAGCAAACTTAGTACATAAGCTTCTGGGCGGCCGAAAACTCTGCTAGAGCAACTATAGATGATGAAAATTGCGACGGACTTTACCCGCTTATTACTTGAGTTCTGCGGAGTTTCAGCCACTATGAAATGGATGTACCGATTTTAGCAGCTATCAGTAAACGGTTTGCTCATTACACACAAAATCTTTCAACGTAGCTCATTCAGTGCGCTTTGTCATTGTTGTTCTCTGTGTGTAGGTGCACCAGAAATCTATGAATGAAATGTCACAATGAATGCCGTAATATTTTTGGGGAAATACGAGATTTTTTGCAGTTACAAAGTTCTGAGGGTAACATGAAGCAATTTCAAAGATTGCTGAAAAAATCGTGAAGGAAACATGAAATGACTTTGCTGCGCTGCTTCAAAATTCTAAGTGAAGCACGACTCACTTTCTGAAGGTCCGCTAGAAATTTTTGCGCAAAAAGTAACTCAATTTTCTTAGGTAAAAAAGAAGAACAGAGAACGTAAGATATTTATCAGGTAGTATAATACACTACACTGAAACAGGAACATAGGCCATTTTTCAAGGTACGATACAGAATTATGGACAAAAGAAGACACACTTTCTGGGACACGTAGGCAATTTCCAAGGAAAACATGATACATTTTCTAAGATAGGTTAGCAGATTCAGAGGGAAACACGAGATGCATTTCGGCGAGTGACAGCGACAAGGAGCCATGAGGCGGTGAGGGGAAACTCTCGGAAGAAGAAGATGGGTGGGGGGGGGAACCACCAGCGCCGGTGCAGCTGTGCTGCCTATCACTGGGGAATCTGAGGGCTTCCCCCCGACAGTTATGGGGCATTAGAGGGTAGGGAGGGGGAGGTGAGGGGGAGGTGGAGCTTGACGCAGGGAGACGCGACCGCAGCATCCGAGGGTACCCACCGCGTGGGAATCTTGCGTATAATACACTCGTTGTAGTTACTCAAGTAAATAAGTATATGGTAATAGTTCTGCTAATTATGCAAAGTAGAAAGTACCAAGACTGATTTTCATCACGAGCGTATGATAATAATTTTGATAAATTTGCTAAGTACGAACGCTGATATTCATCATATGAGCATGGTAATAATTCTGCTAATTGTGTGAAGTATAGGCGATAATATGATTCCTAGGCGAATCCGAATGAGCCCTACATATTAATTTACGTGAGTAATTAGAGATATACCTGTAGCACTGCAGCATTCCCGTTACTCGTTTGGGTATAGCGTTTATCCTTACATGTATGTGAATATTTACCCATTTCAGAATAGAGCAAAAATGCAGCAACGGTTCAATTAATGTAATAGGGCATTTATACAAGAAAACGGATAACTCGTGTGCTAATGAACATTGCTATGAAATTCGATTAATATACGTAATATTTAATCATCGGTATGTAACTCTTATTCATTTTATTTCTATTACACTTTTGATGCTTCTGATACACTCTCAATTCCATACATCTATTTCAGTAAATATATATATTTACCAGTAAACAACTGAGTGAATTATCCAGAACGCTTACTACCCTCTGCAATGTACTTTTATTCACCTATCAGGTCGTTAAGAATGAAAAGTCTGATTTTTCATTTACCACTTTCGAGAGATAATAACCTGCATGTATTATGTATATTCAGACCCTGATTTCAGATCACTGGACAGTCGCTTCATTACTTATACAAATGCAATTACGGCGGCGTATTATATTGCAATTTAGCCTTTTTGAAATAATGTTATAGAATCCGAGGGAAATGTTTACGAATGTGAGTTCCATCGTGGCACAAATTCATACCAGACAACTCGAATTGTCAATGAGGTGTTCGGTGAGGATGTGGGGGACGAAGGCCCCGTATGCCGATGAGGTGAGAAGTTCCGGTCTGGTGATCGTACTCTGGAAAATTGGGCCCGTGGCAGACCAACGTGGATATGAGCTGAAAGCGCTAGTGAAAGCGAGTACAGCCCAAACAACGCGCAAGTTAATGATGAAAATATGTTGAAAATTCAGGAGGATATTTTGATTAAACTGCATTGTTTTTGCTAAAGATATACTAAAGCACTTCCACTTAAAAATCGGGTACTTCATTCTTAACGTCCTAATATAGTAACATAAAAAGATATCGAATAATTGATTGCATTTTTTTGTTAAATTCATCGGCACTCACCTAAGTGGAGAACGCAAATGGTAAAGAGCTCAACTCGCTGGTTATCAATAACCTAGTCACCTGATTTAGATTTTCCTGTTAAATTGAGCTGTGCTCACCTAGGCGCGAGATACAAGAGGTACAAGTTAACACCCCATTTAACTGACCATAATACGGGTACTCACCCTAGCTGAGGATGGGCCGGGTAGAATGCAGGTCCCTGCAGTCGGAAGAAGGTAGGGTCATGGTAGGCTGAGGCGAGGTGGTGGCCAGTGTACCGGTAGAGACTCTGCCGTTTCATGCGCTTCCGCCGCTTGTAGTTACCAGGTTCGAACATCTCATCGTGTTGAGGGTCTGAAATATAAATTACTTTGTAAAAACAGTTTCATATTGCTTTGAAATATAATTTACTTTCCAAATACCTTTATTGCAGAGATCGCATTCCTTCAGGTGTGGCAAATATAGTTATACAATTTTTCATAAATAACGCTCTTGCAGAGTCGCGTTTGTATATACAGTCTGCACCTTCTGTACCTTCCAACTCCACAAGCCTCGATAACAGACTGCTTCTTTGCAGTACTTAAATATTATTTGAACACAAATACGCTATGGTGTCTCGATAATTAATCTATATAGAACTAAAGAGTAAAGACTAATGTTATCTACATACAGTGCATACATAATGATGATCTGGCTGTCATAAAGGTGGGGAAGAATACGCGATGATGCTTCTTCATTGATCATACTTCTGTAACCAATTTACTTATACGATATGCACTGCAATTGTCAACTTAAATGATCAAAAGAGATGAGGACTCAAGGCTTCTATTCTGCTCAGCAGTACAGTCGTGTCTACCGCCCTTTGACTTCCATCGAAATAATCTTCTTACCAGGCTGTCCGCATACATTGCTAATACTCTGATACGTACCTACCCTACCGACCTAACCTACCTACCTTGCAGTGTGTGCCACACTTTCCATGTATACTCGTGGTAAGCACGCATCCGTGCAGCGGACCCGGGAACAACCGGAGATAATTTACATATAGCATTGTCATTTCACCACAGAGTACATAGAGTGAACCTTCGATGATCATTATATTTGATGTGAATAAAGACTTCTTCCGTTAAGTCATCAGCATACATTTATTCTATCACAATTTGCAAGCGATTTAGCTTTTCTACAGTCCGGTGTATTTATTAAAGAAAATTAAAGAAAAAACAACGGATTCTGTCTGTTTAATTTTATTTATTTATACATGTTCCGTTTGTTTCTTTGGTTAGTTGTACGTTTTCTTTATTTATGGTTTCTTTGTTTGGTTTGTTAGCTTGGCTGCACATTTGTTTATTTATGTATTGTTTATTTTCTTGTACAACTACTTAATTTGTTTGGTTATTGACGTCATGTTTATTTAAATTCACGTTTTGCTTATTTATGTGGCTGCCTGTAAGTTCAGTTTTATGTCGTGCTTCATGCGCTCAAGCTAGAAGAAAAAGAATCACATATAGCATAAGAAAGCACACCTCACCTAATGTCCAGTAGTTGCCTTTGCCACCACCAGCTCCGCCCTCTCGCGGCACCTTGATGAAGCACTCGTTCAGACTCAGGTTGTGTCGTATGGAATTCTTCCAGCCCTGCTGATCCTTTATGCTTTGGTTGGCGTAATAAGGGAAATTTCGGGCTATCCACCGGTAGATGTCGCTCAACTGTGAATAATGCCATAGCTTGATATTTATTAATGCACTGGAGTACCAAGCCGTCAAATATGACGGTAATAATTTTCAATGAAGCTTTTTTATTGCTCTTGCTTTCGGCACGGGTTTTGCTACAGAATATGCATATACCTCTATGTTTGATCTTGGATTAAAGTATAGAAATATGTGCCGTCATGAGTTTGCGAGGGCAAAAATTCCGTCCTGCAAGTAGAAGCGCGAATATTAGTTTTGAAATGCAAGAAAGTCAAGCAGAACAAAAAAAATAGAGTAGCGCGAAAAGAATTCACGGAAATGCTCAGTTTTCACTGCATCCTGGATACGATCAGTTAAATCATCTCGATTGAAATTCGACAGCACTAATAATTAAAAATGTTTCAGCTTCTGATAAGCGTGAAGTTTCAACTACCATGGAGATTTTCAGCAAAAGAAAACACCAACGAAATGATTCTGCACGACGGGAACGAAAATTCCATCCAAGATTAACCCTCTCGTATACCACGGTCAAAAACAGGATATCAAACAGTAACTAACTATTTTTATTAGCGAAACGTCTTCAGTAAATGCAGTAGCTCGAGCATCTTCCGGAAACAATATTAACTGCCACTTGCCATATATTGTTATTCAGTAGATGAATTTTTTCTATCTAAATCCTTGGACTAACCAACCAAGCGATGGAGGGAGCAAGCAACCACTAAACTGCATTCTATCATATAGTGGATAAATCTATATTATAATGCTCATTGAGGCTCAGTCCGTACGTCCATCCCTGTGTTTGTACGTTACGCTTGTTAATATTATTACATTATATCTGGGAAGCCTGACCAATAAAAACGACAGCAACGAATGCACGATGGCCGCGTTTCTTGTATAGTATAGTATGGACAGTAAATGCTGGTAATATCAGTGAAATTAGAAATACTGTAATTGTAAATTTTGAAACAATCGATAAGGGGTAACTTGCAGTTTTTTTTTTTTTTATCTTGAAAAATCAGAGTCAGCAGTTCTTCCTCACATTTGCACAGGACAAAGGTGTCAGTATTAGAATAATTTCAAGCTGTCATTTTTTACTTTTAGTATCGGTGAAATCGAGAACAATTGTAGATTTTAGAAAAATCACAGGGGGGTACCGGCTTTGCAGTTTTTCCGAAAAAATCTGAAAAAGTCAAAGTCAGCAGATCCTCTTCTTCTTTTACAGAAAAGAAGTATTAGTATCAAAGTAATTATGTAGGGATATTCCAGTTCCATAATGAAAAGGAAATTTTAAAATTGTTTTGTCGTCTTCTGATGCACTTAAGTCCCGCAACTTACACCTTTGCATTGAGAGAGCTTGCAACTGCTGCTATTTGCACAATTATGATCCGAGTTTTTTGGTCTAAACGCCAATTGCTTTCTTTTTGTATATTCTTGTGGCATGCAAAGTTTCAAAAAGTTATCTGCTTTTGTATTTGTGTAATGCCATCAACAGGCTCGTAAATGCTGACGTTTCCAGACGATTTTTGTCCGCGCTGCCACTTGCGCAATCCGATTACTTTCATCTAAGCGCCAATTTCCTTCTTTTTCAGCATGCAAAGTTTCAGTAATGTCTCCCGTTTTGTACGTGTGAAGCATTTTACACCTTGTGGTAAATGAAGTCGCTGCCCGCTGATTCTTCTTACCGCTGCCAATTGCACAATTTTGACTCGATTCCACTCGTCGAAAAGAACAGACTACAAATGCTGGTAATACCGGGATATCGCAAACAACAGCCTATTTTGGAAAATCTGCTGTTGGGGTATCATGGAGTTGCTTGAAAAAATATTGAGAAATAACAGGCAGATCTTTTTCATATTTGTACTATAGAAATATATTCGTTTCAGGATAATTATTGGTATGCCCATTTCCAAATGCAGAAGGAAACGCACTATCCAAGAAAAAACAATTCGCCAAATCAAGATGAAATATTCTCATTTATTAAATAAACTAAAATTTTTTCCTAAAATTCAATTTGGCTCACAAACCATGATTTTTTTGTATCAACACCAAAATCTAATAATTTGTGCCTTTTGATAGTCTTAACAGTTTTTGCAATTTTCTTGAAGATCCGTTCACAACTTTTTGAGTTATGCTGCTCACAAACATATGACAAACATAAGTCAAACACACCGACGGACCAAACAATCTATACCAAAATTTAATCATCTACTATATTTCTTTAAACATTACTAGCAACTCCTGTAAATTTCTTAAAGATCCATTCCGAACTTTTTGAATTATTGTGCTAACAAGCACAAAATTAAACACCGCAGCAAACAGACGAACGAACCAACATATCATCATAAAACTTTGGCCATTTGCTCTTCGTCACAAACCTAACAACACATGTAAGTTTCATAAAAATCCGTTCCTAACTTTTTGAGCTATGGCACTGAGAGAAAAAAAATAGGCAACCAAACAAATGGATAGACGAATTTCCACCAAAAATTAATCATCTGTTACTGTTAACATGCCCAACAATCCCTAAAAAATTTCAGAAAGATCCGTTCATAACTTTTTGAGTTATTTTGGTGACAGACAAAGTAACAAAGAGATAAACAGACAGATAAACATGACAAAACTCTTGCTAACATAATGGCAATAGCTCATAGAGGGCCGGGGCATAAGTTCCGATGTCTCTCTGGGAATGGGCCTGTTGGTCCGTCTACTGCCGCCAATATAATCTAAAAACATAACATACTTGCGGCAGATATGCATTTTTTGAGTGTCTCATAATAAGAGCTTAAAATGAGTTAATATGCGTACGATCCCAAAACCTTCCGCTAACCGGTTTAAAAAGACTAACTTGCCGGATGTGGCCCATGGGCCGTAGTTTGCCCACCTCTGGCATAAGTACTGATGGCCCGTTGGTACAAGTTAAGAGAAAAACGTCAAGTAAATTTTTGCGTAGATTTTACACAAGGTTATCTTTCATAATGACAAGACGGTGCTTCGATCTTTGCTGACATTCATTCACAGTGCAAAGGCAAATATCAGCGGAAATATAATGTATATATCAAGCTCAGTCACTCTTACTTCTAAGTATAATATGCAGATAGGGAGCGGTTCATGACCTCACGGAACTTCCTGCTGACTCACATCCTACTCATCAATCTTCCACAAAACAGGCCATTTACTTACTAAAACAACGATCCCTGAAATGACTGATATCCATCGGTCAATGAAAATAAAGATTTTAAAGAACCTACAAAATCCTCTAAGCGTGTAAACAAGGAATACAGGTATTCTGTATTTCAATTTATATTTTTAGTTATCAAAGTTTACAGTGATGCTGCTAACATAATCAAAGTTGGATTTTATGTACTGTATTTGTGTGTATACATTACAGGCTTAGGGAGTCGGATGGACCAAGCCCGACTCCGACTATTTCGACGCCAAAAACGTCCGACTGCTTTCTTATCACAAGAAACCTATTTTCTCAGACTCCGACTCCTAGGGCACGTTCATGAGCGACCAGGCTCCATGTGACCATGTCCTACAAAATTTCTCCGACTCCTGATCCCCAAACATGTCCGACTCCTGGTGACGGATGCTCAAACGCCTTGTAAAGTTACTACCATCGTAACTGTACAGCTGCAGGTACGAATGCAACTTGTGACTACTGAAGTTTTATCTATTTCGTCTTCGATCTAACATCTGAGTGTGTCTCTTCTTTAGATATGCATAACTTAGAGATTCAAACCACTTTGATGATAAGTTTGTGAAGAACAGTGTAAGAAACTGACAAAATTTGAACCACGATATCGGTACTTTTTCAAGGAACTGTACAGTTTACGTTGTCGTAACTTTACAAGGCGTTTGTGCATCCGGCCCATGGTCCCCTAAAATATGCTCAAGTTGATCCTGGTTTCCCCAAATATGTTCGATCCTTACAGACTCTGATTTTATAACCCTGATGTATAAGCCAAAATTCAAAACGAATAAAATTCTATATATAAACGAAGATATGCCAGCTGCGTGTAACCTAAACACAAGTGACATTGAATAACTGTGAAAAATGAAACGTGGGCGGAAACTGTAAGTCAACAATGTAACCATGTGTAAGGCCCTTGTGAAACATAACTACTATTTAATTACGATGCAGGACTTCACCATCTTACAAGTCATCTGCTTCTTTCTGCAATTTGAGTATATGTATTTTAATAGTGTCATCTCTCTACAAATTAATTTATTTGCTTATTCCGTCTTAAAAGAGCTTATACATTTCTTAAGGCCATGATGCGCCATTTCTTCAAAAATAAAAGCTTCGCGAGAGGAAATGAGTCAGATGCAGATAGGTCAGCGTTCATTTCTAGTGGCAGAATCAGTGGAATTTGTACAAAGTGTGTCACACATTCCCCGACCAGGTGACCTAATCCAACTAGAACGGACTCACTTCAAGGAAACTGTGCATTCTGGGTCACTGCATGATGTAGTCAGCGTTTTCTGTTTAGAAAACAAACTCGTCCGTTCGAGAATTTATGTCTCTATACTCTTTTTATACAATTTGCTTATTTTTATACGAAAATATCTTACCGCCCAAAACAAGTTCCAGTGGAGTCAGAAAATTCTGGAACATACTTCTTTTGCCACGAAAATATACTGTAGCCCTGAAGTTTTCTATTGTCTGTTCAGGAAATTTTGAAATACTTCCGCATGCATTAAAAAATAATGACAAATACTAGGAATAAAGTAATAAACCTGCTCGCGGTGTTATAACACATTGTGCAGTAATTCTCTCTTTTTCCTATATAGGGAAAAATACATATTCATCAGAAATTTATTAATACAGTCAGTAGATAATCAACATAGCTATTTCATTTTTCAAGCAAAGAATATTTTTTACTCTAAAAATATTCAAGCACATATAGAAAATACATATAAATTTAACTTCACACTTCTTAGGTTTCATATTTTTTGCTTAAAGATGAACTATCTGGCAGAGGGAATATTTAATTATCCTTTTACTCTTTCTTCCATCTTCACCACATAAATTTTGATTACTGAATCAGGGGTCAAAGTGAACAGAATAGAAACGAATAGAATACATACAAAATGGGCAAAATACAGAGCAGTGTTCTTCCTGACCACGAGAAGGCTTACTCCTCCGACCAGCTGTGACGCCATGAATGGCTTTGTTTTGGTCCCGTGAGAATTTCTCAAATTTCTATTCCTTTCACTCAGCTTTGCGTTCATCAGCGAGCAAGAGCGTGACAGACAGACAGACAGCGTTCCGAATGTGGCGTACATTAGTGCTACATCATTCTAGTTTAGCGAGGAGAAAATAGGAGGGTAACCCAGAAGAACAATTAATACGTATATAACTGCAATCTTGCAGTCAGTGGTAAAGAAAAATTTCACCTTAAAACTTGATAAAAATAGCAAAGTTGTTGCGATTGACGTTCCGGGACTACACTATGCAATCGCACACTCAGCTTATGAGCGGGCGTTCAGCTGTCAACTCGTCAAATTCAAGTACTTTTCAGGGGTATCTTGGATGTCAACTTTCATTGCTTAATAGAGATGGCCTTGTGAGGAGAAAAGTCCGCTCGTAAGCTGAGCCTGCGATTGTTTAGCGTAACCTCGGCGCTACATTCCCAATAATGTCAGAAAAACTTTAACATCTAAAAAAAACTGTTAACCATACCAGCAATTTTCTGTCCTCGCTGTCCTTAATTGCCATAGAGATTAACGCCACATAGGAATAAGGCGGTTTCGTTAATGGATCCTTTTTCGGGTCGCCTTTTTCGTCTTTGATTTCTTCCTGCAAGAGAGAGAGGGAGTCCGTTATATTGGCTTGCAGGCGTTTAAGTCAGCTGTGAATGGTTTTTTGCTGGATTTCCTTTAGTAGCGTTTTGGGCTTCCCGGTGTTGCAAGATGCTTCATTTGGGTTGTATTACCCATCCGTGGGAGCTCAGGCGTGAAGTTTTAATAATAATAATAATAATAATAATAATAATAATAATAATAATAATAATAATAATAATAATAATAATAATAATAATAATAATAATAA
>LQNS02007217.1:1817332-1828288 GCA_001587735.2 Parhyale hawaiensis
GGATCAACAGTATAGACAGTGGGCTAAAAATGGGATCAACAGTATAGACAGTGGGCTAAAAATGGAATCAACAGTATAGACAGTGGGCTAAAAATGGGATCAACAGTATAGACAGTGGGCTAAAATTGGAATCAACAGTGTAGACAGTGGGCTAAAAATGGGATCAACAGTATAGACAATGGACTAAAAATGGGATCAACAGTATAGACAGTGGGCTAAAAATGGGATCAATAGTATAGACAGTGGGCTAAAAAATGGGATCTACAGATGGATGAAGTGGAGGCACGGAAGGGAGTGAACTGCCCGATACACGCCATGATGTTTAAAAGAAAGAAATAACTTATAATATCTGGTATTAGATTACTTCTATATTAGGTGGTTGATATCGCAATCTTTAGACAATATTTTCAAAGAATACAATGTGACTCGCAGGATTATAATTATGGATGTTAATAAGTGATAATAATCCATATAAAAAAAGGACAGGCAAAGTTGATAAAACACGATGGTTAGCGAGACATATATATGCGTCTCGACTCACTCAAGATCATTGAAAAAAGCTTAGCCAAAGAGTTGATATTACCAGACTCTCTCTTAAAAACATCGACTCGTTGGTCTAAAATTTTCCATTAGGATCATTGAACTGTGAAACATCAAGGTAGGAAAGGAAATAAATGGTAGCGGAAAGCGACGGTCCTTCAATTTTCAGCCAGTTTGTGAAACGGGAAAAAGGAAGGCATAAGAATGAACTTGCAATTTTTCTATGGAAAAGACGCAAATGGGAACGACAGGTTTTAAGTAAGTATCTTGAACGGAGAAGCAGAGCAATGAACATGCAAGAAGCTCATGAAATTGGAAAAGGGGGAATCGATCATTGCACTTTCAGTAAGTTCATGAAACGGATAAAAGACATTGAGAGCAATGAACTTTTTGGAGAAAACAGGAGAGGAGAGAATTGGATTTGCAGTAAGTCAAAGGGATTTTCCGTCAGTTTATTAAAAGGAAACAAGTAGAGCGAGTGTAGGAACAAAGGTGTCCCGATCGAATGCCCAAGACCGAAGCATTTGCATTGACGGAATGAATTCGAGCTTTGCCCAATCTCCCTGAAAATAAACAGCTTCAGTTGAGAGTTAGAACGAGCCTGTATGTTACGGCCAACAGCAATTGATTGGTACTTAAGTCTCGGTTATTTGCATAGCTGATCTTGGTGCAACAAGCTGAGCAAACCACTACCGGTAGGTACCGTCCCAATAAGGGTAAAAATCTCAACGCAAACATTGGGTGAAAATGCTACGGTTTGCTCCACCGCCGTAAATCAGGGAAACTTGTTGGTCAAGAAATGAAGATATTAGTGCAACGAGAATAAAAATTTCACGGTATTTCTGTTCTCATAGTCTTAAGATTCAGTAGGAAGAGAAAGATGTGCAGGCAACAATAATTTGGCAAAAAAGGTCACTGTTTACTTTATAGTCGTAAATCAGGGAAACCCGCAAGGGGTAAAAACTCTGATTACATAGCGGAAAAAAATATTTGGTATAATTAGTTGGATTGATGTTACGATCCAATAAGAAAAACACGTAAGCGATAAAATAAGGCGAACATTTTGTTTATTGCAGCGTGGTAAATAACGGAAGCATGCGGCTCAAGAAATATAGAAAACACATTTTATTGTATCCCGTATCAGACTACTACTAGCTGGGGCCATCATGAAATGATGGCAAAACAATTAGTACAACGAACCCCGCGTTTTCTCCATTCTTCTACAGGTTGTTTTCTGCAGAAGATATTACACTTTTCCCTCGTTAGCTTTCTACTTAATTCGCGCATCATGAGAGCAGATAAAGTAAATCTTCGCTATGGAGAGAAGTGGAACTAAGAATCCATGCTATTGATAAGAGGTACTGTATTTCATGCGTCTGTATTGCCCAAATTTATTATTTGTCGAAGGAACCACGTTTCTGCTTTTGAGTAAATGAATTTTTTCCATCTAATAATGATAGGGGACGGAATGATCAACCAAGCAAGCAGCCAGCAAACGTACACTGGCAAAAATTGGTAATTATTGTAGCTATAATGACGAATTCAAAATCGGAACTGAAGACGCCGCCTGAATAATAATAATAAAAAACATGACGCTTTCCTAACTCTAAAGAGAGGCTTGATAATGAAGATAGAGGTAAATAAAATATAAGCAAAATATAGCACTTGATCAACTGTTCAGTCGACGACTTACAAACGGCATGAAGACTTATCGCTTGCTCAACTGCAAGAACAGTGAAATACCGCAGCAAAATCTAATGAAAAATACAGTAAGACGAATACGCAAGCTCATGGTAACGCGCGGGAATAATCTTGGAAGGAACTAAATAGTAAGAGGTCGATGTGTTGACAACAAGGCGACGGCGCTTGCTAATCTGCATCTGTGTATTTATTGCAATGGCTTGTTGACGTCTGTGGAGCCGCGGCCTGGCCAGATGAGGTCACGCGAAGTATGTGCCATGTCAGCAGTTTTTAGTGATTTTGCTCTTGCGCATTACGCACCGTACTGTACAGGCTATGTGCTGGTCAAGGGTTTTAGCTCTCTCTTACAATTGATTAAAATCACCAGTGAAAATGCTGCACTAACTGGGTAATGAAACGCAGTAAGAGCGAGGAACTATAAGGCTGATATGGCGATCTATCGTCTACAGTTGACAGAATTAATTGACTAGCGTTAGCGCTGGCAATCCTGCAGTTACTGTGTACCAAAACTAGTATTTGGCAATTGCAAGCTACAAAGAACATGCGTGTATTGCTAATTAGAAGTTCCTTCATAGGTAATTGACGGACGGAACTCGTGGATTTACTATAGGGGCAGCGCGTACTGTACTTACTGTAGGCCTCATTTCATAGTGTGGCACTTCTCGCCAAGATCTTGGCGAGTAGTTTGCCGCCCTCGGAAATGTGGGTGGGCGCCTATGAGCGCCCACCGACTGCTAGTAACGTAATAATGAAATTTTACTAGCAATGCGTCGCTAAACTTGCTTCCATTTCGATAGGCATGGGATAAATTTAGAGCTACGAATCCTGCCATTACTACTTCTAAAGTTAGGAGCCCAGTCATTGTAGTGGCAGTTTTTTATAAATACTGGGGTGTATAATGCAGAGATCGATTGTAGGATCCGGGACGAAGGTCCAAAAGGTAATATTACCCTATTGTGGAGAGATCACAGGAATTTATCAGAAGTCTATTTATTAAGACGCACGGAATAATATTGAGTGATCAACTAAAACTTTGCGAATGGGTAATAGTACAGATAGTAAGAAAAAATTTGAATGAGTAATACTACAGATAATAAAATGAAAACCAATGCAATTTTAGACAGATGATGACTGGGAAAATTCTATTCGGGTGAGTGCTCTACTCCTATTTCACGGGCTAAGTTTCTCTTCTTTTGTGGTAAAAGTCAACAAACTTCAGTGTGTTGCACAGCAATGCATTTCAGCTCAATTCCGCCCCTGGAGCATGCGCCGATATGCACCTAACTTTCAGCTTCATACTGCCACTGAAGCAGCGGGTGTCAGAAAATAAAAAAATCACAGGTCAAGTGCGGCTGAGACTGCCAACACGTGTGGCTGCAATGAACATAAATTTAGGAGAGCTCAGGCTTGGACTTGACGCTATTTTTTTTCTGGCATGCAAGCGTGACCAAGGATCTGAGGCGGTAACTGCAGACTCAGCACTTTTGTAAACTGAAAAAAATGGGAGCGTACATTTATGGTGTGAGAGCGAGAGAGTGCTTGGTGAACGATCCGTTACTATTTTTACGAGTACATTGGGCACAGTATTCATTGCCCGTCTATTTTAAATTTTTTATGCCAAAATGATTTTTTATATTGTTTTGGAATAATTACGCCATTCGTTAAAAAAAAATGACCAAAAACAGTAGACTCGAAATATCAAGGGCATTAATTTAGAGGTTGAAGTTGACCAAAGTCTGTCGCCGTGTGTCTCTCAAACTCGAATTTGAAAATTCAGGGTGTATACGAACCTTGGAAACCTTGCCTGGTGGAGGTCTGCACTCTCGGAGAGCTTATATCTCTCGCTAATGTACATCGCGGTTGATGCGAAGGGCTTAGCAATCATTAATAGGTGACATTTAGGTGCCATACTGATCGGATGAATCTGTGTTTTTACTCTAATCTGTGTTGGCTTTACTGCCACGATCCGTGGTTTACCATTTAGATCTGCAGGTTCTCAAGTCAACAGCTAATAGCTATTGTTGACTACTCCAGCCAAGCGTTTCGCGGGTTTTCAGGGTGCCTACATTAAAAGGGGCTATTACTCCTGCCTTGACAGTAGGACTCTTAGGCTAGTCAAAGGTAAAGCTAATGCACTCTGAGAGAACATACCTCCGCTAAGTAAGTCCATGTCAACGAAAAGTTCAAATTGGTCAGGAAACTAGAATTTCCTATTAATCATCGCGAAAATTTGATCATTTGTGTCTCGATCAAGACAGTTATAACAGCTTCTGAAATTTTTTTGAAGATCCGGCTCAAGTTTTTCGAGTAACGGCGTCGGTTTTACAAACAGTCATACAAACAAATTAACGGACTAACCGATCATTACCAAAATTTGTTCATTTGTGTCTTCTTACATTAATGACAATTCTTACGAATCTCATGAAGATCCGTTAGTAACTTTTTTGAGTTGTATTACTGACAAACATAGAACACACATACAGACAAAGAAGCAAACAGACAATGGATCAACACAAAAATTTGGTCATTCGCTTGTTGAAACAACCCCTACTAATCCTGAAAATTTGATAAGGATCCGTTCATAACTATTTGAGTTAAGTTGCCAAGCAAAATGAGGCAGACAAACGAACAGACGGATGAACGGACATTTAGCAAAAGTTTATCTTCTGTTCCTCTTAAAATACCAAACAGTCGCCGTAATTTTCGTGAAGATCGGTCTACAAAATTTTTAGTCATTTTGGTTACAGACAGACAGACAAACAAACAAACTCGACAAAAACATAACCTTCTTGGTGGCAGTAGATAATATCTGATGGGGCTCACATGTGGTAAAGTGTTTGTGAAAAATATTGTTCTCTACGTCTCAAATAGATGGCAACCTAATTTTCAATAATAATAATGATAATAATAATGGGCAACGGATATATGAAAACTATTTCATCAGTATACTATATAATAATTCACGTCGTGTTTTTATTTATTTATTTACTTATATATTCATATCTTTCCTGTCACGCTCTATGGGAATAAGATAGGAGAAAATTCAGATTTCGAAATGTAAAAAAAAAATTGGGTACCTTGCAATCTTTTTCTTCGGCGAAAAAAAAAGTTGGGTACCTTGGAATCTTTTTCTTCAGTATTAGATGGGGGAAAAATGAGGAAGCCCCAATGACGACGGGGGTTTTGGTGAAGTGTTTATTTTTTGCCATCATTTATAATGACGGCACGGGCCACTAGTTATACATATTTTACATGAAAATTTAAAACGATAAAATATATACGGTACCTAATTCTGCGGTGAACACATTACGTATCGTTAACCCAATGCTTACTCTGGTAATACAGGGTTGTAGAGTCGGACATTAAATTCGACTCCGGCTTTGCGATACTAATACTGATAGCTTTGCCGTGAAAGCAATAGAAAATAAATGTTGGTAGAATTATTGGCGTTCATTCCGTTTCGGAAATGATAGACACTTATCGGAAATCATAGGGCTAGCGTCAAGGAAAATAAAATACTTGTCAAAAATAAATCCGAGTGGGATAAATATTTTTTTTTACTGGAAAATAGAGAAATGTGAGTAAAGCAGCTTATCTTTTGATCTTGTTTTAGAGCAGCAAAGAAATTCCCTCTAGAAAAATTTCCATTTTTGATTAAGTTATCATAAGCAAGTTGATGCAGTGGTAGTGACCGTTCAATTAAATCTATTGCGCATTAAATACTGCAGTAAAAATTTGGAACGCTGCGGCCCTTTTAAGACAATTTTTTTTTTCAATGCTGATAAGCTGACTATAAGATCAGCCTCTTCATTTAATTAACATAACTATAATATTTTTTAATACCATTCATTTCACTCGTAAGACGCTGCTTTATAATCTATAGGTAGTTCGATCAATTAATTGTAAGCGTTTGAATCGTCGCTCTTGATTAATTTTCCTGCAAGCTTCCGTCCACAATCTTTCTCAAAACCAAGTTTTACTTCAACCGGTGAAACAAGCAATCTCTCTCGGTAGAAATGTAACAAGTCACAAGGGCAATTGGTTTGCGATAAACCCCTGAAGCCTAATTCATAGTGGCGAGAAGCACACTCGGAAGCTATAGTAAAATTCTGGACAAGTTTCGACTACAACGATTAGATTACTAAGATTGAATGTGGTGAATCAAACATGTCTTTAGTAAACGGTGTCTGTACTTTAGTACCTATACACTACGCAGAACGTGTAGGTGAAAGAACGTTGAAGAACCTTCACTGGTGAACTTCATCACATCTTAATTATATGATCAATATCTATTACTCACTTCGTCATGAAATTAAATCAGATTAGATTAGCTAGGCGGCAGTAGACGAACCAACAGGGTCATCCTCAAAGAAACACCGACACAAACGCTCCGGCCCTCTATGAGCTATTGCCATTATGTCAGCAGGAAATACATGACTGAGGAAGAAAGAAGAAGAAGAAAAAAATGACATTATAGACATAATTTTGTCAGTGATACCTATTACTTCCATCCTTTTATGCTTGCGTTCTGAGGAGTATCCTATTTTTTACATTGTATTTCTTCTATTCAATTTAGTACCGTAAGTTCAGAGCAAATAAAGTCTTGACACTGGAAGAAAGTGCATTTCAGTATCCATACTACCGTCTCACAAGGTACTTGAGGCGTTAACAATACTAAGATTTCAAATTTGGTATATCTTTGAAATTGTTGGCTGATACCGCTAGTCTAGATTTGAATATCATCTTATTTTATCCCCATTGAGAGTGATGGGACTGTGTTATATTTTCAAAGGACTGTGTGCTAAATCAATATTAGAGTTACGGTATGTGGTATGATAGAAAACTATAGGCGAGAATAAACTTACTTCAATGTAAAAGTGAAGTTAATTATGTTACGGACCTCTGCTTAATACTGTCAGCTAGTAGATGCAACGTCAGTGAGCCTTTAGTGTGGCCAGGGAATATCGTGATGCATCGTCGCCAAAGTTATACTTTAAGAATGCTGAACACATCCGGTTGAAAGGAGACAGTGGAAATCAGTAATTTTAATGGTTAAGAACGGTATTGTAATTTTAATGAAGCTTGACAGAGCGTGAGTGAACTTGCCAAATTGATGAAACGCTGATGAAAAACGCTGAACTGATGAAATGCTAGACGAAAAGTACTTAATCTTAGGCATAGAGACGAAAAATGTTAAGTAGATAAAATGCTAAAAAATGTACTTATTCGTGTGGTGTTTACGAAAAGCTAAATTGATAAAATGTTGGTAGACACTACTTCAGTGAATGGGCTCTGATTATAGGCAGTGAAGTGTTGGGATGTTGGTATAAAATACTATTCACGAAGTTCTGGCAAAAATTGTGGATAAAAATTAGTAAACTGATGAATTGGCAAAAATTAGCAAACAGATGTGGAATTAGGGACAAAATAGGCATGTCTAATTCAACCAACGTTAACAATGAAGTTGTTGGAAGTAAGTAGACCAATCTTGTGTATGTTATAATTGTCACCATAGAGTTAACAATGATAAAAATAAAAAAAAGATGAAACTGATGGAGCCTTGCAATTGGTGCGGGATAGTATATTCATAGTTAAAGTTAACAGAGCGCGGGAGAAAAACAAGGCTAAATGTACGCAGCGCTTACGGAAATCGATTTAATAACACTGCAGTTGAAAAATTATATGCTAAGTTGCTAAAACGCCTGAAAAAAACAACAATTTAGAAGCTGACGGAACGATTACAAATATTTTTGTAAAGTTGATGAAGCACTAGTGAATTTTATTCTCAGTTTCACAGAAAGTTCGATTGAATCTCTGCTATGCTAATACATGTTGCTTTAAAATACTTAAATCTTGAGCTGCACTGTCATCGAAAGCGCAGAGCTCTGGCAAACAACGCACTGCTTTAAGGTAGAAAATAGTCGGCAGATAGACAAGTCGACAAACCGATCATTACCAGAATTTAATCAACTGTTCTTCGTCAAGTTTCAAACAATTCATCTAATTTTCATATTGATCAATCCATAACCATGTGAGTTATGTGCCAAATAGGAAGACAAACAAATTATGGCAAAAACATAGTCTTCTCGGTGGCGGTAAGAAATTTAATATAAATCTTGCCCAGTCAAAACCATGGCAATGGTGGAAGAATTCATATACTTATAAAGTAGGCCATCTGATGACCCACAAAAGTCGAGCACATTGATTGGAGTTAATGTCAAACTCCGACTCCTCATACGATCGTACCTAGCTTGCGATTCCGCCTCTCAACTCCGACTCCTCGTATGATCGTACATTACTTTCCCGCCTTTCAGATCCGATTCTAACACAAAGTTAGGTAGTTTGCAATAGGAATATATATCAGTTTTTAATGAATCTTATTTTGACTCTGACCACAACCCTCGGAGAAGCAACGGACGACGCGAATCAAATGAGAATGGTGATATATTACTTGCGTTCTGTATGTGTTTTTTTTTTTATTCATTCCAAAGTATTCATATAAACATATTAATGTTTGTCTTTCCATGAAGGTTACCGGAAGGAACGGATCTATATATGATCACAATCTGTTGCACGTAGACAGGTAAGCAAGCTTTAACCACTAGCTGCATGATTATCGCATATATGAAGAGTTGCAAACGCGTCGTTGTCCTTGCTGTACGTGTGAGGCGGCATCGAGCCTTTTCGAGACCTACTAATGATGTTTCTTTGCATGAAAGTAATATAAAATCTTAAAAATTACAGAAAAAACGTGCACTCACCTGGATGAAGGGAACTTCAAGTGACACGAAAAAATGGAGATACCGGTATATCCTTTTATAAAAGGGAATCTGCCACAGGCCAACACTCCAATTATCTTCCCTTTTTCTTCAGCAGTCTGCAGTTCATTTTGCACAGCAACGGTTGAAATATTCTTGAAATCAGTTTTTTCAACTTTTGAATTATATCTACCTAAGTATTGAAGTGAAACATGTTTATTTTTTCCATGCCTAGCTGAATTTAAATTTTTGACATCACAAATTCTAATTGTGATACCTTGTTCATGCTGTTTGGCAGCAAAGATATTTAATTTTTTTATTGCTATAATTGTTATGACTATAATTTTTATAATTTTGTTACATATTTTAAGTCATTATCGATTTCATAAATTACATAGGGTTCCTGATAAAGTTACATACTAAATAATAATATTTGCAAATACAAATATATACATTACGTCTACCCCTCTGAGATCTTTGAAAAATTATAAATCGAGTCTGTTTACAATTCTTTGAATATGCAATGCATGCAGGCATTTTGAAAACCATTTTCATACTACTACAGTTACATTATAACAGGTAGAGTATCCGTGACTGAATTCAATAAAATAGTAAAAAAAGTATATTCAATTAAAAGGTTGATAGGATCCAGGACAGTGCTGAAGTGCTATAACTTCGTACTATCTTGATTACCTTAACGATTTGAAAATGATCTGATTCAGTGCAGGGCAGTATATTACTCATCTTGGCAACAAATGTTATATTGTATTATATTCATATACTTCACGAAACATAAAATGATCAGTAATGACTCTAGATTATAGAGACATTGATATTATTTTATTTTAAAATTTTTCTGACTTCCTAATTATACTGGCCAAATAAAAACAGTACTCTATATAGTTTGAGGAACAAAAGTAATCCTTATTAACATAAGACATCAATTGTGGCTAAGCTTGGCTGATGAAATATAGTATATTAAATTAAAAACGTCTATATATATGACCTGTTTAATTCTGAGAAATCTTGAGAAGCATACCTGGTGTATGCAATACTTGCCGTATAAACCAGTTTTCATCATGAGATGCGTATAAATCATTTCCACATATATTAAAAGAATATGGTGCACATGAAACAACTTCTAAAGTGTCTCATGCATTTCCCAATTTGCTATTAATTAGAATATGATCGAGTATCATGCACTGCTGTCCCGCTATATATAGAACTGACTCCGCAGTACTCATCTACATCAAGAAAGCTCAAAATTTAAATGCATTATGTAGCTATTGAAATAAGTTTTTGAACGGCTGGGAGAATATCATTGCTCGCAAAACTAAGTGACTGGTCATCCAACCATTAAATTTTTGAACGTTTTTGCTTAAGCATAAAGTACATGAGAAACCAAAATCTATGTAATTTTGGATACAATATGGGAGTAATAACCAATATAGTTAACAGTTTACCTAAAGAGTACGTACTTCACAAGTCCATAGTTGATGGTCATCTGTTTATAAAATTTATCGCAGAACAATTATAATTATTAAATAACTAATTGCGCAATGCCCGATAGGTGATGAATATCAATCTATGCGAAGAATTCTAGTTTACATAACGACCTCTATATATTTAAAAATAAAGTTTTACTTGAAAATGTGTGTTTATGTAACTACTGAAGTTTGTTTTACCAATTAGGCTATGACACATTTCATCGTAAAAAAGAGGTTTTCGATTTCCGAATCTCTTATCTTACTTAAAACGATCTTTCCACATCAACTAGGGTTAAACCGAATAGGCGCGTATCAATCCTACAAAAGTCTAAGCATACACTCGTTCACTTTCAAGAAGCACCCTTGAATTAAGTGGCCTGCCAGTAAGGTTCAAGAGCAGTTTTCCTATTTGACAACTTTGAATCGGTTTGTAAACACCAGGTTCGATCGAGGTTTGTCTTTCATTTGTT
>LQNS02007217.1:1881085-1905356 GCA_001587735.2 Parhyale hawaiensis
GTCTAGCGGGAATAGGTCAGCCACCTCGATCGGCAGCCCACCTCCCGAAACAGAAGGGGAAGTATTGAGAGCCTACCTAACTTTACAAAACTAACCTTCCCAGCAGGAACTGCGACAAGATGCTACATCCCCTGCGGAGAAGGCACTCGGGACCCTTGGGTGCGTGATGCCCAAACATATTGTGGCAGAGAAAGGGTCTGCCAGAATATGCCCCTGACGGCATAAGGCCTACTAAATTTTAAATATAACTTAGAGCTGCACGCAAATTGAAGCGATTAGTTCTGAACGCTGCATGGTCTACAAACTACAAGCTCCATACGGAGTCTGGATACCGTAGGTATATTAGTAATGCAAAATTGGAAAATTATGCTTCAAATTGAGACACTCGTGGTTGTCAACAGTAATCGGCAAAGCTCGATATAGGACGTTATTACAGAGTATCAGTCTTAGTTACCTAAGTAAGTTTCCATTCTAGGCTTGGAAAAATAATGAATGGTACATTAAAAATCATTATTTTTCAATATTAGTGATCTATAAACAGAATCAAATGTCTTTCCAAGTTCAAAAAGTACGTAATTGAAGTGACTTACCATGATAACACCACAAGACGTTTAATACAAGTAGAAATTATGCTAAGGTTGTATTGAATTGAGTATGAATGCTGCTCTGCAAGCTTGTTATGAACAACACAATTTACGAGACTACAGTATCTAGGAAGTTCGTTAACCGGGAGCGGCATATGTTGATTTAAAAACTATGTTCAACATATAGCTAGATAACGTCGATATTGGTCTGTTCCATTGATTATTCATTTAGGTTTTCAGATAGCAGAGAGAAATAATATGAGCGTGCTTTAGTTAACCTGTAACTACTTGACAGAAGCGGCAGCCGAAGGAAGTGAGGCTGATTTACGGGCAGTAGCGAGGCAGTCCTCATGCTTCCGTAAATCCGACGGGCTCGCATTACTTGCCCGTAATCCTTCAGTATCCCGGGATAGTGCGCACGGCTCTGCGGGGTGCCATACGTTGCGGCACAGTACGCGAGTGCCGATATGCGCCTTGAGCTTGGTACCTTACACGCGGTACCTTATCGAAGGTACTCTACGCTAGAATAAGTTGACCAAAATGTACCCAAATTAAGTGGCCATAACGTAATAGTGTCTATATATTAAACTATTCAAAAAAGTTAGGACCCGCTCTTACAAACACAGATATTTTAGAGGACTCGAGGTTACTGTTTGTTAGTTTTCATCTTCTCAGAGCACAGAATCTTACAGTCGAGTGAACCATTCTGCTATTACTCTCCGCAATGCTCAGATTAATGAATTAATCATTAAGGCGAGTGCAGACGAGCGACATCTTCGCTTAGACAAAATTTTTTGCACTACAAGCTTGCCGGGACATGTTACATGCACACGTAGCGGAGGAATGTGGTTGCAGCTGCAATACCTCAAGGTCAAATAACAGGTTGCATGAAATAGAAATGGAAAATATTATTTTAATAACTTATATTGCTCGTTTACCTACAGGTTTTGCATTCACTGTGCATAGTACTCAGCGACTGAGTGTTTCGTATGCTCCTGAAGCTTGTAAACGAAACTTTGACAAGTAAGTTTCTGCGAGCTATCATCGTTGCATCCTAGATACTAGTTCCTTTTATACTTTTGACATTGTCGATGGAATCGCAACCACAGAAGGGTTTTTTTTTCTTTAATTCACGCAACTTTATCGCCTTGTCTGGCAGAGTATTGTTTGCGAAATGCCACTATCGGCAATTTTGTTTCTCGTTTGCGTTGGGCTTAGTAGCATCTGCCAATCTTAACTTATTTTGAACACTTTATATCATGTAGCTACTGTAGGTATATCGAACCAATGAGCTTTCACCGGCGCCTGGTGAACGTTTACGAAGCCGATGCAGCTGATGTCAGCATAGTTAGGAGATGGGTTCGTTGACTTCAGAGTGGTGACAGAGATTTGAATGGCAAAGCGCGCTTCGGACGCCCATGCGCAGCCGCCATCCCGGAAAACAAAGTACGTCTCGATCAACTCATCCGTTACGATCGGAGGCTAACGGTGAATAAAATGCGTGTAGAATTGGATGTGGGTGTCAACTCTGACTGTTACGCTAAAACGTTGACCAAGCTGAAGGCCCAGATAGCTCTTGTAAGGTCAGAGGAAAGGGAAACATTCCGTTTGCAACCTAGCAACGCCAGGTCACACACAGATTTGAAGAGCATGGACTGTGTGACAAAATTCGGCGGGACGGTTGTGTCTCACCCACCGTATAGTCCCGACCCGGCACCGTCAGACTTTCATTTGTTCCGACCTCTGAAGGACGCATTACCTGGGCAGCGTTACCCCGACAACAAGACCGTCATCGCAGCCGTAAAAAAAATGGACTGCCTTGGCAAGCGCTGACTTTAACGACCGAAGCATCAAGGCTTTCGTTCGTTGCAGGAAAAACGCATTGATAATGGTGACTACATAAAAATATAAATTGCACAAAAGGTCGCTTGCTTTCATGTGCCACTTCCGTCTTTGTAACTCTTCAACTTTTTGAGTTGAAAAATAAGAGGCATTATCTTTGGAACGACGTTCGTAGTATGTCAAATACAAAGTGAAGGACCTTCACATACGGATGTTAAATCAAAACTATATAACACGGTTAGGCTTAGATATTTATCTACAATATAATAAAGACCGATGTCTATTTATTTGCTTATCTTTTTACTTGTTTATCTATCCATTTTCTGCCATGCTTTAAGAACACAGATACGGGAAAATTAAACTGGGTTGGAGACTGTGGTCATCCTATCACACTTCATTGTAAATGTATAGAAAGAAAGTAGACCTGGTTGCAGATGGTCATAAACGTATACAGTAGACGTATCTAAATGCAATTCTTGCTTTGCAAACTTTGAAATTCAGTCAATGAAAAAACATACGGCTTCTCTTGGCACTCTCATGCATAGTGATTTGTACTATTTAAAGTATTTATTGAGTTTTCCTATACAAACTTCAGCTGCTCTGAATTCACGCTGATGCTCTAATTGGCAACACAATCATGCAATATGGAGCAATTAGTGAGATATTCTCCAGCGGTCAGCAGGAGGGCAAAGAACGCGGGAATTTCTCGGTAGCATATAATTTCCTTCCAATTTGTGTTCTTCCTTTAACAGAACAAGTTTTTACTTGTACAAAAAAAAAAATCCCAACTTATATGATATCATTGAGTGTCTTGGAGACGGAGCTCAATTTTTATAAAGAGAGATATCGACTGCTAGCCAAAAAAGAATTGCTTTTCAGCTTATCACCGAAGGAGAGGTTGGCGTTGTGCAGCAGAATTTAGACCTATCGTACCTATTTCTGATGCTTCTTGAAGTTTGCTGTTGCAAAGTATTCTACATAAGCAACTATTGATCGATGGAAAAGTATCATAACAAATTCTTGGGCGTCATTTTAGACTCTCTGGTACACTAGTATATATATATATATTTGTATCTTTCGTGTCACTCTCTTAACGAAATAGGCGAAATATACACCAGGTTGCAGATGTTGAAATTATGTTACATTTTCATGAAGATCGATAAGCATAAGTTAAACCAGACTGTAGAAGATGGCGAAAGTGGGATCTTCACCCGCTTAACTGAATGCACTGCTGCTTGGTCAGCTAACGTTGAAATCAAAACAATATACTGTAGATATTTACAACTTTTCATATGGCTGTCATGGAGTCTGATTTTTAGAAGTTTCTCCATAAATCGAAACTACTTTTGCATCTCAGTTCATAACGTACAAATTCAGTAGATGATCAATGAAGCACAGCCGAAGCGATGATATTTCAAGAGGCAGTACATAGAATTTTTTTCCAGTACGGTTTTTCTTTTTGACGGAGCAGTTTTCGCTTCAACAAAAAACTTTTGATGTACTCAAGGTGTACTATACAGTAGGTACAGTAAGATACACGGCAAGGAATTTAAATAAACTCATTAATGCTTTGCTGCTCGCTAATTTTTTTTCTCATGTCATCTAAGGTGGAGAACGATTGTGCTGCTTAGATGAATTGAAAGAGAGAGCACTTATCTGTAATGGCAATTTGAGTTGGCCGTTGAGCGTATCTTTCAGAAGCGTATTAGTATATAACGACTAAAAGTATGTTAAATGAAGATGGGTCTTCACAAATTAACTAGCTGTATTTTTTGTCTGCGCAGGTACTCTAGTGAGTCAATAAACGGAAAGACTGTGAAACGGGTTATCAGGGACAGTGCGGAGAAATAACACAACGCATGCAAACTTAAAAATTATGAATTCAACGCTATACATTTAATCACAATGTATAATTCGGGCTGTGGTGTGTGTGATTTCTTTTTTGTCGTACATCAAGGAAACAGAAACTTATAGCTCAGCCTTCCATCGGGTGGATAAAAAAACATTTTTGTAAGAATAATATTATTGAAAAAGTATCGGGCTATTTGCACGGGTTCGTAATATGCTTGCAGGTAATAAATACATTATTAAGTCAAATGTAAACTAGGTAGTCGTATTCCACATGAAAGTGCATTGTTCAACCATACGTGTAGAGAGGTACTTGTGTACAACTGTACTGAAAAGTGCATAATAAAGTGATGCGTTCAAAATCCAGCTAACTTTGTACTCATAAGGCTAAAAAGTACTGGAATAAATGCATTAGAGAGTTACTATATTCCTATACTCCTACATAGATAACTATACAGAGCAAATATGAAATAGTGCCCTACCTATAATAGGGTGTCCCAGAATTCTTTGAAAAAATTTTAACCCACGGTTCCTGAATTAAAACAAAATATGCATATTTCACTGTATAAAGGCATGTCCGGACGTATTTCCTCTAAAAGTTCCGAAGAGTTAAAATTTAAGAAGTGTCATTTACTGCACTGATGGACTACTTCACTTTACAGCAAAAAAAAAGAAAAGGCAAAAAAGTTGCACTTCGAGGGCTAGCTTACACCGAGCATACGGTCTGCAGCATATCTATGTACAGACGACAATGGACCAACTATAACATGTGAACTCTCAGAAGTAGAACTGTAATTCTAGGAGAGCAGCCATCACGTACAGAAAAAGGTA
This sequence comes from Parhyale hawaiensis, assembly GCA_001587735.2. Lineage (NCBI taxonomy): Eukaryota > Metazoa > Arthropoda > Malacostraca > Amphipoda > Hyalidae > Parhyale > Parhyale hawaiensis. The sequence continues at coordinate 1,886,191 of LQNS02007217.1, forward strand.
TCACACAATGGTCTCCTGCATGACGCCTCTTGATTCCAGTCTTTGAGGACACCTCAAGAGTTATAGTCTACAAAAAGCCAATTCTGCCCGAAGATGAATTGATCAGCAGGATTATTGAATGCTGTGCAAGGATAAGTGAATCTTTTGGTATCTTCACACAGGTTCGGAAATCACTCCGCCAGCGCTTCCATGCATGCATCGAAGCCGATAAGCGTCATTTTGAATATCTACTGTAACCATCTAACCCAATTTAACCCCTATATTCATCAATATAAACGTATTTTACTTTTGAATTTTCATTTACCAGCCAGTGCAGTAAGTCACATGCCTTGAATTTTAGCTCTTCGTATCTTTTAAACGAAACTTTTTCGGACATGCCTCTATAGAGTGACATGTGCTTATTTCATTGTAAGGAACCGTTGGTTAAAATCTGTTGCATATACTCCTGCACAGAAAATCGCACAAGGAACCAAGCAATCACAGCACAGCTACATTTATCCTCTGGCTCAGAAAGGTGCCCAGCCATGATGAACATTAAGCACGTTCGGTCGTAATGTTTATGAGCGAATGGCCCTCAAGCTTATCAAACACTCATACGTAGCTCAGACATGTACTCTTTCAGGTGCAGCTGGTGTGCTTGCATGGCTACCAAACAGTGTTTGCTTTTGCACCTTCCGGCGGAAACGACTGCAAGCAAGACTCGCCCTAATTTGTTAATTTAATAATGATAAAGGTACAGTAATTTAAGTAAAGTCAAGTATGCAACATTGCAGGAATGATGGTCATTTTTTACGAATAATTAAAGTATTAACGGTAGTCATATATGCATCATTAAAGTAATGACGGCAATGCTATGTGCATAATTAAAGTTCATGCCAAGTAGCTCATGCTATATACAGCCATATGGGATACCTGTCGTTGCTTCATTATTGAAAAATTATGATCCTAGCAATAATTCTTTATGGAATATTTAGGCAATGACAGCAAACCTATGTACAGAAATAAGGTATTGATACTGCGCCTAATAGCCGCCTATATGTATATAATTAAAGTATAACAAACTTTAGGAATATTCCCAGCTAGAAGCACTTCGAATGCTATCTAACAGCAGGGCTTTGTTTTCTTTGTGAACTATACTATAGCATTTATTTGTCAGTAATGTTCTATTTCTTTTGTTATCTTGGTGCAATACTCTTATTTAGTTGCATCCTAGAAATAATGTTAGAAAGTTCTTACAAGCATGAGTCAATAAGTCATGGCAATAAGCCTTATTCGCATAATTTAACGCTACAATTTTTACCGGGAATGTTTTAAATAATGTAACATTTTATCGTATCAATATTAACACTGTAAACTAGAGCACTCTAAGAGTGCATACTTCCGTCAAACAAAGCAACGTAAACGCGAATTTCAAATTAGTCCTGAAACTACTGTATGTAGTTTTAACAGCAATAAAAGATTCTATAATTTTTTGAAGATCCGTCCGTAGCCGTAAGCTCATAAATTATACATCTGACAATCATTTCGACAAATATTAGTCAAACACACAAACGAATGAACCGATCATCAAAAAAAATTGATCATTATGCATATAAACGTTTCTAACAATTCAACTTCTTGAAGCATTTTGCTAACAAACATAAATCAAACATAGAGACATGCAAACATACGAACAAACAGATCATCACAAGAAATTGGTCATTTGCTCATCGTGATGTACCTAACAACTCACGCAAATTTCATAAAAATCCATCCGTAACTTTTTGAGTTACAGAATTAGGAAAAAAAGAGGCAAGCATGCAAACAAACAAACGGACGACCAGATCTTCACCAAAAGTTGATCATCTGCTCCTCCTAACATACCTAACAATCCCTGTAAATTTCGTAAGGATCCGTCCATAATCTGTTAAGTTACTAAGTTACTTTGGTAACAGACAGACAAACTCTCGAGCAAAATAGGTTCATTTTCCTGCAGTGGAAAGCCGCCTTAATGGTAATTGCACCTCATCCAAAGAACAGTGAAGTAACAATATAGTGCTGGTTGTCATAAAAGCTCTTCAAGTCAGTCATGAGGCAGGACAGGCTGGTGGTTAAAAACAAGTGCTGTATAGTTCCAAGTCAGAATAGTTCTTGTTATTTTGTGCAATGGAGGTTGACTACTGGCGTCTATGGGCTGTATTATATGCTGGCATCAAGCAAGAACGAAAAGAAAATAGTTCCTTGCATAGACTGTTATCGATTATACTGAATGATGTTGGTGAAGGTGCAGCACCGTAGTTCTGCAGTACAAGCAACCACTAAGTACAGACGAATCTACGACCGAAAAAAATTATGAATAGCTCATAGAGGGCCGGGGTGTATGGCAATAGCTCATAGAGGGCCGGGGTGTATGGCAATGGCTCATAGAGGGCCGGGGTGTATGGCAATAGCTCATAGAGGGCCGGGGTGTACGGCAATAGCTAATAGAGGGTCGGGGTGTAAGTCCCGGTGTTTCTTTGGGAATGCATGGGCCTTTTGGTTCGTCTACTGCCGCCTATCTAATCCAAAAACTGGTCAATTGACATGTAGGATCTTTTAATGAAAATCAAACTGTGTGCCGGTACGCTTAAAATTGTAACGTCACAACCCAGCACCGCAGGCATTTATTTCATATTTCAATAGCGTTCATTTTGAGGGTACATTAGTTTAAATTTATTTATTGGCATTGCACTAACAGCTTTGAGCGTCTTCCTGATTGTCAGTCGTACCCTGGCAAATACTCACTAATAAGCCCCATTTTGATTTTAAGCCCCCAATTGCATCTTTCCTTGCCAGGATTGCTGCAATTAAGCAGTAATTAAGTAATTTGGTAATGAGTACCGTTTGACATTTTGGCGTTAGAAACATATGAATCTGCTTATAAGCAAGCACAAATAAGCAATCTCTTCTTTTATATTATCTCCACTTCCTCAGGAAAGGCGGTATCATAGAGGAAGAAAGATGGGGAACATAGTGTGATTATATACACGTGGCACCCCTGCACGGTGTTCCCACACAGGATCAACGCGCATGGGAACAACAGGTCGGAAACAAATCAGCATCCTTGACGTTTCAACTATGATCATTAGAACTTAGAAGTGTAATGAGACACAAAATTTCGCGACCTGTATGGATGGAATCGACAATAATTTTTGATATCCAACTGATGTACAGGACCGGGTTTCTAAAACCTGTAGATGTATAACTTAATTTTCTAAACTTTTGCTCGCTCCGCAAACTGAACGATTTGAGGCAACAGTAGGACAGCTTTTTCAAAATGTTTTTGTATCACAGTAGAAGTAATGTTGATTTCATTGCTTATTTGGTTCCCCTAGTACAAAGAACGTGACACAGGAAAGTGTCTATGGGTGCTGAAGGACCGTCACGAGAGAGTTGCTACCCAGGAATTTAACTGCAGAGGTATAACAAAAAGTTTCACATAAAAGGGGCAAGAGACTTATGTCAGGAATGCCATGCATACATACTTAAAAAAATGTCGATATTTTCTGAAGTGCAATTCGACTTTTACTAACCCTATTTCATACTAGAGCAGACTGTGTTATTTTGCTACGAACTTACTTTGCCCTACTATATTTCTACGAGAAGAAACTTTGCACCTAAGTAACACAGCCAGGCACAGATAGGGCTGAAGCGATAGTCTAAAATTAATAAACTATCTCAACAGCAGCAAAATATTACCAGTTTTTACGATTAAACACACAATTGCAGACTGCTACCCAGGTTTCCTCACAATACAAGTCTACAATGTCCCACCAAAGATCAAACTATTTTCACTCGCCACCAGTTCACTGAGAACCGCAAGCGTCAGCAGTTCATTATGAAGCGCTGCTCATGGACTCGATTTCCCCTGAAATATTACGCCATTATATTCTTGGCTACTCCGCAGAAATCTAATATACCGAAAAAAAAGTTAAAATGAGCTTGCAATGAGTCACTGGCGCCAGATGACGTACAAGTCTTTCTACGTCAGAAAATTTCTATTTATTGTACCCTTAGCCAGTTACTGTACCCTTAGCCAGTTATTGTACCTTTAGCCAGTTATTGTACCCTTAACCAGTTATTGTACCCTTAGCCAGTTACTGTTCCTCTAGCCAGGGCTGCGGAGTCCAGTGGAGTTAGTTCGAGTACAGCTCCGACTCCCACTCGTTGGAGCCCAAACATCTCAAATGTCACCGACTCCAGCTCAGATTTTTTTGTTAGCAAAATAGGCCTATTTTTTTAATCGGCACTGACTCCTGACTCTGCTCTCCGGCGCCCAATCCCTCAACATATAAAGCTAGGAGTAAACCAAAACTTAGGCTTTGACTTCTGTCTGAGGCTGGACTACAAAGTTTGTCCATCCATTGCCCGAAATCTAATCTATTTAAATAATGGTCATCTTAAATATCCCGAGGCCAATTTACTAAAAATATTGGATTTCATACAAAATATCGCGTATGATCGTGCTTAGAAGAGGCTATTGCTATAATTTTTAGTTGATAAAGTTAATAAATATAGTGGGATGCATAGTGTCTAAATACGTGATCTTTTTCAGTTAATTATGTATATTGCTGATTTCAATTTAACAATGTTAAGAAGCATGATTTGTTAAGTTTTAAGCTATATAGTAATGATACAATATTATTATCGAATGTATCCAACAATAACAGCAATAATGCAACGTTTATTTGCATTATCATTTAACTGTTAGAAGTTTAAAATGCAACGCTTTGTTGCCTGATAAGGCAACTGACATATGTTTAAAATATAGCATCTAGTTGCGTTGCAAGTTTGACACACTTTTCAGTTAGTCTATATCAGTTATGACCAGACACTCAGAAAACGACTTCGGTTTGCGTACTTTTGAGACAGCCCTAATCTACAACCAATAGTAACGCCCGCTGTCCAACCTTTTGGTATTAATGACAGTGCTACCTATTTCTACGAGCAACAAATGTTAATTTTGAACGTTGCTGGGTTACTGTTTTACCGGGCAAATGACCATATATGGGTACTTCTACAACGCTACTTTTCCTATAATAAAATGAAAATTTTTTCAACCGACAGGTAAATTGAGGATTACCTGTGTTGCAATTGCAAAACGACTCTGGGTTATGAAGGTATTAAATTTTGAAATTCCGATGGTATTTAGTAGTCATTGGGGCTGTGACACTATGCTTTTATAGACAGAGAAGTCGATGATAACTCCAAAACAACAAATTGCATTCAGTGCTTGGCTCCTACAGTGAACTGCTTCTGCAGGTTGTGTTACCGTCATAGCTTTACCTTTGAGCTTCTTGTCGCTCTTTTGGAGTTATCACCGAATTGTCTGTCTATAAGAGCATAGTGTCCCAGCCCTAGACTAATCATATACGCCTTTTCTTATCCTGCAGATAGCAAGAATGCTGGAAAATTCTGCCTTGCTCAAGCTTTCAAAAAGCTTTGGTCCTTATGGATTGTTTCATATGAATATTATACAGAATACAACAATGATTAAAATGATGTAGTTCTACTGTTCTAGTAGGTACCATTTTATTAAGCATTCAATGTTTTTCTCATCACGACGGGATGTTGAAACATCATTCAATTACTACAACCGTACGTACCGCGCAATATAGAGTAAGTTACACAATCATTCGATTTAGGGTTCATTGTTTTTCTCATCACGACGGGATGTTGAAGACAAGCATCATTCAATTACTATAATCTTACGTACCGCGTAATATATGGTAAATTACACAACCATTCGATTTAGCATTCAATATTTTTCTCATCACGACGCGATGTTGAAGTATCATTCACTTACTGCAGTCAATCTAATGTGCTGCGACTCTAAAGAGTCAGTAGCACAATGATTCGATTAGTATTCGCAATTTTTCCATCCTTCTTCATGCTAGTCACAAATTAGTCTGCTTCACTCCTGTTCTGTTCCCTCTTATGCGGCGCGATTCAAAACGAATTAGTGTTTGCATTGCGTCCTGAAAAGTGAGCTTATCGAGGCATAAATTTAGTAGATTTGTTGTCATTCAATTTAGCGAAGCTGTTCAGAGTGCGGTGTAAATCGCAAGGCAACACCACGATAAGTCACAGAGTTCTTGGTCGATCGTGATCGCTTCGCTTGCGCACATAGGTCGCAGTCATACCACGCAGTCAAGTGGGCAGAGTGAGTGGTACTTGTTGGAGTAGGAAGTGAGGGGGATGTGAGGGTGAGATAGGATGCGGAAACCGAGTGGATCGTTTTGACAAGTGGGTTAAAAGAGATGAAAGATTGGGCTGAAACAGTGAAAGAGTTGGCTAAAGAATATGAGAAACTGGTTGACTGCGATGAAAGAGTGGGCTGAAAAATTAAAGGGTAGGCTGAATAAGACGAAATGAAGGCTGAAAGAATGGGCGTCGATGATCTTCAAGAGAACAGGTTAAGAGTATGGGCTTAAGGACTGGACAACAACATTGGGCTGCGAATGGGCTTGGGGGACGCGTACGAAAGTAAATCCACAAAGTGGGTGACAGCAGAGGTTTGACAGCGTGGGCTGAAAAAGTGAATTTAGCAATTACCAGCAGTAATATCCGTTATGAGAAGGGGTTAGCGGAGAGAATAGGCTAGGGGTTCCTCCACACAAGCGGGTTAGAAGAGCAACAAAATAGTGGGATAAGCAGTCTAGACAGTGGGCTAAAAAAATGGGATCAACAGTATAGACAGTGGGCTAAAAAATGGGATCAACAGTATAAACAGTGGGCTAAAAAATGGGAAGAACAGTATAGACAGTGGGCTAAAAAATGGGATCAACAGTTTAGACTGTGGGCTAAAAAATGGGAACAACAGTATAGACAGTGGGCTAAAAAAGGGGATCAACAGTATAGACAGTGGGCTAAAAAATGAGAACAACAGTATAGACAGTGGGCTAAAAAAGGGGATCAACAGTATAGACAGTGGGCTAAAAAAATGGGATCAACAGTATAGACAGTGGGCTAAAAAATGGGAGCAACAGTATAGACATTAAGCTAAAAAATGGGATCAACAGTATAGACAGTGGGCTAAAAAATGGGATCAACAGTATAAACACTGGGCTATAAAAAATGGGATCAACAGTATAGACAGTGAGCTAAAAAATGGGATCAACAGTATAGACAGTGGGCTAAAAAATGGGATCAACAGTATAGACATTAAGCTAAAAAATGGGATCAACAGTATACACAGTGGGCTAAAAAATGGGAACAACAGAGGGATGATATGGTGGTACGGAAAGGAGTGAACTGCCCAATACGCGCCATGATACTTAACGAAATAGCTTATAATAGCTGATATTAGATTACTTTTATCCTAGGTGGCTGATATCACAATCTTAAGGCAATATTATAAAAGAAGACAATGTGGCTCGCAGGATTATAATTATGGATGTTAATAAGTGATAATAATCCAAAGAAAAACAGGGATATGCAAAAGTGACGAAACACGAATGTTAGCGAGACATACATGCGTCTCGACTCACTCAAGACAATTGAAAAAAACTTAGGCAAACAGCTGATATTAGCAGGCTCTCTCTTAAAAACATCGACTCGCATGTCTAAAAATTTCCGTTAGGATCATTTAACTGTGAAGCATCGAGGTAGGAAAGGAAATAAAAGGTAGCGGAAAGCGACGGTTCTTCAATTTTCAGCCAGTTTGTAAAAGGGGAAAAAGGAAGCCATAAGAATGAACTTGCAATTTTTCTATGGGAAAACACAAAAGGGAACGACAGGTTTTAAGTAAGTATCTTCAACGGAGAAGCAGAGCAATAAACATGCAAGAAGCTCATGAAATTGGAAAAAGGTGGGATAGATCATTGGACTCTCAGTAAGTTCATGAAACGGATAAAAGACAATGAGAGCAATGAATTTTTTGTAGAAACGAGGAGAGAATTGGACTGACTTCCGTCAGCTTACGAAAAGGAAACAAAACAAGTAGAGCGAGTGTAGGAACAAAGGTGTCCCGATCGAATGCCCAAGACCGAAGTATTTGCATTGACGGAATGAATAAGAGCATTGCCCAATCTCCATGAAAATAAACAGCTTCAGTTGAGAGTTAGAACGAGCCTGTATGTTACGGCCAACAGCAATTGATTGGCACTTAAGTCTCGGTTATTTGCATAGCTGATCTTGGTGCAACAAGCTGAGCAAACCACTACCGGTAGGTACCGTCCAATATGGGTAAAAATCTCAACGCAAACATTGGGTGAAAATGCTACGGTTTGTTTGTCCGCCGTAAATCAGGGAAACTTGTTGGTCAAGAAATGAAGATATGAGTGCAACGAGGATAAAACTGTCACGGTATTTGTTTTCATAGTCTTAAGATTCAGTTAGAAGAGAAAGATGAGTAGGCAACAAATTTTGGCAAGAAAGGTTACTGTTTATTTCATAGTCATGAGTCAGGTAAAACCGTATGGGGGGAAAATGCTGATTACAAAGCGGAAAAAAATATTTGGTATACTTGTTGGGCTTAATGTTACGATCCAATAAGAAAAAAAAACCTAAACGATAAAAAAAGGTAAACAATTTGTTTGTTGCAGCATGGTAAATAACGGAAGCATGCAGCTCAAGAAACATAGAAAACCCATTTTTTAACGTCTAGCAGATTTTGTATCATATTTCATCATCTTATATCATCAGGTAACTTTTTAAAACTTAGGATTTTTTGATATAGTAGAATCTTATCAAGTAACGTTGTAAGCTTGTTTCATGATTAATAGTACAGATATAACGTATAGCGATAAAAATATATTAAAATAATCATAAATAATAATATATACGGTAAATAATAAAACCTGCACCATAGCGAGTAACAAAATTTATTGTATTCCGTATTAGACTACTAGTAGCTAGGGCCATCATGAAATGATGGCAAAGCAATACGTACAACGAAACCAACGTTTTTTAATCTTCTATACAGGTTGTTGTCTGCAGAAGATATTACCCTTTTCCCTCGTTGGCCTTCTACGCAATTCGCGCATCATGAGAGCAGAGCAAAGTAAATCTTCGGTATGGAGGGAAGTGGAACTTAGTATCCATGCTATTGATAAGAGGTACTGTATTTTATGTTTTGTATTGCCCAAATTTATTATTTGTTGAAGGAACCACGTTTCGGCTCTTGAGCAAATCAATTTTTTTTCCATCTAATAATGGTAGGGGACGGAGTGATCAACCAAGCAGGCAGCCAGCTAACGTACACTGGCAAAAATTGGTAATTATTGTAGCTCTAATGACGAATTAAAATCGAAATTGAAGATGCCGTCGAACTCTTAAGAGAGGCTAGATAATAAACATTAAAGTAAAGAAAAAATAAGCTAAACCCAGCACTTGATCAACTGTTCAGTCGACGACTTACAAACGGCATGAAGTCTTATCGCTTGCTCAACTTCAAGAACAGTGAAATACAACAGCAAAATCTAACGAAAAAATTAAAACGAATACGTAAGCTCATGGTAACGCTCGGGAATAATCTTGGAAGGAACTAAAAAGAAAGAGGTCGATGTGTTGACAACAAGGCGACGGCGTTTGCTAATCTGCATCTGTGTATTTATTGCAATGGCTTGTTGACGCCTGTGGAGCCTCGGCCTGGCCAGATGAGGTCACGCGAAGTATGTGCCGCGTCAGCAGTTTTTGGTAATTTTGCTCTTGCGCATTACGAGCCGTACTGTACAGGTTATATGCTTGTCAAGGGTTTAAGCTCTCTCTTACAATTGATTAAAATCACTGGAGAGATACTGCAGTAACTGGGTACTGAAACGAAGTATTAGAGGAACTCTATGGCTGATATGACGATCTTTCGTCTACAGCTGACTGAATTAATTGACTAGCGTTAGCGCTGGCAACCCTACAGTTACTGTGGATCGAAACTAGTATTTAGTAATTGCAAGCTATAAAGAACATGCATGCATTGCTAACTAGAAGTTCCAATTTCCTCATAATTGGCGGACGGAACTCGAGGATTTACTATAGGGGCAGCATGCACTGTACCTACAGTAGGTACAGAGCAGCGTTATGATACCGACAGCTAGTAACGTAATAATCAATTTTACTAGCGATACGTCGCTAATCTTGCTTCCATTTCGATAGGTATGGGATAAATTTAGAGCTACGAACCCAGCCATCGCTACATCTAAAGTTAGTAATTGTAGTAGAAGTTTTATATAAATACTGAGGTGTATAACGCAGAGGTCAATTGTATAATCCGGGAGGAAGGTCCTAAAGGTAATATTACCTTGTTGCGGAGAGATTACAGGCATTTATCAGAAGTCTATGTATTTAGCCGCACGGAATAATAGTGAGTGATCAACTAAATCTTTGCAAATGAGTAATAGTACAGTTAATTTGGAGAAATTTGAATGGGTAATAGTACAGACAATAAGAAGAAAACCAATGCAATTTTAGACATATATGATGACCGGGAAAATTCTATTTCGGGCGAGTGCTGTACTCCTATTTCACGGGCTAAGTTTCTCTTTCTTTCAGTAAGAGTCAACAAACTTCAGCGTGTTGCACAGCAATGCATTTCAGGTCAATTTTACCCCTGCAGCACTAAAGTTTCAGCTTCATACTGCCACTGAAGAAGTGGGTGACAGAAAATAAAAAAATCGCAGGTCAAGTGCGGCCGAGACTGCCAACACGTGTGGCTGCAATGAACATAAATTTAGGAGAGCTCAGGCTTGGACTAGGTGCTTTTTTTTTGGCATGCAAGCGTGACCAAGGATCTGGGAGTGGTAACTGCAGACTCAGCACTTTTGTAAATGGAAAAATATGGGAGCATAAATTAATGTTGTGAGAGAGTGCTTGGTGAACGATCCGTTACTATTTAAACGAGTAAATTGGGGACAATATTCATTGCTCTCTATTTTAAAATCTTTATACCAAAATGACCTTTCAGGATGTTCCGAAATAATTACTACATTGGCTAAAAAACACCAAAAACTGTGGACTCGAAATATCGAGGGCATTAATTTAGAGGTTGAAGTTGACCAAAGTCTGCCGCCGCGTGTCTCTCAAACTCGAAATTGATAATTCAGGGTGTATACGAACCTTGGAAACCTTGAATTTGAAAAGAGCCTTCAAAACCTTGAAAATGCCTTGAATTTTGGACATAGCCTCAATGCATTACGGTTTAAGATTTTAAACATTTTAATTTTCTTAAAATTCAAGGCTACGTCCAAAATTCAAGGGTTTTTCAAAGTTTTCAAGGCTCTTTTTAATTTCCAGGTTTTCAAGGTTTGTATACATCCTGGAAATTGCTATCCAAACAGAAGTAAGTTTACCTTTAAAAATTTTAAATATATTAATTTTCTTTATATTCAAGGCTATGTCCAAAATTCAGAGTTTTTTTTAAGGTTTTCAAGGTTTCCAAGGTTAGTATACGCCCTGTAATTGCAAATGGTTTTATCGCTCGGCGATTTACCAGGGGTTGCTACACAGTATGGCCATCTTTATTTGGTAATTCATACATCTTAGCTAATAATTTGATTAGCATTTTTATTCTCACTTTTCACCTTGGTTCTTTTTATGCCAACGGGTATTCTGAAAAAAGTTTTATGGGTTTTTGAAAAGTTTTATGGAGTTGAAAAGCTCTTATAATTTGCTAATGACATCATATCAACTGAATAATCAAACATCACTAAATTAAAAGCAGCATATAATTTGACTGAGAATTTCTAAATTCCAGCAAATATTTTTGGCTGCAAAACAACGATTTGGAACAGCTAAGAGGGTGGGAAGGTTTTCAATACGTCCTATAGGACGTCTTGTTACTGTTTCTCCGCCAGGGTAGTCGTGACTTCCCGGCGTGCCACTGCCTGCCTGTGGTTTATCTACTAGCGTTGTAACTCAAAAGTTATGAGCGGATCCTCTGAAATTTTCCTAATTTTAGGAGCTATTAGGGGTGTTTGAGATAATTAAATTATTTAATCTAGGTGATAGCTAATCCTAACGAAATTTTGAATAGCTGGGCCATTTTGAAATTTTGTTACCACTGCATTACCTGGTGGAGGTCTGCACTCTCGGCGAGCTTATATCTCTCGCTAATATATATGTTAGTTTGTACATCGCGGTCGCTGCGAGGGGTTTAACAATCAAGGGTGACATTTAGGTGCCATACCCGTCGGATGAATCAGTGTTTTTACTCTAATCTGTGTTGGCTTCATTGCCATGATCCGTGGTTTGTCATTTAGAGCTGCAGGTTCTCAAGTCAACTACGAATAGCTACTGTTGACTATTCCTGCAAAGCGTTTCGCGGGTTTTTCAGGGTCCCTAAATTAACAGGGGCTATTACTCCTGCCTTGACGGTAGGACTCGTACGCTAGTCAGAGTTAAAATAAAAGCACTCTGAGAGCACATACCTCCGCTAAGGCCATGTATATGAAAAATCAATTTGGTCAGGAAACTATAGGATTTCCTATAAATCATCGCGAAAATTTGATAATTTGTGCCTCTTGACAGTAATAACAGCTTCTGAAATTTTCTTGAAGATACGACCCTGATTTTTTGAGTAACGGCGTCGGTCTTACAAACAGTCATACACACAAACGGAGAAACCGATCATCATCAAATTTCTTTATTTGTGTCTTTTCACATTGCTAGCAATTCTTACGAATATCATAAAGATCCGTTGGTAACTTTTCTTGAGTTGTATTACTGACAAACATAAAACACACATACAGAAAAAGAAGCAAACAGACAATGAATCAACACAAAAATTTGGTTATCGCTTGTTGAAAAAACCCCAACTAATCCTGAAAATTTGATAAGGATCCGTTCATAACTTTTTGAGTTATGTTGTCAAGCAAAATGAGGGAGACGAAAAAAAAAACGGATGAACGGATATTTACCAAAAGTTTATCTTCTGTTCCTCTTAAAATACCAAACAATAGCCGTAATTTTCGTGAAGATCGGTCCCTAAAATTTTTAGTCATTCTGGTTACAGACAAACAAACAAACAAACTCGACGAAAACATAACCTCCTTGGTGGCGGTAGATACTACCTGATGGAGCTCGCATGTGGTAGAGTGTTTGTGAAAATTATTGTTCTCAACGTCTCAAATAGATGACAACCTGATTTTCAAAATAATTACATATAATAATGGGCAACGGATATGAGGAAACTATCTTAGTAAACGTATATTACACGAAAATTCAAAACTATAAATTATGTAACTACGGTACCTAATTCTACGGTGAAGAACACATTCCCGAAGATACGAAATTCTGCTGTACTACGTAGTCTTATAATAAAACTTAAAGCCAGTTCTATAATTCTGGCGTTGAGTTTTATTAGAACACATTACGTATCGTTAACCCAATGCTTTCTCTGGTAATACAGGGTTGTAGAGCCGGACTCCGACTTTGCAATACTACTAGCATTGCCGTGAAAGCAACAGAAAATGTTGAGTACAATTATTGGCGTTCATTCCCTTTCGGAAATAATAGAGACTTATCGGAAAATCATTGGGCTAGCATCAAAGAAAATAAAATAATTGCCAAAAAAAAAATCTGAGTGTGTTAAATATTTTTCTTTATGGAAAAATAGAGAGGTGTGAGTAAAGCAGCTCATCTTTTGATCTTGTTTTAGAGCAACAAAGAAATTCCATCCAGAAAAATTTCGATTTTTGATGAAGTTATGAAAAGCAAATTGATGCAGTGGTAGTGAACGCTCAATTAAATCTATTGCACATAAAATACAGCAGTAAAAATTTGGAACGCTACGGCCCCTTTAAGACAACTTTTTTCAACGCTGATAAGCTGACTAGATCAGCCTCATCATTTAATTAACTTAACTATAATATTTTTAAATACCATACATTTCATCCGTTGTATAAGACGCGGCCCTATAATTGGTAGGTCGATCAATTATGAGCGTTTGAATCGTCGCTTTTGATTAATTTTCTCGCAAGCTTCCGTCCATAATCTTCCTTAAAACCAAATCGTCGCTTTTGATTAATTTTCCGGCAAGCTTCCGTCCATAATCTTCCTTAAAACCAAGTCGTCGCTTTTGATTAATTTTCCGGCAAGCTTCCGTCCTTATATAATCTTCCTTAAAACCAAGTCGTCGCTTTTGATTAATTTTCCTGCAAGCTTCCGTCCATAATCTTCCTTAAAACCAAGTTTTATTTCAATGGTGAAACAAACAATCTCTCTCGGCAGCAATGAAAGAAAGAAAAGAAGGAAAAAACATTTATTTCTCATATGGAGACTGTGTCCAACAAAGCTAGGACACAGCATCCTGTGGTTTTCATTCTTAGCCACAAGTGTCAAGTCACAAGTGCAATCGGTTTACGATTAACCCCTGAAGACCAATTCATAGTGGCGAAGACCACACTCGGTATAGTAAAATTCTGGAGAAGTTCCGACTAACCCGATTAGATTACCGAGATTGAATTGGGCGAATCAAACATGTTTCTAGTAAGCAGTATGTGTATTTTAGTATACACGACGCAGAACGTGTAGGTAAAAAACGTTGGTGAACCTTCACTGGCGAATTCATCACATCTTAATTATATTATCAATATCCGTTACTCCCTCCGCCATGAAATTAGATAAGATTAGATAGGCGGCAGTAGACGAACCAACAGACTCATTCTCAAAGAGACACCGACACATACGCCCCTTCCCTCTATGAGCTATTGCCATTATATAAGAAGGAAATACATTACTGAGGAAGAAAGAAGAAGAAGAAGAAAAAAAGAAATAACATTAGAAATAATTTTTTCAGCGACATCTCTTCCGTCCTTTTATGCTTGCGTTCTGAGGAGTATCCTATTTTTTACGTTGAAATTCTTCTATTCAATTTCGTATCGTAAGCTCAGAGCAAATAAAGTCTTGACACTGGAAGAAAGTGCATTTCAGTATCCATACTACCGCTAAGAGGTACTTGAGGCGTTGGCGATACTGAGAGTTCAAATTTGGTACATCCTTAAAATTGTTTGGCTGTTACCGCTAGTCTAGATTTGAATATCATCCTATTTTATCCCCATGGAGAGTGATGTGACTGTGTTATATTTTCAAAAGACTGTGTGCTAAATAAATATTAGAGTTATGTGGTATGATAGGAAGCTATCTATAGGTGAGAATAAGCTTAGAAGTGAAATTAAGTATGTTACGTACCTTTGCTTAATACTGTCAGTATAGATGCAACGTCAGTGAGCCTTTGGTACGGGGAATATCGCAATTCACGCATCGCCCAAGCTATAGGTACTATAAGTATGCTGAACACATCCGGTTGATAGGAGATCGTGGAAATTATTGAATTTAATGGTTAAGAACGGTATTGTATTTTTTATGCAACTTGACAGAGCGTGAGTGAACTTGTCAAATTGATGAGACGCCGATGAAAAATGCTAAACTTATAAAATATTAGAAGAAACGTACTTAATCTTAATTAGGCAAAGAGACGAAAAATGTTAAATTGATAAAATGCTAAAAAATGCACTTATTCGTGTGGTGTTGACGAAAAGCTAAATTGATAAAATATTGGTAAACACTACTTCAGTGATGGGGCACTAATTATAGGCAGTGAAGTGTTGAGATATTAGTATAAAGTACTACTAAATTCACGAAGTTCTGGCAAAAATTGTGGATAAAAATTAGTGAACTGATGAATTGGCAAAAATTAGCAAACAGGTGTGGAATTAGGGACAAAATAAGTATGACTAATTCAACGAACGTTTATATAATGAAGCTGTTGAAAGTAAGTAGATCGATCTGGTGAATGCAATAAGTAACTATATATAGTGTTAATGATGATAAAAATAAAAAAGATGAAACTGATGGAGCCTTGGTGCGGGATATTCATTACTAAAGTTAATAGAGCGCGAAAAAAAAGGCTAAATGTATGCAGCGCTTACGGAAATCGATTTAGTAACACTGCAGTTGAAAAATTATATGCTAAGTTACTAAAACGCCTGAAAAAACAATAATTGAGAAGTAAGTTGACGGAACGATTACAAATATTTTTGTTAAGTTGATGAAGCACTAGTAAATTTCAATATCAGTTTCATAGAAAATTCGATTGAATCATTGCTATGCTAATGGCGATTTAAAATACTTAAAAACTAGAGCTGCAATATCATCGAAAGCGCAGAGCTCGATCTGGCAAGCAACGCACTGCTTCAAAGTAGAAAATAGTCGACAGATAGACAGACAAGTTGACCAACCGATCATTACCAGAATTTAATCAACTGTTCCTCGTCAAGTTTCAAACCATTCATCTAATTTTCATATTGATCAGTCCATAACCATTTGAGTTTTATGTGTCACATAGGAAGACAAACAAATTATGGCGAAAATATAGCCTTCTCGGTGGCGGTAAGAAATTGAAAATAAATCTTGCCCAGTCATATTTCCATGGCATTGGTGGAGGAATTCATCTGCCACCTGATCACCCACAGAAGTCGAGCACACTGATCAATTAGAGATAATGACAAACTCCGACTCCTCGTACGATCGTACCTTGCGATTCCGCCTCTCGACTCCGACTCCTCGTACGATCGTACATAACATTTCTACCTCTCAGATCCGCTTCTAACACAAAGTTAGGTAGTGTTGCAGTATATAGGGAATATATATCAACTAATGTTATTTTGACTCCGACAACAACCCTTGCCATGGAGGAGCAACGGACGCGAATGAAGTGAGAATGGCGATATATTGCTTCCGTTCTATATGCGTCTATATATATATATATATATATTTATATGTTTCACAGTATTCATATCAACATATTAATGAGTCTGTTTTCCCTGAAGATTACCGAAAGGAACGGAACTATAATCACAATCTGCTGCAGGTAGTCAGGTAAGCAGGCTATAGCCTCTGTTTATAGCATATATAAGAATTAGTTGCAAACGCGGCGCTGTCTTTGTTGTGTAAGGCAGCATCGAGCCTTTTCAAGACCTGCTAATGATGTTTCTTTGCATGAAAGTAATGTAAAATCTTAAAAATGACGGAAAAAAACGTGCACTCACCTGGATGAAGGCAACCTAATTAGCAGTGTAGCTTCAAGTGACACGAAAGAAAACGAGATATATCCCTTTATAAAGGGAATCTGCCAGGTCGAGGCCAACACTCCAATTATCTGCACTTTTTCTTCATCAGTCTGCAGTTCATTTTGCACGGCAGCGGTTGAAATATTCATGAAATAAGTTTTTCAAACTTTTGAATTTTATCTACTTAAGTATTCAAGTGAAACATGATTATTTTTTCCATGCCTGAATTCAATTTTTCGATATCACAACTTCTAAGTTTGATACTTTGTTCATGCTGTTTGGCAGTAAAGAAAATTAATTTTTTAATTTTTGTTATGGCTATAATTGTTATCTATAATTGTTATAATTTTGTTACATATTTTAAAATATTCGATTTCATAAATTACATAAGATTCCTGGTAAAATTACATACAAGATATTAATAATATTTGTGAACAAAATTATATACATTTCGTCAACCCCTCTGAGCTATTTAGAAAATTAAAAATTGAATCTGTTTATAATTCTCTGAATATGTATGCATGCAGGCATTTCGAAAACTATGTTCATACTACATACTACAGTTACTCTAAACAGGTAGAATATCCTTGACTGAATTCAATGAAATATTAAAAAAGTACATTCAAGTAAAATGTTGATATGATCCAGGACTGAACTGAAGTGCTGTAACTCCCTATATACAATATACTGTCTTGATTACATTAACGACTGGAAAATGATCTAGTTCAATATGCAGGGCAGTAGTACTCAGCTTGGCAACAAAAGTTATATTGTATTATATTCACTACTCCACGAATAAATGTTCAGTAACAACTCTAGAATATAGAGACATTGTTATTATTCTATTTTTTAAATTTTTTTACTTCTTTATACTGCCCAAATAAATACAGTACTCGATCTATATATAGTTTGTGGAACAAAAGTAATCCTTATTAATATAAGACATCAATTGTGGCTATATAAGCTTGGCTAATGAAATACAGTACATTACATTAAAAACTTATGAATATACTGTATATACATAAATATATGTATGACCTGATACTGATAAATCTTGAGAAGCATACTTGGTGTATGCATGCAACCTGCCGTATAAACCAATTTTCATTAAGAGATGCGTATGAATATAGTTTCCACCGATAATAAAAGAATATGGTGAAACTACTTCTAAAGTGTCTCAATTCACTTTGCTATTAATTAGAATATTATCTAATAAGTATAGCCGATGGCAGCGCATACTATTTCCAAGCAAGGGCCAAACAATGGGCCGCAATGCAGTGTAGTTTGTAATGATAGTGTTACCTGATTTTAAGTATATCTAATGTAACTTTAGTATTAAGCTGTCTCCTGTGTACCATTTCCTATGTGTACCTAATTAAGCATATTATTATTAATTATTATTATTATGTATAGAACTGCATGCCTCTGCAGTACCCATCTACATCAAGAAAGCTTAAAATTTAAATGCATTATGTAGCTATTGAAATAAGTTTTGAATTGCTGGGAAAATATCATTAATTGCTATCAAAACTAAATGACTGGTCATCCAACCGTTAAATTATTGAACGTTTTTGCTCTTGCATGAAGAATAAGAGAAACCAAAATCTATGTAATTTTGGATACAATATGGGAGTGATAACCAATATAATTAACAGTTTACCTCAAGAGTACTTCACAAAATGTCCAAAGTTGATGGTCATCTATTTATAAAATTTCTCGCAGAACAATAATAATTATTAAATAGCTAATTGCGCAATGCACTATAAGTAATGAATATTCAAATCTATGCGAAGAATTCTAGTTTACCTAACGACGTTTAAATATTTAAAAAAAATAGGTTTCACTTGAAAATAGGCTATGTGTTTTTGTTCTGAAGTTTGTTTTGCCAATTATGACACATTTCATCGTTAAAAAGAAGTTTCCGATTTTCGAATCTCTTATCTTTCTTAAAACGATCTTTTCACATCAAATAGAGTTAAAGTGAATAGGCGCGTATCAATCCTGCAAAAGTCTAAGCATACACTCGTTCACTTTCAAGAAGCACCCTTGAATTAAGTGGCCTGCCAGTAAGGTTCAAGAGCAGTTTTCCTATTTGACAACTTTGAATCGGTTTGTAAACACCAGGTTCGATCGAGGTTTGTCTTT
>LQNS02007217.1:1931427-1947441 GCA_001587735.2 Parhyale hawaiensis
ACCCTCCACCTGTTGAGGTTACCCTCACGCACACTCACCCACACCTGCTGCACCCAGAGTTTCCCTCACTAATGAGCACAGTAATGCGTCTAGAATATTTCCCAGTCATATGAGAAGCGCTCGTTTAGAAACCAATTGTCACTCATGGAGACTGCCCACAGTATACAGTTTTGAAACCTTAGACCAGTCAACTGCCCCAACGAAAGCTTTTTGGTCGGTTTTCCTTACGCTCGTTTATGAAAATGGTGAAGGAAATACTGGGAGAATGCAAACAAAGACAGTATGTGCAAGAAACGGTAAAATAATTGAAGAAATAATAAAGTACACTAAATGGGAAATGTAGAGTAAAATTTTATGCGATACAGTAGAGTACATCAAGCAGAAAATTTGCGATAAAATCTTGAAGGAAAAAAGTATGTTCTGTACGAAATATATAATGAATTTTGGAAAAAATTATAGAGCCTTTAATCTAAAATATTTACAGCAGAGTAATTGAATATATATAATAAAATATAAATGAAATGAATATGAAATTAAATGTTTTGCTGTATACTGTAAGAAAAGCACGGAAAAATTTATAGATAATTAATTTGGAACATATAATATATATTGTGGCTTCTAGATAACGTAAATACACCAGACTGAATAAGCCGTAAAATGCTCATTTGACAATTTTTGTAAGTTACTCACGCAATGTTAGTTTGTGATGGCAATGCAATACGTTTACGACTTCTTCAGTTAGAGTTTGAGAGGCGCTGAATCCAGACTAGATACTACTGGCGAGCAGTCGATGGACTAGTAAAGCTGAACACCGTTTCCTATGCAGCACTGCTTTCGCTCCTCCTCAGCGGGATATAAAATCTTATAAGAAATAATACTTCAATTCAAGTCCAAAAAATATAAAAACATTTGTCACTGCTATGCGTGGTCTATAGTGGGAGACTTAGCTAGTTATCTGTGATATAAAAACAAAACAGATGGCTTGTAATACGTCGTACATACGATCTTTCATACGTTGTTAATATTATTATAGTGATGTACATGGCCGGTGAATATATATTAATGTATATATGACCTGTGATAATAGTAGATGAATGTATATGACCTGTGATAATTCATGTACATACGTGGCCTATGATACGTCATATATAAAGTGCTAGAACGCAGACCCGGCTAAGCGCCACTGCGGCCACTTTGCTGATTAGGTTATAACCTCTAGTGCTTGCGAGCTGTTCTACATACGTACTTTTAGCTATATCTTAAATAAATTATTGTGAAGGCGCCCATGCATGGTTAAACGAAATATGTCAACGTCACTTTGAAAGTTGCGGAACTTTAATATGAATATTTTTCCGTATTTTATTTGTGAAGCACATCCAAATCTGCTTCTCAGGGCCTCATTTATGGCCTGTGACATCGCGTTTCAAGAATAAAAAAATTTACGACTGTGGTGGAAGTATCCTTCGTTTGATGTGACGAAGATCAACGTTCTGTACTGCTCAACTGTACCTATCTATCCTACTCAAGAAGTCACTTCAATTTCAATGGCAAACGGTAAAGGCATCCACCTGTTTTATTTTGGATTTCATTTCAAAATGAGAAGAGAGCCATCAATTTCACTAAAAAAGTTTTCTCTTGCTGACAGCACGAACAGCCAAAATGAATGCTCCCTGACCAACATCAGTCGATCGTCATAAGTACCTGGAACCCAATTTTATTCTCAATGCCTTTATTAAACCCGAGCCTCTCTGACAACAAGCGATGCAAGGTGGGTTTTGAGGGAGACATTGCGCATGTGGGCGATAGTGTGTCACGCGATTCGGGTTGCGTCGGTGGGGACAGTAGATTGCTGTACCCGATGTTGAGTTTTTTCATGCAACCAACTTGTTTGGTTGCTAACTGCGGCACCACAGAAGACACCCAGCAGAGTGACTCCACACACGTGAGGTGATGTGAGAAACGTCACCTGGACTTCTTCCGAAGACTCTCAACGTAACTCAAGGTAACGTCGCTTGTTGCTTCGATGGAACCCCGGCCTAAGAGAGGCTAAAGCAAAACTCTTCGGCCACTCATTTTGAAAACTTCTTTTTCAAAAGTAAGAAAGCCATTGGAATAAGACTCTTTCCAGCGGGATAAAAAATGGACAGAAAAGTAAATAAATACAAATAAGCAAATAGATAAAGATCAAGTACACAACTACAGTACCTTTATTTCAGTGTTTGATCGTGTTATTTGCTGTGTTTCGTTTCATTTACTACTGAATTTCCTCAGAAGATTAATGAGTCGTGTTACTAAAGAGCTCTACGAGCATATATGACACAATAAAAAATGAAATCTGTGTGGTTTAGCTTTTTTCTTACCATGATACATGAATTATTGTTTAACTATTTCATAGAATCTCTTGTTACTGACGACGACGGTTGGACTTACTGGTAAAGATAGGATGATTGCATAGAATGCGGCCTTCCTGAGAGCATGTGTTACGTTAGGTTAGAATAAGTTAGGTCAAAATAAGTTAGGGTTAGTTAAGAACATGACATGCTATATAGCAGCACCAAAAATGGCTGCTCACTTCCAGGTTTCACATAATTATGGGGTGTGTTCGTCGCCGGATCGAAGCAGTTTAATCTGCCAGCATCCCTTAGTTTACCGGCAAAGGCAATCCTTAGCGTTGAATTTGCTAGTGTGAGTCGAGTATCAAGTGTTAATCGTATGCACACTACGCTTCAGGTGCGATCGAAGTGGCGAATCCAATGCTTTGGATTGAAGTTCCGAACTAATTGAACCTAATCGACTTAGATTATATTGATCCAAAGGGTAGAATCGAACACGCCGTTGGTTACTGAGCAGTTCGTTATTTGCGTGCTTCCGAGGAAGCTGTGCTGCATTGCTCAACCAAAAGACGCCTCGTAAATGCTTGAAGACTACAAACATTTGTTTACGGTTCGCAGGTCATGTCTTTATACGCACTGACGGTATTGTGACCGGCGACACATCAGACATGGAGACGCACTGCAAGAAAGTACTGCACTCCCTGAAATTAACGTACTGCATGAAAGTAACGCACTGCAAAAAAGTACTGCACTCCCTGAAATTAACGCACTGCATGAAAGTAACGCACTGCAAGAAAGTACTGCACTTCCTGAAATTAACGCACTGCAAGAAAGTACTGCACTTCCTGAAATTAACGCACTGCATGAAAGTAACGCACTGCATGAAAGTAACGCACTGCATAAAAGTAACGNTCCCTGAAATTAACGCACTGCATGAAAGTAACGCACTGCAAGAAAGTACTGCACTTCCTGAAATTAACGCACTGCAAGAAAGTACTGCACTTCCTGAAATTAACGCATTGCATGAAAGTAACGCACTGCATGAAAGTAACGCACTGCATAAAAGTAACGCACTGCATGAAAGTAACGCTCTGCATGAAAGTAACGCACTGCATGAAAGTAACGCACTGCATGAAAGTAACGCACTCCCTGAAATTAACGCACTCCCTGAAATTAACGCACTCCCTGAAATTAACGCACTGCATGAAAGTAACGCACTGCATGAAAGTAACGCACTGCATGAAAGTAACGCACTGCATGAAAGTAACGCACTGCATGAAAGTAACGCACTGCATGAAAGTAACGCACTGCATGAAAGTAACGCTCTGCATGAAATTAACGCACTGCATGAGTGTTTAACACAACATGAAAGTAAAACACTGAATAAAAGTAAGGCACTGCACGAATGCACGGAAGTAAAACATTGTCTGAAGTTAACGCATTCCGTAAAGGTAGTGTACTGCTTGAAACTAACGTACTCTATTACATAACGCTCTGCATGAAAGCAATGTTCGCGAAGAAAGTTGGCGGTATGGAAGTGACGCTCCGTATGAAGTATCGCCCTGCATAAATGTAAAGCACTGCATAAAAGTAAGGCACGGTATGAATGTATAGCGCTGTATGCAAGTAGCACTGTAAAAGTAAGGGACTGATTAATGTATAGTACTGCATGAAAGTAAAGCATGACATGAGCTTTGCACTGCAGCGCACTGCCTCAACTTAATGCTCTGTATGAAACTAACGCACTGCATGAAAGTAGCGCAGAACATGGAAGTAACGCACTGTATGAAAGTAACACACTACCTGAAACTAGCGGACTACATGAAAGTATAGCGTTGCAGGAAAGTAATGCACCGTCTCAAAGTAACACACGCACTTCAAGAAAGTAACGCACTGCAGGAAAGTAATGCACTGTATTAAAATAACACCTTGGCAGAAACTAACGGGTTACGAGGCGGTATGCACAGCCAGAAATTAACAGCCATCGCACCCACCTGTCTGAGGATTCGGACAGGTCAAGTGGGGGGGCCAGACTTAGCTTGACTGGGTCGAGATAATCGAACGAGTCCTAAATCAGTTCGATAAAGTTACTAGGTACAAAAAGACAGTTACAGAGGACTTAAAAAGCTTATTTTCGGCATTTTAACCCGTTGCACAGGTACCGGGCTTTGCAAAAGTCCTGACCTGTTTTGTATTTTCGAAGTGTGAAACTCATTTCAAGACTTGATGAAATTTATTGACAATGACTCATTCCTAAACTATTTCAGGTAATATAATAACTGGTAACAGTGCTCATTTTTATACATTGTTGGTAATGGATTCTAGAACGTTCACGAAACCTCTCGAAACAAATGCAGTGTAAACAAACTACTGCCGGCGCAATCATTACCTCTCTAGAACTCGTTGAAGTAGCGCACACTCTCACTACAATGCCCAAAGTTAAAGAAATCCCTGAAGCTACTCGTAAACGGATAATTCAATTTCGTAGTGAAGGATTAACTTATAAAGCAACAGCAGAACGTGGCAATGTTCCTTTTCCAACGGTTGGAGCAATTGTCCGCAAGCATCAAGTGACTGGGGCGGTCTCCAACCTGCCAAGAGCTGGAGCTCCGCGGAAGATCATGGGTCGTCCTCGGCGCTGCATGCTACGGAAGGTGACTAATGACCCCATGACAATTCGTGCTGACCTTCAGAGTGAACTGGCGTCTCAGGGACTGCATGTCAGCAAGAAATCTATTGTTACTGGTATTCATTCATACACTCCTCGCAAAACTCCTCTCCTTACAGCAAAGCATGTCAAGAGCCGCTTAACATTTGGCAAAGACCACCTGGACAAAGGAAATGAGTTTTGGGAAGTGGTTATATGGTCTGACGAAGCTAAAACAGAACTTTTTGGCCGAAACGAAGCTCGTCATGTATGGAGGAAACGTGGTACTGCCTATGATCCCTAGGACACCATCCCCACCGTGAAGCATGGAGGGGGGCAACATCATGGTGTGGGGTTGCTTTACTGCCCATGGTGTTGGGATCTTCATATCATTGATGGTAAGATGGTACAGGGAGATATTAGAGAAGAAGATGCTTGCAAGTGTCAAAAAATTTTACAAATGGCGCAGGTTGACCTTCCAACAAGACAACGACCCCAAACATACTGCGAATTTAACGAAAGAATGGTTTCAAAAGAAGAAAATAAATGTTTTTCCATGGCCTAGCCAATCACCGAACCTTAATCCAATAGAAAATTTGTGGCGTCTCTTTAAATCTGGTGTCCACAAACGGTGTCCCAAAAATCTTACTGAATTAAAGGTTATCTGCATGGAAGAATGGAAAAAATACCATCAGTTGAATATGAAAAATCAATTTCCAGCTACAATAATCGTCTGCATGCTGTTATTACCAATAAAGGTCACGCTACCAAGTACTAATGTCATAATTTTTTTATGGTCAAATACTTTTATCCCTCATTACTTTTGCTTGTGTTAAAGTTTCTTGTTATAAGTGCACATTTGACTGTTCGGTTTAAATATTCTATTATATATATATATATATGTCATATAAACTTCCTGTATTAATTATCCTAAAGCAGGCCCTAAATTTTTTAAAATACATTAAAAATAGAGTTGTGCAAATACTTATGTCTAGGCACTGTAAGTTAACCCAGCGTTTAGTGCATCACTTTCCTGAGAGTGTACCACCAAACATTCCTTGCATTGAATATATTTTAGAATTGTGTCTTTAGAATCACATCATTCTAAAAAATTAAATTACTGTAAAGCGTCACACGTATTTTATTTGTAGACAGTGGCAAAAATAGTTGGCGCACAGGTCGTGTTCGTTCACCTGGTCGAACGCAGTGGTAAGAACGACGTGTGTTCTCAGCTTCACATCGTCTAATAAAGCAAGTAACGACGAGGGGCGCATGAAAAGTTTTAAACATCGCTGTATAATAAGTGTTGATGTATGATCATACCTATAATTTTATGAAAGTACAACCCTTTCTAAGTATTCTTTCCAAATTTTTAGATTCTAAAAAGTTGAAAAATAAGTAAGCAAAAATCTCTTATCCCTTTTAGTTTTCTGATTCTCAAAACTTTTCATACACCCATCGTATGACTGCCAGGTGCTGCTACAACGTTAATAATAATGCAATTCGATAAATTTATCAACAATATAAGTTATTTAGATAGGCCTACCTACACCGAGATAAAACATGTTCGTCAGAAAGAAAGAAAGAAAGAAAGAAAGAAAGAAAGAAGCATTTATTTCTCATATGGAGACTGTGTCCAACAAAGTTAGGACACAGCATCCTGAGGTTTTCATGCTTAGTACAAACATAAAAATAATACTAAAAATAACATAGGAGACAATTGGCATTAAGTTTGCAAATATCTACTAGTGCAATGCCTGCATCTTAATAAGGAGAGAAAATTGACACTATTTTCTGTTGAGAGGAGCGTTGGTTACACAGAGCTGGGGTGAATTTTTTTTTTTGAGAATATGAAATAAGTATGCAGCCTAAAGTTAGCTAGGGCAAGTCGTTGCGTATTAGTAAACGAAACGTTTACAGGGATTTAAAAAGAAAGAGGAAAGTGCGATGGGAAATTTAGAATCAATAGACCAGCTAACCATATTCAGGAGTGAATGTGAAACGGACATGTATTACAAGAAACAATTATAAAAAATTGAAATAAATAGAATAGACGAATTATATTACCGTCACCGTGAAAGAGACGCTGCACATTTTCAATTTAATTCATTATATAACCGTGATTTCCCTATTTGTGATAGACAAGGGTTCATTGGTGTTAAACAGCCTGTGGGGGCATTAGAAAAGAAAAGCAATCAGAGATCATGTTCAGAAAATATGAATTAACTAAGGTGTTTGCTATGCATGACAGAGTATCTGTCACGGTTACCTTAAGAATTTTAGCAAAGAAGCAGAGTAAAAACTAGAGCACTCTGAGAGCTCATACCTCCGCCAAATGAGGCAACGGTAGCAAAAAAATTAAGTTGACTCTGAAACCATAATTTTCTTTGTATAAACTCCAAAATCTAATCATTTGTGCCTTTTGATAGTAATAATAGCTTGTGCAATTTTTTTGAAGATCTGTTCATAACTTTTTGAGTTATACTGTTAACAAACGTAATGACAAACATGAGTCAAACATACAAACGAACAAACCGATCTGCACTAAAATTTGATCATTTATGTCTTCCAACATTACTAACAACTCCTACAACTTTCATAAAGGTCCATTCATTATTTTTTGAGTTATTGTGCTAACGAGCAGAAAATTAAAAACAGTGACAAACGAGCGAACGAACAAACGGATCATTACTAAAATTTAGTCATTTACTCTTTGTTATTTACTCAACAACTCATGTCAATTTCATCAAAATCCATTTATAACTTTTTGAGTTAGGACATTGAGAAAAATGCGGCAGACAAACAAACAAACAAACGGATGGACATATCTTCACCAAAAGTTAATTATCTGTTCCTCTTAACATACCTAACAATCCCTGTAAATTTAATCCAAATCGGTTTATAATTTTATTGAGTTATCTTGGTGACCGACAGACAAACATAAAACAAACAGACAGACAGACAAACACGACGAAAACATAACCTCCTTGGCGGAGGTAATAAATCATCTTCCCGTATGGATGCGGCACACAATGTATTAGGAGGGCGCTGCACCACGAGTGATTAATTCTTAGTCTTAAAGCTAACACAGTAACATGAGTGTTTTTATCTTTATTCTTAAAGCTAACGCGCGGGACAGAATTTGCCAGACGCCAGATTTTGTTTAACGTTTTTATTCGATGAGAAAAATTAGGAAAATATAATACTAAAACTAGACATACTAAACAATGTAAAATGCAACAATATTGGCCAGATTTTGTTTAGCGTTCTGATTCCATCTCTGACTACACAGTTCGATTACTTAATGCCCGTGCAGACGGTCTCTTCCATGGTCCTCCGCATGTACGGGAGAAGGTAGAGGCCTCGTGGTATAGGTCGGCCACTTCAATTAAGGTCCCAACTCTCGAAATAGAAGGGGGAAGTACTGAGAGCCGATCTAACTTTAGAAAAGAAGAAGAAGAAAAAGAAAGAAATCTCGTCAGCAGGAACTGCGGCAAGCTGCAACATGTCCTACGGAGAAGGCACTTGGGACCCTTAATATTTTGGCAGGGAAAGGGCCCTTCATCATCTACCCATAAGGCGGAATAAAAAATAAAATAAAAATAAATAAAAAAAAAAATAAATCAATAAAAACAAAAAAATAAGATAAATAAATTAGTATAACACATAAAAGTAAACTAAAAAAATCTCTAAAACACTTTGATATATACGATGCACATGTTATGTGGCGTAATATTGTGATGCCTCTTAGGACAAAGATTGATTACAATTACTCATTAAAATAAACATAGGAAGTCTACAAATGCGCTGCATGTAACGCAACAGTGCGTCTGTGAGTATATGACAGACTGAATATAATCACACTTACACTTACAACGCGAAATTACACAGCAAAAGAAATATAGTGCGTTTACAGACGCGTTGTGTGGTACACAACTAGTATATCTATTAGTATTGATATTGAGATGCGTAAAAAACGAGCTAAAAGAGCAGGTGTAGAAAATATTAATTATTTACATTTCTATTTCTGGCAGAAAAGTATGCCTCTTTTAGTTAGAGAATTTTAGCACAAATTCATGTAGAGAGTTTTAGTGCAATTATTAGGGTTGCTCGAGGTGTGACAGCACCATTCTGGTGAGCTGATTATATTCAGTCACATCCTCAATTAAAGCGGGAAGAGCATTCCAAAGCATAGCTCCAGAAATGGAAAGAGATTGTTGACCAGCCTTTGTTCTGCTGTAGCGCACTTGGAGATCCTCTCGCTGAAGAGATCATCCACTGATAGCACAACCTCGGCATTTCTAGGAGCGCCATGCAGCGAGCGCAAAACGTATTGGTCTTCATCGATCTTTAATTTCTTGCTAACTCTTGGCCACTGGAGCCTTTCTAACAGTGGGCTGGCATGATCGCGTTTTTTGAATTTCTCATGAGAACAACTTTGGCTGCAAAGTTCAGGGCTTTTTGTACGTCATTTCTCACTATTAGTCTGTAATCCATCCAAGTCGTAAATGCTTCAAAACCCCTTAATCCAAGCATTATCTGAAGCGATTCTTGCCCAAACTATGATAGTAATATATGTGTTTGCTTGTCACTACACAGAGAATGGTTAATTTTCCTACTCTGTCAATGAAATAATTCTTATGGCATAGTTAGCCTAAATATATTTTCTTTGACAAATTCAAAGAAAATAATAAATTTGAGCAGTGACTGGTTCAGTCTGCAGCCTCAGTTCATTCTATTAGTCCCTGTGTCAGTCACAATCACCAGAGATGAACAGTTCTTCTTCAAGTCCAAAATTGACTACTTTCAAAACCTAGAAGTAGTTCTTTCAGTACTTATTACTCTGTAGGAACCTTTGGTCAATTTCTAAAGAAAAGGTTCCATTGACTCGTGCTCACTTTTTAAACGCGTTTTCTGTCAGACTCCCACTTATAATCTGTTGAAATTTGAGAAACTTGTTTAAGTGTAAACTGAACTTCCTTTACATGATTTGACTAAAAAAATTAGTATTTATCACTCATTGGCATGACCTCTCGTCAGCAAGCTCTGCCATTAATTAACTTTCGTGACTAAGTTCAACAACGGCCAGGCATTCCACTCTCATCTTTCTACCCTTCAAACTTATTTCGTTGCTGTGAAATCTAAAACCTGTTATTTTTTCTATATATGAGCTCGTCATGCGATAATTTGCTCTGATGCAGATAGACAATTGTGACAGTCATTCTCTTTATGCGAAACAATTTCGCTCCTCTGCGATTTGAGAGCTCTATGAGAAAACTAGACGGCCCAGCCGTCATAAATGGCGGCAAAGACTGATAGTACTTCGCGAAAACCCCTGTTGTCTCTTGTGCTTTTTACTTCTCAGATGGCATCTTAAGTGGAAATTCAGCATTCTGCCTGGAAAACTGAGATCTTCCGTAGCACCTTTGAACATGTCCGAACAGAGTCATGTGAGATTCCTCAGCTGGAGTTCCTGAGTGCACCGCCCCCATATTATAAACAGTCTTTAGGACTAGAATTACTTCCTATCTTATGTCTATAGAGTGGCCCACCCCGCTCTCCATTGATACCTTCTTCAGTACTCGAACTTCTTCCTATATTATTTCCATAGAGCATGACGGAGAGACGGACCAACATTGGAGCAAGGAAGTGATCAACAACTGTGTTTTATTGACATAGTGGATGTGAGTCGTGCGCGGTAGGCAATGCCACGATAAAATATCTTCTATTTTATTCTTGTTATGCAGCTTTTCATAAAATATTCTTCTACTATATCAGTATCATTGGGTTGTTGCTCTCCGTTTGTTCAGTAATATTATAATAAAAGTGCCAGCTAGGAGAGTAAAATATCGGTTGTGGAACGTCAGGCCCTTGAGGTCCATGTTGCTGTTAGATTCGATAGATGAGAATTTAATATATGCTAGCATTCTGACAAATGTAACCCTTGCATATGACGAAAGCGAGGAGTATTTTTCTTTATTTTGCCGAAGCCCGAAAACTATATTGAAAGAAGTTCTTATTGAAGATTAGATTTGAAAACACTAAAGCCGTTCATTCATATGTGGCTACATTTTCTGCCAGCTGCTACTATTATTATGGCAATGACACACGCTAGTGAGAAGAACGAGTATCGTCATCATTTTTGTCCGAACGTTATGTTGAACTCTCGTAAACACAGCTTGGAGATTGCCAAAAAACCATAGTAAACAGAAATAAGCTTTCTGTTTACTGTGCAAAAAACGGTGTAAAAATGTTTACCGTCAGTTCAGTTTGCTCCGCAAGTGTCATTAATTAGCTTTCGGACATCTCAATATATCTTGAGCAATTTATAACTCAAAATTCTTTGCAATTGTGTGCTATTTAAATGGACACATCAACGCATTCGGACGAAAAGGTAATAGAAGTCGTTCCTTTGACTAGCGTACGTGTGGCATCGCCATTCGACTGAAAATGTCAGCCTAAGCTGCAAGCAGTCGGCAGTCGCTGTCACTCGCTGAAGAAGTCGTAGCGAGCATCAACTTCGATTTAAACTTGATAAGATTCTTGGTAAATTACCTAGTAGATTTATTTACGCCCCACATTATTCAATATCTTGTTCGCTGTTTAATGAGTGCTTGTGTTTTAAAACACCTGATCGATTTTTGTGTTCGCAGGTGTGGGCCGACGATAACGATGGGTAACATTGCTCCAAACATTGACTCTGTAGTGCGGTCCACGGGCCTTGATTTATACAGGGTTTGCGTGTTGCCTTTGTTGTTTCGTGTTTTGAAACGAATTGATGCCTGTTTTATAAGTGAAAAAGTGAATTTATTGTGATAGTTTTCTGTACTAAATGCATAGGCTGACTTTTCAAAATAACTGAAGAAAGTTTAGTGCATGCTGTGTCAATCGGAAAAAAATTGTACAATAAATCTTCTGGAGAAGTTCTTTACATTCTTCAGACGCCATTTCTGAACTGAATAGCAGCATCGTGCACTTGAAATACGGTAAGACTTTAAGTTACTTCTCGTTGATAGAATATCCAGTGTCACAATAAGGTATACGAAGAACTTTCTATATGAAAGCGAGGTTAGAAGTAAGTAAAATATATATCTTCACTAACATTTTTTTAATGGAAAATATTTTAATTTCCACTCATCGTTGATTTTCTCTTCTTCTGTCTAATTTCATGATGCTCCAGTGACCTCATCGTTGATCACATGTTACTTTCATCGATATGGTTCTAAACGTGTTTTTCAAACTCTTATTCTTATCCCATGAGGGCTTTAATTAAGGCTCTAAGTTAAATCTTGGGACGCTGTGCACTCTCAAACACCAGACACAGCATCCACGTGCACTTTTGGATTTTTTTACTACTGTATTGCCCTCCCCCAACTCAAACCCACGAATTTTAGACAACTTATTTAAAACTTTGTTTAACCCCCGTAGCCGCAACTCAGGCGTTCCAACAGAGATGAGTGTGTAGTATTTAAATACCACATAATTTGTCGCGTGGCCTATGTGCGCTACTACGGGCAGGAAACAGGGCGCAAAACCATAGTAGGAGACACTCGAGTGGTCGGCGTCTTTCACGGCCTTCCACACGAGAGAGATCAGAGAAGTCCCGCGGCTAGGTGAGCTATTTGTATGTGAATTTGGTCATGTTCAGTGACATTCATCAGAGCTGAGTCATATACAGTTACTACCTCTTCCAAGAGAGGTTATATTTTTGTAGGAGTTTATCTGTCTCTTTATTTGTTTGTATGTCTGCCTATCTGGCTGTAAAAACATAGGTAAGTACCAAAGATTATTCTTTCCGCTTTACTGGATTAATAATGAATTTATCAGGTTTATAGTGTTGAAAAAAGGTTCTCTGTGTAGATTTGAAACCCATCTCATAAATGTTACGAGTTCAAATATAAGGGATAATTAAAGAGAATAACAAAGCAGTATATAATGGAAGGTACCATGTACAAAAGATGGAGTTCTGATGCGAAAAGACATCAGGACAAACAACCTCATCATGGTTAGAATAGATGAGCAAGATTATTATGAATATTAGAACATAACTGGTGATCCCTCGCCATCGTTAATGGGCGGTCGAAAATCAATGCTCTAAGGATGTTTGTCATCTTTTTTTTTTTAGTCTTAACTTGTGAACTTATATAAATTTCTTCGGTTATCAAGTCTTTCCGCTTTCGACCTGCCATCGCATTATTTTTATATTTTAAGGGATGAGTCATGGTTTTCCAAATATTCTATGAATATAGCAACATGTGAACTATACTAACGTATGAAGATAATTGACAACTTTAAGTGACCTTATGCCAAGGTATATTAAAAAGAAGGGTTATAGCGAACATTTGTTGAGGCAGATTGCTCATCTTATAAATATATTGCATTACTTGATTAATAGCAGCTTGAAACGGCACTGTGAGCGAATCATCAGCTTTGGCACATTTAGCATTACTCCTGACATGATTAAAATCACCCTGCAGATTACTAAGCCACGGATGATCTTACAGCAGGGGTTCTCAATCTTCTTTCAACCAAGGACCACTTTTATTACAGAAAATGAGCTGCGGACCCCCTCACATGTGTTCCCCTTGAAAAAAATGTATACATATACAGTATAATTATATTCTACGCTGTGTTTCATAATATCAACCGTTATAGAAAGTTGTAAATAACTATCTTAACTGAGAAGTAAGTGTTACACCACCTTTAATTGGCAATTCTGATCATATCAAAACATAAGACAACAATTGAAATAATGTGCAATCCAGAGATAAGTGTTCAAAAATATCCATGAAATTCCCTTGAATAATATTTCTAGAAATTCCCTCTCCATCTTTCTCATCAATATCAGATGTCTTTTATTCATTATTAATGTAAAGGATGGACCTACCTACTAGTGCACAATTTCTCTATCCTGGGATTGATCGATGAGAGGCATAGCTACTCTTATAGGTCATCTTCCACATGCATCCGAGCCCTGTACTTGGTTTTCATGACTGTCAGAGCTGAGAAAGATGCCTCGCAGAGATAAGTAGTGGGTAATGGAAGCAAAACCTTGGCAGCTGCAGCAAAGAGTTCAGGATATTCCTCTTTAATACATGGAAACCCAAAAGTTTATATGGGCACTTTGACGGAATCGGATCCTCTGGCTCCCATCACATGACAGCTCCAACCAGGAAGCAAAGAGCGTAACAAGAAGCCTCGTGAGAAGCTAGCATCAATAAGTGACGTCATCAATGGCGTCACATTGATGAATCTATGACTGAGCATCCTATGAGCATTTCTACTAATTATGGTACAAAAATCATCGTAAATTGCGATTTTATCTCTTAAGCTCATTGATCAATGAAGAGGATACCGGTATGTACTAATTGAGCAATAAACAATTGTCAATAGAAAAGTGCAGTGGAGGCTGGTGAAAACTTTCACAGCACCAGCGGCGAAATTTGGGCCGGTATGGCGACCTGATTTTTCTTTTTTTCAACTGAAGCCTTATTTACACTTCATATTCAGCTCACAGTGCTCTTCACAGAACATATTTAAGCATATCACTGTCTTTTTAGACTTAATTTATTCAATCTTCCGCTCCTGACTGGCCAGCTACTTGAGTTGCACCCACACACAAAACACTGTAAAATGGTGTCGTCAAGTACAGCAAGTTCGAATAATAACTGTTACTGTGGTTTCTTTCGCCTATAGAGTATAACGCTGCTTATATTTGTTGGCTAGCATTAAGAACCAAACCTACGAAGATCTGAGGTCCCACACTCAAATTCTTCGACTCGTCGATGTGACGCCATTCGGCTAAATGAGGTCACGGCTAAGTTTTATTTAGTCCCATTGAGTCTTCCCGTTAGTCTCATTGCTTCCTGGCTCCATCAGTAACTGTTCTATACAAAAAGACAAAAAAAAATGTATTTTTTACCTAACAACTCATGTTAAATACACTTCTGACATTTCACCAGTGTTGCCAGATGGCTCTCACGCAAATCGGCTGCATCTGCCGTTAAATTTGTTGATTCTTGCGGACCTCTTGACAAAGTGCCACGGACCCCTGGTGGTTCGCGGACTCCACTCTGAGAATCTATGCCTTACAGCATTTGAATAGCAATTACTACGAAAATAAGACCATAATGAGTCAACGCAATATTTATAGAGTGGCGGCGACATCTGTTGCATAGTGGTATAAAAATTCATTACGAAAGTATGCATATGAGTTGAGGCAATATGAAGGAATTTCCTGATACTGTACATCTGCGTTACAATGATAACAACTGTTTTACGAATATAAGGACACGATGAGTTGATGCAATATTTATAAGGAAGTGGTCGAGACATATGGTGTACAGTGGAAAAAAAGTCTGAAAAGACGAGCACAATGAGTGGACGCAATGTTAAGGAACTTGCTGAGACATCTGTTGTATAATGAAATGATAACAGTTCGCTCCAATAGTGTTTTAGATTCCGAGGGACTACTCCAAATTTGATGCATCTTTGGGGTGTACATACATGTAGGCCATGTACCTGTATGTACATGAAGTATTAGGTTAATTTTATTTTCTCTCAGCCTCTCAGTAGGCGAGAGGCAAGAATTTGCGCTAGTGCTCTAATGTGAGCGTCGATCTCATGCCGCAGGGATATAAGTAAAAAGCCTAATGGAAAAAGAGACAATCGTTTTTTTTTTTTCTGTCGGGACTTGTTTTTGGGCGGTTTATTCAGGCATACTTTTTCTTCTATGGGTTTTTTCCTTATAGGAGAGACGAGTGCCTGGACGCAAGTTACATCAGGGGTTCCCCAAGGTAGCGTTCTTGGCCGACTTCTGTTCTCAATTTGCATCAATGATCTCGATCTTAACATCCGTAGTAAAATCAGTAAATTTGCGGATGATACTAAACTATGTCATCCTATAATGAAAAGAGCCGAGCTCCAACAAGACCTTGACCACTTCATGGAATGGAGCGCAACGTGGCAGATGAACTTTAATGTCGACAAATGCTCAGTAATGCACGTAGGGCTGGTGAACTCTTCCATCCCATT
>LQNS02007217.1:1948272-1962754 GCA_001587735.2 Parhyale hawaiensis
TCAGCGGCCATCGATCATGCTTGCGGGCATTAATGACCATCGCTTTGGCGTCGACTCTTCTCCCCTTTTTTTTCTATTTTTTTCTCATTTCTTTTTTCTCTTTCGTCTTCCATTTTTTCTCTTCTCGTTTCTAGATTCCTCCACATTCTACTAACATAATGGCAATAGCTCATAGAGGATCGGGGTGAAAGTCCCGGTGTCTTTTTGGGAATGGGCCTTTTGGTTCGTCTACTGCCGCCTATCTAATCTAATCTAATCTACATATGGCGAAAATGTTCTCAGCAGTGTCTGGATGCGAAGTTAGGACTAGGTTTGTTGTTAGAGAGATGCTAAGCCAAGTGTAAGCATATTACCATCAATTTTTGGTGCAATATTTATGTTGTAAATGTTTCATGCATTGTAGTTTTGTGTAAAATTTAATAGATATCGTCGAATTTCTGGCTAAAATTGCACTTCTCAAGGCTAGCAAGGTTGGCTTACGTGTGCAGGTCAGATTTCGATAACCCATTAATTTCAGATATGCACATATACGATATAAGTGCATTTAGTAGATTGTCATGTAGATTTTGCCCCACGTATATTTTGCAAACACTGTCTGTCAATTACAATCCGTTTTCGGTTGTCTTAGGTAAAGTTACATTGGTACCTCTTGGTGGTTTATGTTTCCATGATAAACACATTCATAGAATAGAGTCAATAGACTATTAAAATGAGTTTAGTACGGTTGTAGTTTTACTGTGGATTGTTACACGAGTCGTTCTATTTCAAGTTAGATTGTATTTGGTTCCATTACGCTAGGTTAGCTTTTGTTAGATTAAGTTATACTGCGCTAGGTCAGCTTACTTTAGTTTTCAAAAGGTTACCTCAGATTTAGAGATACCTTGCATCACACCCGTCAAAGTGTCACCGCAATATTCAAGCCTCCCTCCACAGGGGCACATGCAGTCCGTATCCAGAATACGAAAGTTCTCACTCACTCAGGTTTGCACGGCGCGACTTAAATTGAACCTTCGTGATTCTCCTCCTGAGTGGCTGTCTCGTCGTCGGCGGACGTCATAACTCCTTAGAAAGAAGGAAACCCTCTAGAGTTGTGAAAAAGGTTTAGTAAGATTTAGACGCCGCCTCGGTTAAACGGACACGCTCAATCCATGCGGGGGACATGGCCCAGTCCTCTCCCTAGGGGGTTTTGTGCCCACTGGGTGGGGTCAAAACCCGCAAGCGATATCCATGATACCTTCGTATTCTGCAGCAGTTACATTTTCTGACGCTTCTTTGAGATATTCTACCGCTTTAGCTTTCCAATGTTTCCGCTAGACCCTGGGATTTAACTGTTAACTGTCTGGTTTAAGGTACTGCACTCAATCTACGCCTTATAAGAACAAATATACCAAGCAACTTAGTAGCAAATTCGGCCTTAGTTCAAGTCATATCCCAATCTGAAAACTTGGGTAGGATTGTAATGAAAACGTGCTAAAGGTAATTGCGTGAAAGACAGGTTTATGTAAATGGAAAATGATATAGATATTATGTATTCTAGTGTCTGTTTCCTCTGTTGCAATTATAGTCTTCATTTAACATAACAATACATATTGTTATTGAGGCTAGACATGCTTCACGTACATTAGCAAGGTTCGTTCTTAGTTATATGCACGTTGTTTTAAAGCGAGCCATATCTGTCCGTGCATTGTGACACCTTCGTATTTTCCAGCATTCGTATTTTGTTTTTTCGATCAATTCTTTCTCTTATTCCAGCGCTGCAGCCTTCTGTTGTTTCTGAAAAACAGAGACGTTCAACTGTGAAGGTATTTTTAGTTCATACAAATTTAGCCATTCTAAAGTGATTGAAGTTCGTTACAGAAGCAGGTTACCTGCTCACTGTAAAATTAGTCTGAAAGTAGTACAGAAAAACGCATTTTTCAAGTTATTTTGTGAGAGTGACAGCGCCTTTATTTTTCCAATGCTTTTTATGACGTCATGCAATATCTTATAGTTGGCTATAGAAGCACTGCTTTACCGCTACAGCGGAAAGCCAATCCGTAGACAGCTGTATTGTCTCAGTTTTGGGAGGGGTCACAGTTTTGAGATATATAGGTCAGTAACAAGTTCTATAACATAGCTATTTGTTTCCCCTCTCTGCGTTAACACTTTGTTTGGCTAATACCAGGGGAAATCGTTAAGTTGCCTCTTTGAATAACTACCTACTATTTACGCTTAATTTCGCATTTTTCTATTTTTGTGACGTAATACGAGGTCGGTTATTGTTGGATCTTTATTCTATGTATCTGGATTTTTCCATTTCGGAGACCTAATTTACTGGAGTTTTATCTGGTTTGGGTAGTCGCTATTTGAAGAATTCTACTGTACCTGTTTTTTCTTAGAAGTTATACAAATCGCACAAAATTTAGGCGTTCATTCTTTGCAGCCCAGCCACCTCTGGAAATACGATTTACTTCTTCCGTTAAATATAAAAGCCTAGACGGAAATAAATTCCATTGCAGTCCAAATAAATTCCATTGCAGCCTTTGCTTGAATCAGACTAGATCTAGTCTGATAATGGGTAATGTTGATAGATATGTAAATACATATGTACTGTACAGTAGGTGATTCGCGGGATACGAACCCGGGACCTACGGTATGCATAGCGAGGCGCGATTGCAATCCAGTGCCGACAGACATGCAAGTACGACGTAGATGTTAGAACGATTGCTAGCGAAGAATTGGTTTAGCCATCGGATCACCTTCAAACTCTGTAATATTTCTACGTCTTCGTCACGTAGCGTTGTGAAGCTGCCATTTTATTGCACATCAATGAGCAACTCTGCTGACGAAATGCGTTCGTCTGAGTTATGACCATGTTCAGATTCGAATGGAGACTCGGTCGTGAAGTTCTTCAGGAGTTGAAGAGTCTACCTAAAAGTTCACATTGGGAATTCTTCGCAAATAGTCACACCTAACTAAGACAATGTCAATGAATTTCTAACACTCGACAGTTCTGACGGATAGAGTTTGATATTTTTTCTTAAATTTAAAAATGTTACTTCACTCACTTAATTAACATTGTTTGATGGTTGAACCCATCTTAGTTATGTTTTTACTACGATCAGCGTAAGAAAGTGACTTCTTATACAATCCTGGAACTTGGGAAGCGATTGAAGAGTTATGCTCAGCTATCAAGCTAACTATCTACATGTACACTGCGGCACAGAAAAAACAGTCAAATACGTACGGTAACTACTCAAAAATTTACAAAATTTACTGAAATAGAAAGACTCAGTAGAGAGGTGAAGGAAACATCAGACGAGAGTCTATATTTTCTCAAGTTTTATTTGGTTCATAACAAGGTCTTCAACTGAGCACCCAGTGGTGTTCAGTACACCGGTTACCAATTATTGTTTTTCAGCTTACTGTAATGAGGACAATATTGGTTAGTAGCAGATCTTACTTCTCGAGTAACTTGCTTAAGGGCTTTGGTAGTATCTGGTTTCGCTTTGAAACGCCATTCTTTGACACATCACCCAAAGAAAATAATCCAAAGGGGAGGGGAGAGATCGTGTGACCTAGCTGGCCACAGCAAATCAGAGAAGTGTGAAATGCTAAAATTTTCGAAGATGCTTAATTCTCACTTTACAGTGATGGAAATGTCACAAAACAGTCAATATAGCTGCAAAGTACCCTCTCATTTAGTTAGTATTTCATTATTCTTAATATTTTTTACTGCTGGCGATTTATTTATAAACAGTTTTTTTTTATTTGCCTGCATATAACTTTCGACTGACGTTTGCTGGCAAACTTTAAGAAAGAACTCCATTTGGGAAGTTATTCTTGCGAGTTTCCTAGGTTGTATTTGAGAGTGTACTACAAGAAAAGTAGTACGGCTATTTAGAAAGAGATGTGCAAAAAAGCATAGCGATTAGACAATACTTGTTTTCTTTTTCTAAACTTCCCACGATTAGAGAATTTCGTCAACAAATTTGACCAAGCGAGCCACTTATACAACTAATTGAGGCGATATATTTTGTAAATTGATTAGTTTGTGTACTCGGGTAGTGCCATCATTATACCCGTAAAATTACCTCAATATTTTTTCCAGTGCAAAAGAGAAGTTATATGATTATTGTCCAGGTAATTTTTACCTTGCCTGATCAAGCAAAATTTATACATCTACCTTGAGTTTAATGTCAAGCAGCTGCCCTGAATCACCACTACTGTATATGTCTGTTTCTGCTATTACTCCCATAAAAATAAATAATTTATTTTTATTTTATAACATGTATGCAGCGGAATTGCATAATTGCTTCCTCCAGTTTTTACGGATGTCCAGCGACTTTTTTGCATTTTCCACTCATTACTTTCATCCGCATCCGGCTGCTCCTGCTATCGTCTCTGCCCCTTTGTATCGTGCGGGACCTCATTCGGCCGAAATTTTTGCCATCGCAGGACAATGTTCCCCGTCAAAGATACGACTTTTTCCCGAAAGACATTGTTACTCAACAAAAAAAAATTTATCCCCATCCCACGCAAGTAGTTGAGGCAAAGGAAGAGAGACTCTGGCGTCCGAAAACAGGAGGGATTGCAAACTGAGAACCCGGCTGCACAAAAATAAAGATTGCTTTCGGAAACTCGACACAGGTTTTCCTGGGGAAAATCTCGCCATGTTTCTATTGAACACGGCGGTATGTTTTTGTGGACGTGCTGGAAACGAAAGAATTCTTGCGATGCATAGCCTTGTTTTGATTTTCTAAGAGTTTTTACAAAAACCTTATGGCAACGCTGTAATAGCAGCTATATAAATAATTTTGCATGAAATGTAAGTCGTGTAAGGTAGCAATACTAGGAAAACCTACTTAGAAAAGTGAATGTATGATCAAGTTAGATATCAAAGAAGTAGAAAAGAACATTAGCACCGATTCAAATAGCTGACAGGAACATCACAGAGGATTTCAAAAGTAGACAAGAACAGTATTAGAAATCAACAGAGCAGACAAGAACATTACCGAGCACCAAAGAAGCAGACAAGAACCATGCCACGGATCCAAGAAAGAGACAAGAATTTTAATACAGAAAAAATAACTGCAAAAAGCATATGCATGAACCAGACAGTCTTTGGATCCAAACAAGAGACTTTGGTCCAGCGAGCAGGATTCTCACTAGCTGCTCCACTGACAGTGATGGATGTTCTTCCAGATCCACTTCTGCCGCAAAATTTTTCAGGCATCAATAGGATGGAAAAATAGAAAGTCCGGCCGTATGGAAACCAGACGCCTGGGGTGCTCCTTGGGGGATTTGTTGCTCTCGCTTGTGAAAGCAAATAGACGCAAATGGTCCGCTGACGATATGGTCAGTAGATTTTAAATTCAGTGCAGAGAAGTTGATGACTTTAACGCCTTCAGCCCGTAACTCTATCCCAACTCTTAAAATTCAACCATTTAACCTGGTAACCCTGATAGCTCCGACTGTATAGTCAGATGTTTCACGACATTTAAAGAACGACATAACCCGGCCGTAGAAAGCCAAAAAAGTTATTCAACAACATATGTCGACAGGAGCGTTTTATGAACACTTCGCGCTAGCAACTCTAGTGGACAATGACCAGTAGAGATTATTATTGTATAATAAATGGGTCATCACTTGGGACCGTTCCATCGAGTTCAGGTAGTTCCATTAGGTTTCGCATCTGTGGAATTTCCTTCATGGGCGCCGTTCTCCTTATTTGTATCAAGTCTCTGACGTTGATCCCTAGCCGTCTCTAGAGTAACCTATTAGTACTCATGTAGAAGAAGTCAGTCCTACATGTTTTGGTTTTCCTATCAAATGGCTCTACTCTTTGTTCCCTGTTCCTGTGCTTCACGTCATTCAATAGCCAGCTGCACATGGCATTGGGAATGGGACTGTATGATGTACGTTCGTTGTTTATTAATTTATTTTGTTACTAAATTGCGGGATTTATTTATTTTAGTATTCTTGATCCATGGTATGGGTTAACAATGCTAAGTGTTGCTCAGTGTTCATTCAATGTATTTGTATTTCATAGTTAGATAAATCATGATACTGCGCTTCCTTCAGTTTCTTTATTTTACTTACCATTCCTTTGAAAAAGGAGTTTTATATCGTGGTGTTTATTACGAGACCTTGGTTCGAGTCACCCTTAACTAGGCGGGTTCGACGACACTCTGATACCACACATGATTCCCTTTATTCCTATTTTGTTTCGGGTAGTTCCTGTCATCGTTGTTGAGAATTATGTTCATAGGAAACACCATGTGTCCCTTAGCCTTATTTAGGGTTGACTAAGTAAAATTGGTGTTTCCCCTAGATAGATTCCATTGCGTCTTTTACTGTTGTTTTGAACTTCTACGACATTTTCCCCTTTTCCTTTCCTTTTAGTTTTGTACTCAGCCTAGTAATTTAGCTTTACCCAGAATACGTTGGACGGCGTTGCGCCTAGCGCCTAGGGGTTGCGGTAGCCTTGGCTTTGGTTAGGCCTTCGGCACATAGTTTTTTCTTGTGTCTGCCCTCCGTGCCTAGCATGGTTCCTTCAGCATTTATGCTTCTGCTGATGACGTCTTGTTCTGCTCTTCCTCTTCTCCCCGGTTGCTGTTCCCGTGCGCGCTGGTCCAGTCGGGCAACACCTTCATGCGCGGGTTCCGCGTTGCTGTTGACCTCTTTTAAGTCCCTTATTTCTTCCTCGGTTGGATTGAAGTTGTGGTGGAAGGGGTAATAATAACAATTCTTTCGTGCCACTGTTATTCTTTTCCACATCTTTCCTACCCTTTTCGTAACATATTCCAACCGGTTTCCTATCACTTTCCTAATGGTTTCTAATCTTTCGGCTTCCATTTTTTCTTCCGTACTTTTCCTTTCTGTCTTTAGTTCCATCTATCATTAATCTCCTTTGATCTATGATATTTGTTTACTTCTTCCTTCTCTTCCACGACTTGATACGCCTATGCGCGCTGGTCCGCTGCAGGATCGATTTGTGCGTGGGTCGCGCGCTACAGCGGCGGGCTGCGTGTCCTTTCTTCTTCTCATCTTGGGGACATCCCGTTAAGCTTGGATGGACGTACGTATTCTATACCTCAATGAAATTAGTTCCTCCTTTTTTCCTACCCACAACCGTATTTATTTTTTCTTTCACTTGTTACCTTGCATGGCTGCCTTCTGTTCACATGCATGGTGGTCGTGCATGGGTC
Source organism: Parhyale hawaiensis (assembly GCA_001587735.2). NCBI lineage: Eukaryota > Metazoa > Arthropoda > Malacostraca > Amphipoda > Hyalidae > Parhyale > Parhyale hawaiensis. Next base: position 1,955,463 of record LQNS02007217.1, read on the forward strand.
GGCCGCTAGATCTGACCTACTGATTGTGCTTTCATGTACCGGTTGTGCAATGTCACGTACGACGAAATGCTAATCTATATTATTTCCAGTTTTTATCTTATTCCGGGCTCATAACTGATGCATTGTGTTCCACGGAAGTCCCACTGGCCTAATTAGCGATAGTACTTTAAGTTTTAGTTTATACTGGCTCCTGCTTGTACGGGCACATCTTTATTTGTCCAATGAAGTTCATAAACCCGACAAGTTTACAATTGCCTGTGATACAAGACTTGATCTTCACTCTCTTCTTTTATTCGCCTACATGCGTGTAATTTTTTTAATGAGTTTTAAGAAAAAAATGTTTTAAACTCTCGCCTAACGCAGTAATAGTTTTAATAGAAAATACATAGGTATGTTTTTTTATCCGGCTAATTATGCTGACATCAGCGGACTAATTCCTTGTTTAGCTTCTGTCGAATGTTCATTGTTCCCAATAACAAGTTTTACCAGCTCGTAATTATTGTAAAATAAGGTACTTTGAGACTCTTCTGCAGTTTACGTTGAACTCCCATCTAAGCGTTGGTTTCGCTGTTTAGATAAAGTTTCAGACGTTAATTCCAAGCCATCTCAAGAGTAACCTATATTATGCGAAACTTGATTCATCCGCATTGGTATGGCTATTTGAATTAAGTTTCAGACGTTCATTCCAAGCCGTCTATAGAGTAATCAGTCTGGGATGAGCGCCTAAAACTCTATTCGAAGTAGGGCAATGAGCGCTCGTAACTGAAGCTCTAAAAGGTTAATATTATTACCCGGTCTTGATGGAACCGTTCCATTGGGTGACACATAAAATCGATTATATTTATTTCGTGATCTGTCTTCTAAAATTGACGCAACTGCGCCAATTCTATCTGCTACAAATCATAAACACAATCGTTTACATTTTTTATGCCTGACTTTAATTTTTTTATCCAATTTTGTAGCCACAACTTTTTCGGTAAATTTTTAAGCAGATTTTTCAGTCTTAACAAAAGATTGGCGCGGTCGTATTGTGACCCTTTCTAATTCTTGAGATTTCGGTCCTGCAACTTTCTTTTTTTTTAAGATTTGAAGCTAGAGATGCCTCAACCGTCTTCATACCAAATGTTTTAAGCTGAGACTTACTCTTTTTAGCTCTAAAAATATGTGACTGTAACTTGCTGTCCAATAGAAAAAAAAATTATATCACCACTGCATTGACTGAAGCATTCATTTCTTCCGGGAGACGGGAGGGGTTCTTAGCTTAAGGGCCGCAAGGCTGTTGACTTTAAGGCTTACAATAATTTAGTTAGGACCACCGGCCGTAAAGCCCACAAATAATATTGGGATGGGGCCACTTGACTCAAAGCTTTCAGAAAAAATACAGCAAGGGCGTTGAAAGCCAAAATACAAGAGAAGGCCGCAAAACAACGCCGCCAGGCTCTGACCAATGATTACGTTAATTTCTTTAATCGATTCATAACATCCATTATGCCAAATATGTCATAGCGTCAACCTTCTCCTAAATATTATGGTAGATTATGATTAGCTTCAACTTTTTCATATCAGGACCAAGAAAGTTCACGCAATATATGAAATGAATGGTCTCCCAAATACAGCAAAACCTTCCTAAAATGAATTTCATTAAATAACTGGCAGTAGACGGATAAACACGTCCATTCCCAGAGAGTAGCCAAGACTGACGTTCCAAGACTCCATTAGCTATTACCGTTAGCTAGTGCGAGTGCTTTCGTATCGATGCTCATTTTTCTGGAGCACATATCGTATACAATCGAACGAACGAACATTTGATAAGGAGACGGTACAGTGCAGACGGGCGGGAGGAAATGTACACCCTGCCTGGATGGAAGGGAGCGTGGGAGGACCGTAAACGAAATGGACTTCCTTGTTGACTGTCATTGACAGTGAAAAATTTCGGTGGCTGCCGGAACACGGCGAGCGTTGGGAGGAGGAACTTTACGCCAGGTTTACTCACCTGTGATGTACCTCTGTTGGGTCTTTACTCCAGGTCGAATTCTTCATTTTTTTTTCTGTAGACAATTTACTACAAAAATGACACGAGCTTTCTTTTTCTTGCCGTCCTGATAGTACTTTTATTTATAAAATACCGAGTGGGTAAACCCAAACGCATTACTAAGGATCCCCCAGACGGCTGAAGCAGTGTGAAGCAGTATTTAATTTCTTTTATAGTTCGATTAAATTGTCGGACGTTGAGATGTGTTGGCGTGTGCCAACGATGTCATATACGTTTCCTGCGCAGGTGACAAATCGTGTTGATTGGAGTGTCCCGGTGTGTTACGGCTGAATTAAAGTGTTTGTGACCTATGCACGCACGCATCACAATCGTATGCGCACATAATGTCGTTCTCGCATACAAAAAATTATTATTATTATTATTGTTATCAATTTTATTATCATTATCGTTAAAACAGCGTCTATGTTTACGAATAACATTGCATTATTAGAACGAGTGGCTAAGAGCCTAGTCTTCACTAAAAAACAGAGCACCAACGGGACTGTTACTAACGTTAGCATAGCTGGTAATATGGTCTCAGGAAGGTGAAATAAATAGGCTCATGACTAAAACTTATTAAAATTAGACGTTTCGGGACCTGATTCCATCATCAGTATATCTGAAACAAAGACAAATCGATCTTTACTCCTACTACAGTATATATGACTAAAATGCGCAAAAAGAAAGGAAAAAAGTAATTAAAATAATTAAGGCGGTAAAATCTATGTAGCTTATTGCCATAAACAAGGGATGGGAGCTAATGTGGTCATTAAGAGGTGGTTTTTCTTGTAAAATGTACAATGACTGTAAAATTCTGAGGTCGGAAGGGTCTTGTCAAGAACGTAAAATCTTAAAATTTAACATTTGTACCGGACTATTGCACTGTTCGCTATGTAGGCGCACGGAAGAAAATGACGGCGATGCTAGCACGCTACCAGTACGACTGCTGTTGTTTCTGTTGTGCTGCATTTGGATCTCCAAATTATGTATGCAAGTTAGTTACATGCAAAGAATTATAAGAGTGTTATATTAGTGCAAGCGTAGTATTCTGAATGTATTTTTAGCTAAGCTTGAGTCCGTATATGTTCCACATAAATGTCATTTGCCACCCCCAGCCCGCAATGGAGTATACCGAGTTTCTATCTTACCTTGTAAATGATAACTACGGAAACTTCTCTTCTCTGAATGAACAATCAAGTTCTGTTGACTTATTTTATTATTATTATTATTTCTGTTGTTGTTACAGTAGATTCTTTTCTACGGCGTTTTACGTTTTAGCTTCACGCTAATGGTATTAAAATGTAAAATAAATCTTTGTCTTCATGTGGGGAATTAAATTTTTCTCTTACAATTCAGGAGTAAAAATAAAATTTCTAGCAATATATACTATAACTGTTTTTCTTCCCATTATAGAATAAAATAAGTTCGTATAATTTAGGTATCCATGTCGATAAAAATATGAACATAGTTTTCTTATATAGCTTATTACTAAACAAAACGTACAATATGGAAAACAACTCTACGCTCTTCAACCCTCATATATAAAGGAAAAAGTTTAACGGAAAATACCTCGAGTTCCACGGAAGCAACTGAAGATTAACGTGGACTGTCAAATATTTGAAAGTTTATTTTAAAACATAGCACAGAATGATCAACTTCTAGATTTAACAATAGAGCACAAATATGTAATTCGTTCATTTGAGCCGGTTTCTCATAATTTATATCAACATTTAATACAGCTAATGGAGAAATAATTTGCTTTATTTGTAGCCTTATAATTCAATACTTGTGTTTTATATATTAGCTCTAACAATCTATTATTTACTCATTGCAATTACACGCTGAGCGATATTCATGCAATATTGATGTTGTATGTAATCAAACGTCTGAAAGTTGACTTGCTATGAAGGGCAACGTGAAGTGGCAATGAATGTTTCATTGCAATGATTTACAACTCCCGCGTATCCGTCACTGGTACTTCAATACTTGATAAATAGCCACATTCTATCCATTTTTCTATTATTGGCATGAGTCGCTTTAGCGTAAAAACATTCAGTCTTTCTATCAGTGGATAGACTGAAGAGATCATGATACTGTATGCATTGCTACACATCTCCGTCTAAATGAATACAACTGGAAAAGAACGACCGCCTGTATTGAATCTTTCATACGTAGCACTATAGAGAGGACAAACGGCCTGCAGTGTCGTATCCTTTAATCTGTAGGACTGAATAGGAAAAAGAAATATGGAAAAGGTTGTAGCTCTTCTGTGGCAACGTTAAACTGAGAACAAACGATGGCCGATGTCGAATCCTCTGAACTTTAGAGCACTGAATAGGAAAAAGAAATATGGAAAAGTTTGTAATTCTTTATTCGCAACAGTAAGTAGAGAATTGAGAGTGGAGGGGTTTTAATAATAATAATGATGACTAGAGAGCGCTCTGAGAGCGCATACCTCCTCCAGGCGAAGCAACGGAAAATTCAAATTTAATCTGAAACTATGAATTTCTTCGTATCAGCCCCAAAATCTATTAAGTTGTACATATTTATCGCATTACAAATTCCTGCAATTTTCTTTAAGATCAGTTTATAACTTTTTGAGTTATAATGCCAACAAGTATTATGACAAACATAAGTCAAACACTCAAACTGAGCAACCGATCATCACCAAAATTTAGTCATTTATGTCTTTTAACATTAGTAATAAGTTCTGTAAATTTCATCAAGATCCATGCATACCTTTTTGAGTTATTGTGCTAACAAGTATAAAATCAAACATAGCGACAAACAAAGGGACTACCCAAGATATCATCCCAAAAAATTGGTCATTTACTGTTTGTATTATACCTAACAACTCATATACATTTCATGAAAATCTGTCTATTACTTTTCGAGTTATGACAGTAAAAAATAGGCAGACAAACAAACAAACAAACATACAGACAGATGAACGGATTTTCACCGAAAGTTAATCACTGTTACTGTTACCATGCCTAATGATTTATGTAAATTTCGTAAAGATCCATTCATAAGTTTTTAAGTAATCTTGGCAACAGACAAAGAGACAGACAAACTTACTAACAGACAGACAAATAGACAGCCAAACACGACAAAAACATAATATGCTCGGCGGAGATAATAATAATAACAAGAGAAGTACTCTAACAGCGCAAGCCTCCGCCAAGCAAAGCAATGCTGATGAAAAATTCAAACTTGCCTGATTTTTTTTAAAATTTTTTTTATATAACCAAAGTTGGGCTATTTGTGGCCCTTAACATTTCTATCAGTTCTTGTATTTTTCTTCAACAGATATCTATAGCCTTTTCTTAAGCAGCGGACGTTGCGTGCTGCACAGTTGTGCTGAGGATTCCGGGAACTATCATCAGGCCAGGAGTGGTCTTTGTACCATGGTTTTCGGTGCGCTGAATCAGCAAATTTACTTTTTGCTCATGGTTATCATGGGGGAACTTACCTTTGGGTGGGGGAGGAGAGTCTCTGAACCTTCCGTTTCGGCGCCATAGTTCTTAGTAACTCGTTGTTGACTGCAGCTGTACTTACTCCTCTGGGGCCAGTTGGCCTCTGTTTGCCGCACGAATCAGTGCGTGTGGGTTTCCCAGTGGAGGGTGTAATCAAAGTTGATTTTACCTTATAACCTATCACAAACGACGAGAAAACCATATGATGGGTGTTTCATTAAGACATACCGAAGTTAGCAATAAGCGAAATAGTTTTAATGGTGAAAATTGCTTGATTTTTCTATTTGGATCATATTATGTGACTCATGGCAATTATGTGTGAAGAATAATATCGTCTACATGGCCGCCAAAGCTTCGGTGGCACACCTCCACTCGATGGTCAAAATTTTTGATGATGTCTCTGCATAGTTGATCCTCGATCCCACCAATATGCCTTATTATTTAGTATTTCATCCTTCAACCGTTGAACTGTTGTTGGCTTGTTGACTTCGGCCTTACTTTTGAGATGATCCCAAAGGAAGAAATCTAAAGGCGCCAAGTAGCACGATTGTTATGGCCAATTGATTTCGCTGTTTCGAGAGATGATGCGACCTGTGAACTGCTCATTCTGTAATGCCATTGTTGTATTGGCTGTGTGGCATGTGGCGCCATCCTATTTTAGCCACCATAACCAACTTTTTATGGCTTGAATTGAATTTTGTGGATGATGAAGATTTGTTTTTAAGGCAGGACGAGGCCACATCCCACACAGCGAATACAACAATGGCATTACAGCAGTATATGTTCTAATGAAAATTTACAACTGCACAAGTTGCGAGGCCTGAAGGACCAACACCCCTCCGGCAGGGGGTCTGCTGGCCGCTCTAGGGCCCCATATAAGCCAACCAGGGGTGTAGCTAGGGTACTTGGGGCCCGGAGACGAAGCCATTTCGAGCGCCTCCCCCCCCTCCAGTTGTGTGAACACAGAGAGAAGGAGAAGGTTTTTTCACGTGTCTCACTGAATCATAATCGGGAATTATGGTATCAATAATTATGACTTTACTCAAATTGTTGTAACTTCAACTTTAATTGCGATTTACTTGAGGTGCATTCTGATAGGCACATCATACGCTGCATATAAAGGGATCTTTGTGCAGATTCAGGTTAGTCTCTAATGAAGACCACTTTGACTAGAGGACAGTACATGTATAAGCTAATAACATGTGCTCCCTTATGTACAGCAGTGAGCTCAACCGTCTACCTTAAAATGTTGATAACCTGGGAAATCATAAAGTGCATATCCCGTCAACGAGCGGCACTACCGTACCCAAACCGAGAGCTCCCTTGTATACATGTAGGCTCTGCCTTAATATCTTTGCGATGATACTGTAGGCAACACAAGACGGGTCTTCACAAATTCTTCGCTGTCATTATTGACAGCGCGTGCACTCTAGTTATTATATAGTACTGGTAACACAAGTGACAATGCCAAATTCCCACCTGACTGCATACAATAAATAGGAAACCGATATTCACGAAGTGTAGCATCTGTTCATTTCTAATACTAAATAAAAGACGCAACGGGTGGTAGTTTTTCTGTCTCCTCATTTCTAACACTAAATAAAAAAAGGTTCAGGAGCGATCAATCTTTTCACATCGAACATTACATGCAAAGTGAAAGATTCGGCCCTGTTTTTTCCTTCTGTGTTTAATGCTGAATAGACAGCAAAAGGTCGAGGTGTGTTAGGTACAGAGTGAGCACGTAGGATGTAGTGTTTCCTTGATTATAGGGTATACAGGGTGTC
>LQNS02007217.1:1965118-1991387 GCA_001587735.2 Parhyale hawaiensis
GGAGCTCTGACAGTGACATGACAAGCGGCTCCGGTGGAAAATATTTTCCGGCTCTGTCACCATTATTCTCTCTTCGATACTGATTCATTTTATATTATGAGGAGAAGTAACCCAATAATATTGACAGAAGGAGAAGGCAGGCGATAGATGTTATTTTTTTCCCCTCCTACTTCTTTTACTCTCTCTTTATCGGCTTCCTTGAAGCGTCGGCATTGAAGTTTGGGCTTTTTACTGCCCGATAAATAACATTGAGCGACTGTTTTTCATATCGCAGACCCGCTCGACGGCTTTTCAATGGCAGGCTCGTCGACAGCTCCAACGTGTCGGAATTTAACAAGTTTACGACACGATGCGGCCAAAATAAGTGTCAAAATTTGTTCTTTATTGGCAGAATGCCTTGAATTAGGTGGCGTCCCTTGATGTTGCTTTATGATACGTAGTTGTGGCATCATCAATTCAGCTGTAATGAGCACCATAGTTTAGAGGGTAACATAACCTGTGTCATCACAATAACGCTGTTTCGCAGTCTGTCTGTTACGCTTTTTCGAATGAACACAAAATACGCTGCAATAGGACTGCGCTTGAACTTTTGGAATGAATTTGCAATTTTCGGTATCGTATATTGCCCAGTTAGTACTGAAACCTCATTGAATATCAATCCTACAAGCAAAATTTTAATCGATTTCACAGTAAGTGCAATGTTTGTCGGTCACAGTTGGTTGACGAGTCTTGAGTAAACCTCACTGTTTTCGAAAATGTAGCCCAGCATTTCTTTAACGCATAGTCGTTTAGTCTTTAAGAGAACTGACCTTACGGTCGGCAAAAATTTTGTTTGAGTAGAGATTTCTTAAGCTGTTTGAAGCGTACCCGGACATCCATTGCTACCTCAGCATCTCTTTTTCCTGGGTGGGGGCACACTAAAAACATCTACTGGTCCCATGGAAAACACCGTTTCCAGCGATATATTAATATGCCACTTATCTTCACATACTTGTTCTTCTGACTGTATAGACACAAAGAATCAATTTCCTTTTCGAATATTCCAGGCTCAAGATTCCTGTCGGCAGGAGATGTAACTGTTACCAATGATCGGCAGTTCGGTTTTGGAAAGCCTGGGCGATGCCTCCAAGATCTAGAAGATCGTGGCAGGTCATTTTCTGTTTGGTCTCACTTGGTCGGTCTCTGGAACCTGTCGGTAACAGGTCTGATGCCATGCGGTCCCTCAGCATTGTCCTTTCTCCTACAGCATCTCTGGAACAATGGACGCATCATTAGCCTTTTCCTCCTCGAATCATTTCTCTGTCCAAGCAGTAACTCGTATAATGTAATGGGGTATGGAAAGTAAGGCAAGTAGGTAACAGTTATGAATTACCTCTAGTAGTAAGTTTTTTTATGAATACGTCTGCATTTTTTGTTTCTAAGCATATTTCCTCTATCTTAAAAGAAAAATGATTTATGTTATTAGGTATAATTGGAGTAATATTTTGTTTGTGGGAAATTCAGTTAAGAGAGAGAAATTCGAATTAATACTGCATAGTGACCCCCGAACAGTTGTCCCAGACAGCAAACATAACTTAAAATTTAGTACAAATGATTGACTGAAACGATTAGCCCAAATTATGACTGAAAAGTTATTTCTTATAATTGATAGAAAGTTTAATTCTAATAATGAATGATAGAGATGATAACTTTACTATTTACTCAAAAAGTGCAACTTTATATTAATTTGAAAAGTTACCTCCAATCATTGAATGCAAAGTTGATAAAGCATTAATTGTCCAAAGAGCAAACCCTACATATAATCTCAAAAGATAACCCAAGTAATTACGCTAAAAATTCACTTACCCAAAGGGTAAGTGGCTGTGCCTGATGATTTCCCAGAAACAATGCTGTCAGCTTCTAATTGATAATTATACGTATCCATTTTCTATAATGATGTCTATTTTGCTTTAAATTAACCAATTTATGGTGCCATCAAGATATTTTTAAAACCCTATCAATGCAGTAAATGATCTGTAGCAGAATAAACCAATAAACTGTACTTGCATTAACTGCACTTCTTCTGGCACCAAGAAGATGCTCATAAAAGATATTTTAATGTGGTGAATGCCTCAGCGCAATGGTTCTTTACTTTTTTTATTTATCACAAGCTAGTTACACCTAAAGCAACAGTCTCTAAAGTAATCATTTTGTAATTAACAGATAACGATGGTCTAATGCATCGAATTCAAATATCAGTTCTGAAGTTCCAGGAAAAATCATAGGGCTAACCCTGCAAGCCTTTACTCTCCTGACCAACTAAGCCTAGTTTATTACCTAAGTTACGGCCTTCACATGACCGAAAACAAAAACTACTCATTAAAATGCAAGGCTGATAATGTATAAAGTAACCTTTGATGGACCCGATCGTCGAATATGACAGCAAAGAAGCTGTATCGGAACATTGATCTCTCTTCCGGTCTTGATTCTAGAATGAGGATAGATCGCATCTCCTATAGTTACAGCCTGATCTTTGCCAAGTAATAAGGATTCCATTTATTTACACATTTTTTCTGCAAGCAATTCCAACTTTTCATTATTATTAAATCACAACAGACTGCCGACGTGGGAACGGAGAAAACTCCATGAGGTTGACAAAGCCCCACGCAACCTGAACAGCAAGTGAACAAAAAAAAAAAAAAGAGAAGATCCGAGATCACAGAATAGCTCTGTGTATAGATCGTTTAAAGCTGCCAATACCCGCACCAGCAAAGACAGAGCCATCAAGACCATTCCAAACATCCACACACGATGCAAAAAGCGAACGAGAATACTGGCCCCTAGGGAATCGTAACGGTTCCAAGGTAAACTTATGGAGAGCATCAGTACGCCGAGTAGACCTCACCCGAACAAATGGCTCCGGAAGAAAACCAAACAGTAGATGACTAGGGCAGTTATAAATTTTATACAAAAAACAGACCCCACCAACTATGCGACGATGCGCCAGGTCACAGGGCACAACAACATCCAGTATGACCGCACATCGACGAACCACTTTGTCAAGCAAATACAGATGACAATCGGTAGCAGAACCCCAGATTACGGAGTAGTACTCCAGAAAAGGGAGGACATAGCAATTAAAGCAGCGACGTGTCAATTCTGCTGAGCCAAACACCCTCCAAGCACCCCTCATAAAACCAATTTTCTGCGATGCACGTGAGTCAACCGAACGAATGTGGGCTCAAACGTCAACTTTGGATCGAAATTTACACCCAAGATTACCAAGTCATCAACCACAGGAAGTGACACACCTTCCAGTATGAGTGCAGAACAAAGAAGTCTCACTGTACGCGAGCTGGACACGAGCATGGTCTTAGTCTTGCCCGCATTTAGCCTAATCCCCCCACCTAGAACACCATGAATCAATCACTTCCAAATCATGCTGAATGGATTCTGAAACCTTCAACCTATCACTAGGCTTATCGCAAACAGCCAGCAAAGCAACATCATCAGCGTAACCAACAATAAGTAAATTATTAAAGAGATCAAACAAGTCCGCTGCATATACAATGAATAACAAAGGGCCCGGAACACTACAATGGGACACCAGAAACCACGTCCAAAAACTCGCTTCTCTTCCCATCAACAACTAATAATTGACGTATGTCAGATAAAGACTGACTAATTACTGCGAAAACTGGACCACCAATACCCATCAATCTCAGTTTATGGAGCAGCCCAAGGTGATTCAAGCGATCAAAAGCAGCACTGAAGTCAAGCTGTACCAACCTCGCCTCATGACCCCCATCAAGAGCCAGCTGCAACACATGAGAAATATGAAGCAGAGCTAAAACAGGTAGTTTTTTTTTGCATAAATTTCAGAAAATCAAGGCAAAGAACTAGTCAGTGATGGATGTACATATGCCGAGCTCTCATGGGTCAGAAGGGACTGAAAATGCAACTTCTACTCCTCGCTGGGGGTAAACTACCTCAAGAGTCCATTGTCCAATACCTATTTAAGTGGCCAGCCGTACCGTCAGCGAAAAACTCGAAGGTGTTCCAAACAATTTATTTTACTGTGGTAGTTAAATATTAGGGGCAAAATCCGCAGATTTTAAGGCTTGATCACTCATTATTGAGTACGATAAATATTTCGATGGAATGCTCTATTTTAATATACCATAGACCACACCATACAGTGAGTGGACACTGTCCCCAAAGGCAGATTTTGGTCCTGCAATTTGGCCTGGCTGCACGATGCCACAGACATATTTTTATATGTTGTATGTGTGATGAAGCCCTGGAAGCAGTGAAGTGATGAAGCATTGACCCCCATGAAGTGATCTAGCATTGGAAGCAGTGAAGTGATGTAGCAATGGTAGCAGTGAAGTGATACAGCATTGGTAGCCATGAAGTGACACAGCATTGGTAGCCGTGAAACGATCTAGCATCTTCAATAGCGAAATGATGCAGCGTTGGTAGGAATAGAATGATCCAGCATTGGCAACGGTAAAGTGATATTAGTGAGATCCTGTTGGTTGAAGACCGGAAAGGGACGATTGTCATCTCCATTGAGCAGTTTAACATATATAATGCCATTGAAGGTGTACACAGATTTAACGACGTTGTTTAATTTTCGTTTCCTCCTCAATTCATGGAATAACTTTGATCTAAACCTAGTTAAGTATTCCGAGGCATAGATGCCTGATGGCTTTGACCGTTTGACAGCGCGAAGAACGGTATTTCTAGCTTCCTGGGAGCGAAAGGTAACTTTCAGGTGGGTAATATCTCTGCCAACTGTCGTCACACTTACTACATCGCCCCGTTCAATGAGGTCAGGAATAGCTTCATTCAATAGCTTCATTCTCAATAATAATTGAGATAACAGGGTAACCCAGATTGTAATATCACAGACCTATATGCAGCCGCGGGTCCTGACAGCGAGTGCATATAGAGAGTCATAACTTTCTTAATACCACAACTGGGTTGACCTCTGAAGCTANAAAAAGAGAAGATCCGAGATCACAGAATAGCTCTGTGTATAGATCGTTTAAAGCTGTCAATACCCGCACCAGCAAAGACAGAGCCATCAAGACCATTCCAAATATCCACACACGATGCAAAAAGCGAACGAGAATACTGGCCCCTAGGGCATCGTAACGGTTCTAAGGCAAACTTATGAAGAGCATCAGTACGCCGAGTATACCTCACCCGAACAAATGGCTCCGGAAGAAAACCAAACAGTAGATGACTTGGGCAGTTATAAATTTTATACAAAAAAACAGACCCCACCAACTCTGCGACGATGCGCCAGGTCACAGGGCACAACACCATCTAGTATGACCGCACATCGACGAACCACTTTGTCAAGCAAATACAGATGACAACCGGCAGCAGAACCCCGGACTACGGAGTAGTACTCCAGAAAAGGGAGGACATAGCAATTAAAGCAGCGACGTGTCAATTCTGCTGAGCTAAACACCCTCCAAGCACCCCTCATAAAACCAATTTTCTGCGATGCACGGGAGTCAACCGAACGAATGTGGGCTCAAACGTCAACTTTGGATCGAAATTTACCCCCAAGATTACCAAGTCATCAACCACAGGAAGTGACACACCTTCCAGTATGAGTGCAGGACAAAGAAGTCTCACTGTACGCGAGCTGGACACGAGCATGGTCTTAGTCTTGCCCGCATTTAGCCTAATCCCCCACCTAGAACACCATGAATCAATCACTTCCAAATCATGCTGAATGAATTCTGAAACCTTCAACCTATCACTAGGCTTATCGCAAACAGCCAGCAAAGCAACATCATCAGCGTAACCAACAATAAGTAAATTATTAACGAGATCAAACAAGTGCGCTGCATATACAATGAATAACAAAGGGCCCGGAACACTACAATGGGGCACCAGAAACCACGTCCAAAAACTCGCTTCTCTTCCCATCAACAACTAAAAATTGACGTCTGTCAGATAAAGACTGACTAATTACTGCGAAAACTGGACCACCAATACCCATCAATCTCAGCTTATGGAGCAGCCGAAGGTGATTCAAGCGATCAAAAGCAGCACTGAAGTCAAGCTGTACCAACCTTGCCTCATGACCCCCATCAAGAGCCAGCTGCAACACATGAGAAATATGAAGCAGAGCTAAAACAGGTAGTTTTTTTTGCATAAATTTCAGAAAATCACGGCAAAGAACTGGTCAGTGATGGATGTACATATGCTGAGCTCTCATGGGTCAGAAGGGACTGAAACTTCAACTTCTACTCCTCGCTGGGGGTAAACTACCTCAAGAGTCCATTGTCCAAAACCTATTTAACTGGCCAGCCGTACCGTCGGCGAAAAACTCGAAGGTGTTCCAAAAAATTTATTTTACTTTTGTAGTTAAATATTAGGGGCAAAATCCGCAGATTTTAAGGCATGATCACTCATTATTGAGTACGATAAATATTTCGGTAGAATGCTCTATTTTAATATACCATAGACCACACCATACAGTGAGTGGACACTGTCCCCTAAGGCAGATTTTGGTCCCGCAATTGGGCCTGGCTGCACGATGCCACAGACGCATTTTTATATGTTATATGTGTGATGAAGCCCTGAAAGCAGTGAAGTGATGAAGCATTGACCCCCATGAAGTGATCTAGCATTGGAAGCAGTGAAGTGATGTAGCAATGGCAGCAGTGAAGTGATACAGCATTGGTAGCCATGAAGTGATACAGCATTGGTAGCCGTGAAACGATCTAGCATCTTCAATAGCGAAATGATGCAGCGTTGGGAGGCCTAGAATGATCTAGCATTGGCAACTGTAAAGTGATATTAGTGATGTAGCATTGGCCATCATAAAGAGATCCAACATTGGCAGTTGTGAAATGATTTAACATTGGCAGTTGTGAAGTGATTTAATATTGGTAGCTGTGAAGTGATCTAACATAGGCACCTGTGAAGTGATTTAACATTGGCAGCTGTGAAGTGATGTAATGTAGGTCACCATGGATTATTTTAATTCCGGCTACTATCAAGTGATGTAACATTGTCATCTATTAAATATAAAATGTCATCTATTAAATGTATTAAATGTAAAATAGTCATCCACAATATTAGCTATGTAATGTAGGCAACCATGAAGTGATTAAACATAGAAATCCATTAAATCATGTAGGCAACCATAATGAGATGTACCAGTAACATATACAACATGAAGTGATATAATGTAGACAACCATGACGTGATGTAGTGTGGGGAACAACCATGATGTTATTCAATTTAGGCAGCCATGGAATGATTCAACTTGTGCAACTATGAAAGTGATTCAACTCAGCCACTCAGGCAACCATTAAGTAATGTAACTTAAGCAACCACGAAGTGATGGAACGTAGGCAACCACAAAGTGGCGTATTATTCCTATGTAGCAATGTGAAATGACACGGTGCAACGGTAGATGGTTCCAGTGATGAAGGGTTGTATCTGCACCAAACTGTCATTTTAATGTCTTTTAACGGCTGTCCTGGTATATATATCTCAGAGTTCATTATGCATTTTTAGTTCGTGGCTACTGATGTGGTTTATTCTGTATTACCTATTGTTGTGGTTTTAACCAGGTTTTTCAATATTACTAGAATTTTTTAATCTTCCTTTCCTTGCGGCTATATGGTTGAGCTCTATATACTGAAAGTCAGAATACATCAATATTCTGGGGTTATTGCTTCAAATCCATTTATGGAACAAAACTAAATTGTATGTGATATTACTGTACATTACATGTAGTATCTATGTGCCAATCTTTTTCTGTAAAATTTTTATATTCTTAAAAATTAAGATGAATATTCAAACATTCTTGGTGTCCGAAGGTATGATGTATATTGCCTACCGAAGATATATGATGGTGAATTTAGATTCCCTGCTCTGCAACGCATTCCTTACATCACGACAAATAAATTGATTGTAGTTTGAGGTCTCTGTGATTATTAGAACTCATTTTATTAACACTTACGTAAATCGGCCTCCAGGCCCAATATATTTTCTTTGCAAACGACTCAAAATACTTTATTCGGCAGCATGCTGAGTGATCATTTGAGCATTCACCTGTCCACTAAATAGTGGTAATAGTGGCCAGATTAATACATTGTAAACTTGCATGATGAACTTTAATCGATCGCACTTTAGGTATCGTTCTGGTGCCGAACCTACTGCCTGAATTACTGTTCATATCCCGCTAGATAAAACGCATTGGTTGTTTGATTGCGGGCGAAATCCCGCAAAATCTCAGGTAGTCCATTAACGGTATTCTTGTACGGTCTACACGGCTCCTCCTTTTCAGGTTATACCATAAAGAATCGAATGTAGGTTGATAGGTAACATCTCTGCTAGTGTTGCGGATTTCAACACAAATATCGGCTAAGAAACTGATGAGAAATCTATCCTATAATAAATATAAATATAAAAAAGTGATACATTCAGAACTTGTTAGGAGAACAGTAGGTATATCAAACGACAAACGGCATGCAGGACTGCGAGGAAAGTGGGACAGGATCCAATTCAGCTTCCAACGTGGCTACAATAGTAACCAACGTGGTTGAAAAGAAGAAAGGAACACTGTTGTTGTTCGCCTGGCAAGCCAACCAGCTATTTTTTCGGCGTGGCTGATTTGTGGTGGCACCTTTTACCACAAAAATATACGTAGTTTACAGTCGATATATGTATAATGTGCGTTTAGTGAAGTCCTGCTATAGTTATTAGCAGAAGCAAGCTAACAGAGTATATATTCTGTCTGATAGACCAGCATAACTTTTTATATTTATTCTCTCATAGCTTCTCTCCAGCCACAATGATACAGCCCTCCAGCCGCTTCAGCCTTGCAGCCATTCCTATTGCATACAACTTGGTGTGCTTCGATTTCTCACTGCAGAGACGCAAACTACAATACATACCTTTGTATTACTTGCAATGTAATACCAAGAAAACTTTTAAAAACTACAATATGGTATTGCAGTACATAGGCACATCCTGTCAGCCAGGCTTCAGCCTTGCCGGAGATTTAAATTTCGTCGCTGAGGTTTTTCGCTCCTTCCTTCGATTAAACCTCTTTGCATGTAACACACTGACTTTGAGTCCTTTACTTTCAGCCTTTACTTTTTATTCTATTTCTATAATTCAGCAACGCTTGAATGATGCAAGAGAGCGCTAACTGTTCTTCAGAATATAGGTAGTAGTTTGTGAAATAAGTCCTGATCGTTTTTTAATGTAATATATGTGGAGTTTCACGGGTGCGTTCGCTAGCTACCATTAAGCCATTCTTTTGCTTCGCAATATGCTCCTTCATAAAGAGAAGGACATATAAGTTATGACATATAAAGTAAAAAAATGTCTCTTGAACTTGCGATGAAAATTCTAGCAATTTTTTTTATGGAAGTCATTTCATATTTTCAGAATAAAATATTACTCTTAGAATAAATCGGCACTAAAGTTTCTACTAAAGTTTCTCTAGTTAATTTATTATATCCATCGTTCGCAGAATTGTATATTATTCTGAGAATGCACTGGCCCAAAACATTTAATTGAAGTTAGTCGATATTTTTTCAAAGTAATATAATTTCTTTAAAAGATAGTACAATTGAATTTGCTGGTAAGAATTCTCAAAGGAACTTCAACAGCCAATTATTTTCTTAAAATCAAATAATATCCTCATGACGTATCGCCATTGCTTTAATAATTCCAGAGAATTCATCTCCGTTTTTCTCTCATTTGAAATCTTTCCCCCGGGGGAAATGAACTTCAGTGGCCGAGGGCAAACACAGAACCCGTGTAGGATATTCTTTCCCGACGTAATAGGCTCGCCAGGGTATTTTGAGGTAATACAAGTCTTTTTCCAGGAACTAATTAGTGGCATTAGGAAAATGATTTGAAAGTTTCACTCGCAGACCCAAGATGGCCTTGCACGAAATAGAAATAAATGGAGACAGTAGATAGGGGAAAGTGTTTCATGTACCGTACATGTTATAGATAATGCATGTCATAATTTAATTACAGGTAGAACATTATTATAAAACCACTGCTATATATATGAAACATGTATGTAACAACATACATATGTATATCAGGAGCATTTGCGGTCGTGCCTAGAAAATCCGCACTTTTACGATGCGGTTATTTGATTTATAAGGTAATATTTGGCAGCACATGAAAGAGCATGATTTTTAGTAAAATGGGATAATTCGCCGCTGCCTTTCACCGCTTCGATGATTTAAAGCGAAGATTAGGCAGGCAAAGACAAAACTTTCCGCCGAAGCAGAATCGATCGCTCCCGATCACAAAAGTGTTCGCGTCCAGTTTGCTTCCTTCCGATTTCATGCTCCTACTGATCTTACTTTCATTTGTTCTTTCCCGACTTACTGTTCCCATGCGCGTTGATCGTTTGTGGGAACACCTTGGGTTCCAGGTGTCAATCGTCATACCATATGTCCTTTCTTGGTTCCATCTTATGCTATGGGGCTAGGCAACCCCAGGGGGCCCGTGCAGGTTACCTCAGCCATTAGGTAAGCCTTTGGGACGTCTCTCTTTCGCGCCCACTTTGTTTCCTTTACGATTTCATGCTCCTACTTGTTCATGCGTTATTCTGTTTTCCTTTTCTTTCCCGACTTGCTGTTCCGATGCGAGTTGATCTTGCGTGGGAACACCTTCGTGCATGAGTTCGACGTTTCGCTTGGCATACTACATGTTCCTTGCTCTTTCCTCTGTTATATCGTTCTGCTCGGAAACGGAGGCTTGAACTTCCTATCTATATCTAACTTCTTGCTTCCCTTGAGATGTTGCCTTTGTTGGGAAACGGAGGCTCAAACTTTTGATATATTAATAATATCGCAAGAGTGAGCAATGTAGGGATGCTAATGATGTATCTTTGCTTTTATGTTTTGCGGCTGTCATATGAGTCAAATATATTTTAGGAGCGTTTACTGACTTGTTAAAATTCTCGAAATGCTTAGAGTTCTCGTGCGCCCCCTGAAAGTACCTATACTATACATGACCTGTAGTACCTGAAAGCATTTTAAAAATACTTCCGGTACTGTTGCGTATTTAACATTAAAATGCCTCGTTATCGGTCCTCTCGTTTTGAGTAATTTTTACATTTCAGCTCAAAAAATTTAATTCCATGTATACGATTATATGTACTCTTGATTCACAAGAGCAACCACTGAGTACATGAAACTAAATATTTTGAACCTAAATAGAAAACCTTCATGCGTCTACAACTGACATACGTCTGCACCTCTCAACCCACGACTCACCTCACTGGAATGCGTATTCATACGAAATTTATAGGTTTATATATTTGTATCTTTCGTCGCACGTTCTTAACGAAATAGGTGAAAAATTGGCGAAGTTGCAGATTTTGTAATTATGTTATGTTTGATAGACGTCGATCGGCGAAAATTAGACCAGGTTACAGAAGCTGGGCAAAGTCGAAGGAATCTTTATCCTTACAACTGAATGCACTTCTTGTTCAGCCTACGTTGAAATCCTAACAATGAAGATAGTTACAGCTTCTCTCAGCTCTGCTATTTCGTCTGCTTTTCATTACTTTCTGCATGCACTGAATCTATATTATTTGCTCTCAGTTCACGACGTAGAAATTAAGTAAATGCTCAACGAAGCACAAGAGCGGCGATTTTTCACTATGCTGTAGGCGAAAATTATTTTTTCACTATTCTTTTTTTTTAATTTGACGAAGCACTTTTTGCATAGGCGCAAAAATTTCAGTGTACTGAAGGTGTATCCTACCGTGAACAGGATACTCAGCGAGGAATTTAAGTAAATTCAGTGATGCTTCACTGCTTGCTAAAACGAAGAATAATTATTTTTCGCGTGTTATCTAAGCGAAGGATGGAGTGTGTTGTGATGAATTGAAACCGAGACAATGTAAGTTGGCCGCTGTAGCGTATTCTTCAGAAGCATATTAGTAACGAGAGTATGATCAATGAAGAAGGGTCATCACAAAATCCTCGCTGTTATTTTTGACTGCACAGGCACTCCAGTCACAATATAATTCTGCTTATTCCTCCTTAATTTCCTTCCTTAGTACGTTCCAGTGTTAGTACGACCGTTACGCTCTGAGTATTAGATAGGGGAAAATTAGGGTATCTTGGGTGCCATATTGGCAGCGAAGAGCACGAGTAAAGTTTTTATTTTTAAGCTATTGTTGCTCACTGGTCGTAAGTAGACGATTTAATTTCTAACTTGGAATATATTTTTACACTTCGTATGCAGTATAAGATATTAATGGGATATTAATAAAGACTAGTGTTTTTTCTGGTAAATTTTCCCAGGTTTAAGATACTCTAAGCTCTCTTTTGGCTTTTCAGACTTCACCGTACGAGAGCATTGAGGTTTCGCACTGCTGGTTCTTGCAAAAATCCCCATCCTGTCTACGAACTTATAATGCATACGAAACAGTGCTAATGCCGCATATTTTTCTCAAATATTCTTAAGGAATGCCTGTGCATTTCATTCGTTTATGTAGCTGGTTCACCTACAAAGAAATTGGGAAATGACAGAGCTATATCAAAGAAAAGTAAATAAAGAAACAATAACAAAGAAAACACCCGGAATGTTCAACAAAAGATAATTATTGATTAATCGGTGAGGTGGCATTAAATTTTACTAAACATCTAACGCAAACACAGTAAACGAAAGATAAATAATGAGTAATTACCGGGGAAACTAAACGGGACTTGCAGTAGAATGTTAAGTCAAAAATCATAAAGATAAAAGTAAAATTTCATGAGACATGGCAAGTAGCAAATTTGAGAAACACAGTTATGAAAAGTTAGCAGATGTGATTGAAGAACAGTACGATTAGAACACACTTCCGAGACGCGAAATAATTAACCACGCATACATGAGGGAAGAAACCCCTGTTAACGAACGATATACTCAATCTCGCGTTGTCACGTGAAATGGACGTATTATGATACCAATGAAATAAATGCCAATATCACTCTAAAAGAACAATAATTAAAATGATATGATACAACTTCTTTGCATCATCTGCAGGTCTTGTCACAATGAAAATTTGAATGGTAGCAGAAAAGATGCTTACAATATCAGTACGTAAGGTTAGAGATTCAACTTACAACTTTGAAGAACCATATATTGTATGCAGGAGAAGTAAACACATTTTTTAAGTTCTACGGCGTAATATCTGAGGTATAGAAATAATTGAGTAATACAAAGATTGTCATTCTAGGAAATTGAATTTAGCACTTAGTTGCAAGAATTTAAGACTAAAACACTATATGTATAACTTGTAGTATTTTGTAGCAAGTATACCGTTTGGGCTTCAGTGTATTCCGCTTTGTGTTAATTTGCCCCAATATCTGTACAGTAGATGATTTGCAATCATTAAGAAGCATTAGATTGGACGTAGCGCAGTATAGGTTGGATGAAACTCGTTAGGTTAAACATGCATTGCTTACACAAAGCTCATTGTAAGGCTACAGGAGGCGCATTAGGTTAGACGAGGTGTGTGTGCGCTCAGAGACGATAGTAGTAATAATGATAATCTAATTATCTGTTCTCATATGGATGTTCACATGGTGTTTGCCAAGTAGGCTAAGACGGAGGAAGGGTGAGATTGGATGAGGTGCATAAAGTTAGGCCAGGTGTGTTAGTTTGAACGAAATGCAGTGTGCTAATTGATTTTTTTTTTTGATAAACGAGGCAAACTCGTTAGTGTAGGCAAAGTGCTTTAAAACATGTAAAGTTTGTTCGAGCAGACGAGGTGTATGAGTTAGGGTCGGCGAGGTGAGTTAAAGTAGACAAAGTGTACTGGAGTAGACGAAATGCGTTTGTGTAGATAGATAAAAGGTACATGAGGGTAGACTCTGTGTGTTAGAGTAGATGAGGTACATTAAGGTAGACGAGGAGTTTCAAGAGTCATAGGTCAGACAAGGTGCATGAGGCGTAGGGTTAGAATTGAAGATGAAGTGCATTTGACTAGATGGAAAGCGTTAGGTTAGATGAGAAGCGTTCGGTTATATGAGGAGCGTTAGGTTACAAGAGAAGCATTAGGTTACATAAGGAGTGTTAGTTGAGGTCGGATGGTGTGCTTTAGGTCAGATGAGAAGCGTTAGGATAGCTGAGCGTTTGGCTTCGTTAGCTGTAGTGTGTTAAGTACGATGAGAAGTAGTAGGTTGAATAAAGTGCGGTAGGTTTAGATGAAAAGAGTTAGATTAGATGAAGAGCGTTGGGTTAGAAGAGAAATCTTAGACTAGATGAGAGGCGTTAGGTTAGATAAGGTGCATCCGCTTAGATATGGATCTTTAAGTTAGATGGAGCAATGTTAGATGAAGGGCGTTAGCGTAGATGAGGTGTGTTAGGGCATACGATTGCTCCATGATAGACATCAAGCATTGGTTTTCACGAATGGCGTTACCTTGGACGAAATGTACTAGAGTAGACGAACTTTGTTACGTTAGACAAGTCATAACCCAAACGAATTTTAGTGACTGGCGTTAGTTTAAACGGTGAGGATTACGTTATATCTTCCAGCTACTGAGCTGCTTCTTTTGCCGCTGCCAGTGAAATTTTTAAGAAAACTCACGAATTTGGAGAAAACTCATTTGGCTGCCCTGGGTACGGAAGGACAGATACACAGGCACGCGGAAAACTCTACATTCCAGCGGATACTCCGGAGGTTGTAACGAGATGACCAATAACGAAGACTTCCTGTAATACGTAGCATTACTTTAGCTCTATTCTTCACCAAAATTTTGATCTTCTAGAGCGGCAAGGCAGTATGATTTTGTACCACTTTAGAAAAATGTTTTTAATTTATAGCTTAAATAAAAGCTTCGATGGTCATTTTTTCCCGGTATTCATTCTAAGAATACGGTATATTTGAAAATAAGTTAAATGCTCCTAGCAGCGATACCCGTACAATGAATCTGGGGAAGATAGCTACTGATTTATATTATTTATGGCGAGATCATTCCGTCTCGTGCGGTAATTAATAGTGCTACGATCAATGCTTATTAAAGGAGTGCGCAGCGTTCTCCATGCATCCTGAATTTTGCTTCGCTACCCTTTAGAAATACATAGCTTAGTTTTACATTAAAAGAGCTCTGCCAAAGAGCTGTCCTTTCAATAGAAACACTGCTACTGAGCAGCCTAATTTGAACTTATTTAAAGGAGTTTGCTACAGCTAAGTACAAGTATACAGTAATGAAAGCTTTGAGAGCGCTCCATGGAGCCAGAGAGTGTCCATTATCGTCAGTTTTATTTGGACTTAATTGGGCTTATAAGGGGACTTTTGCGCTACATTTCGGGAAATTCTCTGAGTAGCACGATAACTGGAATGCTTAATAATTCTAAACTGGAAGGGAATCTGGAGGGTTTTTTGGCAGGGCTGTGGAACGCTGAACATTCTGACGTTTGTTAATCTGACGCACTAGGATAGTTTACTTGCATTAGAAATCTGACGTGACTTTCAAAAGGTTAGAATCTATGTAGATAGGTAGAAGCGGTATCTGCAGAAATTAAATAGAATAATAGCCTTTGCGGTTACGTACGTAGCTGCAGTTTTGAGGTGTAACGCATAAGATGTCCATTAGGACCAGTCCCGTAGTTTCAGGTGTTGCAGTTTCATCAACCGTATGCATTTAATAGATTGTTAGGATTTTGTATTTATATTGATTTTGACGCTAAACCCTAGAAAGACCAGCAAGCCTTACTAGTTACCGCCAGATATTTAATTATCAAGAACGAATATTATTTGTCTCGTGCTGATATAGCATGAAATTTTCAATACCATAGTAACAGATTACTTTCATCATTGGTATCGGTACCATGACCATATTTAGTTACTTTTTCCTAAGTGTTGCCCTCTAAACCAGGGGTTCCCAAACTGTGGTGCATGGTACCCCTATAGGGGTGCGAGAGGACCTTTTCCAGGGTGCAAAATACTGTTTTGTTTCTCAGTCATTCACAAATTAATTTAAATTTGTGGAATAAAAGTAAGAATAAATTTCATTTGTCATTTGGCATTTAATTTTGTAGGGGGTGCGAGAACATGTAAAAAGTACTCCACAGTGCTAAGCAGAGCAAAATTTGAGAACCACTGCTCTAAACCAAGTTTTCTAGCAATTTTGAAAAGATTGCACCTCCCCATATTACAGACGAAGTTGTAACTTGATTTTGGTGTTTTTGAGGGGAGGAGGAATAGAAAATAAAGTTAATTTTATCTCTTATAGGTGAAGCTTTATAACTTCTAAATCTGGTATTTTGAATAATTTCAGAAATAAAATAGGATATCAGGGCCACGCCTGCAAGGCTGGTTTTCACGATTGCCAAAAGAATGTGTTCTCTCAACTGTTGGTCAGAATGATTCGTTCTGTACTAGTAAACACAACTGTGTGTCTACCGGAAGATTTAGTAAAAAATAATAGCCCTCAAATCAGTTGTCTCAGCAAGTTTCATTATCAATGTTTTGTGCAGCCTTTCAAGTTTGGGTGAATTGAACTAGGAACCTGTGTAATTTGCTACTGTTTACTGATGTGGCAGCGCAAACCGAACGAAAACCTCTGGAACCCGTTCCCATGACTATCGTGGGAACCAACCTTTTTCAAATTTATCAACTGAATTCTGTAGTCGTTGTAGTAAAAAAATTCGATGAGATAGACGGAATTAGTGCGGGATTTAAAGTTTTAAGCAGTGCAGCTAATTACCTGAATCAAGATTGAACGGATATGCATTTTGTACCTTTAAAAACTAGCATAATAATGGGATGAATGCAGTATTTATCATAAAATTTGCTCACGATTCGTATAGTACGTAGTAACAAGTCACTTTTGAAGCTGTGTGATCTCTTGCATAGTGTACTGTTGCGCCATTGACGTGCAGTTTTCATTGTCTACTACTAACCTTACTATTCATATATTTATATATTTCCATATGCGATTACCCCATAATGATAAAGACTCTTCCTTTGTGTGGAAAACTTTTCCAGACCTTTACAACCCATTTCCCTTTCACACTCATATGAATGTAGATTTATTTCTACGGGTCAGTTTTCCAGCTATGTACTACCCACCTCTAATATTTCCAACTATTTACTACTATGTACCACCTAACGATGAAAAGTTTTCTTCTCGTCTGAGACTCTTGTCCTATTAATCATGGCGACATGGACTGATGTCATGTATTGTTTTAACGGCATGGACGTATGTAGTTACTCTTGATACAACTACCTACATACAGTCTAGCTATTCCACAAACAAATTTACCAAAGGGAGGGAAATCATAAAAAATCCCAAACTCTGCTACTTTTGGGTAATTATTCTAAACTTACAGATTACCGTCAGGAGTAAGGATAAGCGTAGTATAAAAACTTCATCAGTACCATTCACAGTTGACAAACCAGAATCCATCGTCATGGGAGCGGTAACTAAACAGGGAGTTAATAATTGTAAGAACAACAGTCAGTAATAATCTATTTCTATTGTCATGACCAGGAGTCAGAGAGCGTCATGGCAGGTCTCATCTGGCCAAAACAAAACTTAGCCGTGACCGCATGACGTCATATCGACAAGTTATATGATATGTGGGTGGGAGCTCCGGCCTTCACTGGTAGGGTGCATAATTATCAAAACCAAAAACAACCTAATAGAACCAAAGGTGGCCCAAAATACCCGACTGCAAATTATTATTCATGTGCAATGCTACTAGCGTTTACTGAGAGTAAAAGCGTCAACAGTTGGGTTCTTGTCTACGCTAGATTATAGCCATAGATACTATATTGCACCCACATAAATTACGAAGATATCTGTGAGTAAGTGTAGCACACATGAGCTGTAGTTTACTTAAATAATATATAACAAGCTAATCTAAGACTCTGAATGGCCCAATTAAGTGGCTCGTACTACTTAAATTAACTATTTTACAGAAGTTATTCTTTGTTTTCCTCATTTATTCACGGATTGACTTGCTTAGAGTCAGCAGTTAATAGCTTTTTACGATATCATATAAATGGCTTATAGGCTGTTCATGAGCGTTCGTTGATGTGACGTCATAGCTCTCGCAGCCGCTATGTTGATGACGTCACTTTTTAATACTGGTTTGTAGTTAGTACTCCCAATACGTTCCCTGCTTCTTGACTATGACCATACCATTTGCTTAGTACCCAGGTACCAATTCACACTTGAAAATACAAAACCTGTAACCAGTGTCACGACTATAACCTGAATTTACAAATCCAATTGCCGAATCAGATTCTATGTTCACTGTGAAGATAATGTCAATTATATATTACGAAGTTACAAGTTCACATTTAACTATTATATGTTTCTCGCCCGAAACCATCTTGCCACCACTACAGCTTGGTAGCATTTGATAGTTTTAAAAATGCCATTTGATTGTCTACTACAAGTGTCGTTAGTAGTCCTATTTGATCAATATGATTCTTTCTCTACGCTACAGCTTGCCATACAATTCTTACCAGCTGCTTAAGCAACAATAATATTTGCCAGAAAAAGAATAATCTCTCCCATAAAGCTTCAACTTTAATGCCAATTATAATTATTTGAACATTTGTTGAAGTAGAATAAATATCTTTCACCTTGTATAACCCCAGTCATTTGCCGATATAGAGTCATCTTATTTATCTGTTAAAACTTCAATTATTTTCTGAAATAGAACTCCACTTTCATCTTATATAACTCTAAGCAATTGCCAACACTGAATTTTTTCTATTAGATATTCAAACAGTTGCCGAACCATATTCATCAGTTTCTTCTGCTGTAACCCAAATCGTTTGTCAACAATGACAATCTTTTTCGTCTACTATTGCTCCAATTTCCTTCATCTACTACAACTCAAATAATTTGTTGAGTCGAATCATTTCTTACATCCACTGTCATTTCTTTTATCTACCGTAATTCCAATCATTTGGCAAAAAAAACATTACTTATATCGACTATTACCTCTTTCATCTGCCAAAACTCCATTCACTTTCTGTGAAGAGAACCATTACTTATATCTACTATCGTCTCTCTAATTTACCATAACTCCAATCATTTACCGAACCCGAATCATCAGTTCCATCTTCTACATAGATATAACTCCAATTTGGCAGGAATCACAGCAGCATTAAAGCGAAATGCTGAGCACTAGCGAATTGCGTCAACAACCCCAAACGCGGTCGCTCTTTTGCAACAAAAGCTCGTTAAACAAGTCTTGGGCTCGACGGTACACCAATGGAGGACTGCAGAGAACAATGTTCCCCAGGCTCTCTCTTAAGTTATTTAGATGTTGCCAGTTGCCAGTTGCCATACTAAACACCTCATTCTCGGGTTTGGTTTACAGAAATTTGCATGCGAGAGGAGACGTGAACGGCTTTCTCCGAGTTTGGATACGGACACTTCCGGGTAATCTTAGGATACGGTGCTTTACAGTGAGTGCACCGGTATTCCTGTGTCTTCTCATTGTAGACTCTTATGTGGTAATATGTGCGTGTAGAGGGATGTGTGTGTGTGCGTTTGACACGAATCCACGGTAACCGCAGTACAGGAATGAGATCAGGCAGACATTCGAACTTCGAATTAACTCTCGCAACAATTAATAAGGTGAGGGAAAATGAGTTGCGGAAGCTGTTTAAAATGCCAACTAACTATACATTTCTATGCGCACAGATTGATTTAAATTGAAAAAACACAGGAAAAAAAATATCTAACAGACTCGAAAAATGACTGAAATTATTATTTTAGATCTTTTTAGAAATAAAGGAGAACGATAATGTTGGACGCACACAAAGTTATATCCTCCCAACTCCTACGATATTCTAAATCAAAGATAAAGTATCCATATATAAGGTATTCTCTTTAGCAGCACAACGGTGATTATCGTGAACGATGAAAAACTGTTGCTGCAAATTTTCTACCTAATATTTTTGATAAAATCCATGAATCCATTAGCTCTAGTATATGTGCATCTTCATCAGAAATCAAGTAATATGAAAAAACTAGACGGAAAAGTAAGCAACATGTTGAACTCTGCTGAAACTTTTTTGATGAGTTGTACGGGGAAATATGTTAGTTGGAGCTTTACAAAGTTACTTCCGTGCACAAACAAGCAACCTGCTCGTCCAATTAACTCGTATCACAGTAGATATACTTGTCTTACAAAGAACAATAGGAGAAACCTTATAGAATTTGAATGTTGTTTATTTCCCCAAGGGAAAGATGTACTACCGAGTTTATTCTAATGAAAAGCAAATATAAGCTCTGGAGAGTTGGTGTTTGTACTGCTATCAAAAAAATATAAAAATTAAAAATAGTGCTGCATTTGTAAGACTGAGTATCCCTTAGATGTTATTTTTTTGCTGGGGGGGAGGGGCTTGGAAAAGAGACAGTATACAATTAATAGATGCAGTACGAACATTTTTAAATCTATGTTACTGAAAGTTTCTTTACGGTGATAATAATTTCTGTTAGAGGATTTTTAGCTTTGAAGTTATTGAGAAATCTGTTTTCTTTTCAATAACTATTTCAGAGGGATATATTTAGCTTTAATATTATGAAAAATCAGCTACTACTTCAAAAATTTCTTTCAAAGGGGCTACTTTTTTGGATTTGGTGTTATTGAAAAAATGTGTTATCCTGTTATGAACTTCTTTCCCAGGAATTTTTTAGCTTTAATTTTATCAAAAAATCCGGCACTCCGTCTGTTAGTTTTTATAAGGTAGTTTTTTTTAGCTCTGACGGTCTTGTAAAATCTAGTAATTCGTCAGTAATATCTTTTAAGGTAGTTTTTTAGTTGATTTGGCTGAAATATCGGCTATTACATGTATACTTATTTTTTTTTTTGTGGGTATTCGTTTCAACTATGACGTAACTGAAAGATTTGCTTCTGGATCAATACTTTTATTACCTATTTTTAGCTTTGATATTACTGAAAACTCCATCACCGTGTCAATAGCTTCTTTTTAAGGCAGCTCTCTTAGCTTTGATACAGCTGAAAGGCATGCATACAAGCTCTGACTATATAGCCCTAGGGTATCTAATTATAGAGTAAGGAACATCTAAGCAGCGACATAATTAAAAAAAACTAATAAATGCAAATACTAACAGTAGCTACCGGACAGCCGTGAAATTGATAACTGTAATGCGTTTTAGGAAGGAAGTTATTTATTTGAAGGGTTCAAATTCAACGCGTTTTGCTTCCGCGATTGTCGTTAAGGCACTTCTTTTCGAAAACTGCCCCAGAGTTCGTGTCTTCTGCTATGATGTTCTTGATATTCAATCTTTTGTCAAATTTTGCATACCAACATCTTAAAGGACGACTCCAGGATCAAGTCCATCTGATGCTATACTCTAAAAATCAACTCTAATGTCAATGCCTTCTGAAACCATGTTATGAAAAGTCAACTCTAATGCCAATGCCTTCTGAAACTATGTTCTTAAAACTCCACTCCTACTTCAAATGCTTTCTAATACGTCGTTGTTGAAATAAACTCGTCCACTTCTAGTGTGAGATTACTTCTAGTGAGATTACTTTTTAAGTGAATACCATTTGATAAAATTTATTCAAAGAGAACGTACTCATCCTCTTGCTCGATAACACTTTGCAAACGATTTATTAAAAAAAAACACTTATTTGCTTGCTTAGCAGCAGTTTACAATCGACGTTATTAATAATTCACTTGTCTTCATTTCTCAATGGACGTGTACAAGCGACGTTGTTGAAAAAAACACATATTTGCATGTGGGTGAGTACTTTACACACGGCGTTATTGAAAAACACACGTCTGCTTGTTCGATAGCGCTTTATAAACCACATCAATGAAAAGTCCTCTTGTCTGCTTGCTTGAGCTCACGTTGCAAACGACGTTATTGAAAAACCACTTGAACGTGAATGCCTTCTGCTTGCACGCTGCCGGGACTAGGCAAGATTGTAGTTCTCTGACTTTGCTACGCGTGTGTATAAGGCTTCACTAGCATACACTCTCTCTCTCTCTCTTGCTCTCACAAACACGCGTTCGAATCGAGCCATGTTTACTGAACGTCAATATCCGCTGTTTGCCTGCACACTCAAGTGAGCTCTGCTCCTGAAAACACGCAAAAATTCCGACAATGTCGTTCGTACAACGGCGCACTTTTGAAACAATTGCACCAATGAAAAATTCGCCTACACCAAAGCGCTGTCATGAAGCTTTGTTACGTAGTCTTGCTTTCAAGTTATTGCTGGGAGTGCATGTATTGGTTTGTAGGTTACTAAATTTCACTTGTCAAGTCCGACCTGCGTTTGGAATTTAAATTGTGTATTATTTTTCTTGGGGCACAAGGTCCAAAATCAAGACGCATTCGGTATTAAATTTGGTAGCATGAAATATGCTCCAATGTCGTATATTCAAGCACTAATTTAATTAATTGAGTTAAGTTTAATTTAATTCAAAATTTAATCTTGCCCTACTTGTAGCATTGACGTGTTTGGAACACTGCGTGAAAGATACACTGTGAGAGAAAGAGTTAATTGATACAAAAAATTAAAAATAGTCATTTTTTAACTGTAAATTACAAAGTCTGAAGGATTATATGTTATTGCCATAACGTTTACTAGCTAGACGTGCACAGAAAGAAGTCTCTCTGGCAATAAGGTTGTATTTACCTTTAAAGATGCAGCTCTAAACAGGAATCTGATTAAATTTCCATTTTAGAAAGTAAACATGAACTCTAATTTATAAAGACATCTTTGAGCGGATAAACGCTATTTCTTCATAAATGTAAAGCGCGCACTCTGACGTGTATCTTTCCTTCATCGCGCTTGTGCCACTTGATGAAATTTTTACATTGGATAAGCTGGAGGCCATCTCATGCTAGCCATGCTAGGCGAGTATAATAAGGTCGTTACCAGGAAGCAGAGAATGCAACGGGAGGACTCAATAGGACTGAAATAAAATATAGCTGTGACCGCACGTAGCAAATTTATATCACATCGACGAGTCGAAGTGTCTTAGGTGTGGGGCCTCAGACCTTCGTATATGGTTTTCTTGAACATATCATCGTATTTTTTCGATTTATTTCATTCAGTCTCCCGCTCAAGACTGGCCAGCTACTTGAGCTGCAAAATATCGCAAAATGCTGTCGCCTAGTCCAGAAAGTTCGGGCAATGGATAACTGTTACTGTGGTTTCTCTCTCGTACATATTTGGCTATAATGGTGCTTGTATTTGTTGGTAAGGAATAGATATATTCTGTGAAGAGTACTGTGTAGTGAATATGAAGTGTAAATAAGGCTTCAATCAAGAAACAGAAGTTAAATTGAGTCGCCGAAAGGGAACAAATTCGGCGCTAGAGTTGTAAAAGTTTCCACCAACATGCACTACAATTTTCTATAGTTAATTGCTAAATTAGCATATATTATCAGCATTTATTTATGTACTAGAGATAAATTTTGCAATTTAAGACTATTTTTCTGGTGAAATTAGTTAAAATACTCCTAGGCTTCTCAGCCATAGATTCATCGATGATGACGTCACTTTTTTATGCTAATTTTCCGTGAGTCCTCCCGTTACGCTCTTTGCTTCCTGGTCGTTACCGATTGGCATGGCCAGTTAATTAAGGTTTCTTTTCTTTTTTACTCACTAGCACTCTTTTTATATCGAGTTTCTTGCACTAAATCTATAGTTATCGATTGAAACCTGCTACACTATCCTGAGTGGCGGAGCCGACGGTTTTTACTGCAGTTCCAAGGCTACTCAGTTTATCTTAACCCTACACCGACAGAGACTGCAGCGCCAGGGCCGGCGCTTCAGTCAGTCTAAAGTCTATATAAAGTTTCCTGCAACATGAAAGAAATCAAGTTAAAAATGTTATCATTTTTTTTCAGCCGCTTGAGCGCCAAGGCGATACAAATTTGAACCGCGCTTCAAAAATGCTTGTAACTTCATCGTTATCAGAGTTTTTTCTTCAGAGTCCCTAATTCATTTATTTAACATTTCTTCAATGCTTGAGAGTAGTTTTGATGGCATTATATTCAAATGTAAGAAAATATCACCAAACCCTGCAGGGTGAATACTCCGGTAACACATCTGTAGCACTTTCCATACTTTTACGACAACAGCAGAAGCTGCAAATTATGAGAACTGCAGTGTTAATAATTGCAAGAGAGCACTGTTAGATAGAGTCAGATTCAATTAAGCTTCCTCTTCTTTCTGATATATTTAGGCTTATCAATTATACACTAAACAAGGTCTGCAGTTGTGCTGCATCTACGACGGCGAGTTACTTCAGTGGCAGCGACAGTGTTCCAGTCAATGCCTCTGCTCCTACTACCAAGTGCATATTGGGACTTTGGAATATATGATCTTTTACTTCTACGAGATGAACTTCTCGCTTCTATTTTTCAATTGTAGCCGTGTTGCTGTCTTTTATTAATCATTTCAAAAGTTCTTTTAAGTAAAGAAATCTACGAATGCTTGCCATTGAAACAGTGAGGAGTGTGTGTGCCACATTACCTTAGTCCTTGCCTACTACTGGGCGCCTAATAATGCATAGCTGCTGCCGTGATGCAACCTGACGTAGGCCTAGAAGCGCGCGTTCACAAAAATTCATCGCTGAAATTTTCTAAAATATTTTCCATTTTTTGGGATTTCTGGCTATAATGTTCAGGTATATTAGAATTTTATTCATGAGAAATTAGGAAGAGTCACTGAATTCTGAGCACTGAAACTCAGTAAGAGTAGAGTAGTGAATGAACAACGGTGGGGCGGTACAATTTGATTACTTGCGAAACAACGATCAAAAACTCAAGCATAAAGCTTGAAGAACAACCTTATGTCAGCAGTTCTTTCCGTATTTCATAGTCAATGTTTGGAATAGACCTCTTTCCGACGTTGTTGGTGCGGAGTCACAACGCGTTTAAAAATTGATTTGACACACATTGGCAGAGACATCCTCCACTGCTAATAACTCCTCCTCCAGGAGTCACAAAATCTTAACGGCCAGATCCTCTGAGACCACCTTAATACGTCGTCGTTTCCCTTCCGCTCCAGCTACACAGTTCGACGTCTTTAAGCTCCGCATATCAGCAGTTATTGATCGTGCTTGCGTGCATTCATGATCGTCTCTTTAACTGAGACTCTTTTCCCCCTCGTTTTTTCTTCTCTTTTCCCCAGTCCTCTATAGCCTACTAACATAATGGCAATACCTCATTGAGGGCCGTGGCGTAAGTTCCGGTGTCTTTGGAAATGGGCCTATTGGTTCGTCTACTGCCGCCTATCTAATCTAATTTTGTCTCGACTATGAGCAGATAGGGTTAAAGATGTTCAGTAAGTAATAGGAAATATTTGAGATCAATTTTCAGAGTTTATGCAGCGACATGCTGATCTAAATTAGCAGATGATAGCTCAACGCATGCAGGAAGGCGTGCCAAGAATTTCAGCCCCAGAACACAGGTTTCCCACAATATGCAAACTGGAAAACAGTGACGTAGCTAGGGTGTCCAGCGCTCGATAATAAAGTCTGTTTGAGGTCCAGGGAGTTGTTAGCCTCGTCTGTTAGCGCACATAAGTGGTGGTTCACCTTGAAGAGCGCTGTGCTTGGTGTGAGTTCTTCTGTGCCTCTTTTAATTGGTACTGGTGGTGATCTTGTTGCGGACCCCGCTGCCAAGGCGGACCTTTTGTTGCGCTACTTTGATGAGAAGCAGAGCCGGGACCGGGTGCGCATTCCTTGAGCATGTGAACCCGAGCCGAGGCTCTCCGGTTTTGCTTTCAGATCCTCTGAAGTGCACTGCCTTCTTTTTGACCTGGACCCCTATGGGGGCACTGATCCATCGGGTATGTTTCCTTTCTTTCTTCGGATGGTGGATGGTGTGCTCGCAGCCTCGCTTGCTTCCGTATTCCGTCAAATGTTGCGGCTGGGCTCTTTTCTAGAGTGCTGGCGTGTTGCCCATATGACGCCAGCTCCGAAGGGCTAGGTTTATCCCGTACCTCTGACTATAAACCCATCTCGATCACACCTGTTTTATCGAAAGTTTATGAGAGCTTGGTTGCGTCGAGATTGAGTGGTTTTTTTGAAAAGCAGGGTGTCCTTCCCCCAACACAGTATGGCTTTCGTAAGGTCTTGAGAACCCGTGATGCTCTGCTTCACATTTCTCATGTTTTGTAGCTGGCTCTTGATATGAGTCATGAGGCAAGGTTGGTACAGCTTGACTTTAGTGCTGCTTTTGATCGCGTGAATCACCTTGGGCTGCTCCATAAGCTGAGATTAATGGGTATTGGTGGTTCAGTTCTTGCG
>LQNS02007217.1:1991686-2002495 GCA_001587735.2 Parhyale hawaiensis
GGACGAGGCTAAATTCGGGCAAGACTAAGACCATGCTCGTGTCCAGGTCGCGTACAGTGGGACCTCCTTTTCCTGCACTCATGCTGAATGGTGTATCACTTCCTGTGGTTGATGACTTGGTAATCTTGGGCGTCAATTTTGATCCAAAGTTGACGTTTGAGCCCCACATTCGTTCGGTTGCCTCACGTGCATCGCAGAAAATTAGTCTTATTAGGCGTGCTTGGACAGTGTTTGACTCGGTAGAATTGACACGTCGCTGATTTAATTGCTTTGTCCTCCCTCTT
The DNA here is from genome assembly GCA_001587735.2 of Parhyale hawaiensis. Lineage (NCBI taxonomy): Eukaryota > Metazoa > Arthropoda > Malacostraca > Amphipoda > Hyalidae > Parhyale > Parhyale hawaiensis. The sequence continues at coordinate 1,991,971 of LQNS02007217.1, forward strand.
CTGGAGTACTGCTATGTAGTCTGGGGTTCTGCTGCCGATTGCCATCTGTGTGTGCTTCACAAAGTGGTTCGTCGATGTGCGTTCATGTTGCTTGGTGTTGTGCCTTGTGATTTGACGCATCGTCGCAGAGTTGGTGGGGTCTGTTCTTTGTATAAAATCTATAACTGCCCCAGTCATCCACTGTCTGAGTTTCTTCCAGGATCCATTTGTTCGGGTGAGGTATACTCGGCGTATTGGTGTTCTTCGTGAGTTTGCTTTGGAACCGTTACGATGCCGTACGGGCCAGTATTCCCGTTGGTTTTTTCCATCGTGTGTGGATGTTTGGAATGGTCTTGATGGCTCTGTCTTTGCGGTGTGGGTATTGGCAGCCTTAAACGTTTTGTACACAGAGCTATTCTGTGATCTTGGGTCTTCTTTTTTTCATTCTTTTGTTTCTTCACCCGCTGGGCTGGTTGCGTGGGGGTTTGTTAACCTCATGGAGTTTCTCCGTTCCTACGTCGCCAGTCTGGTGTGATTTAATAATAATAATAATTCATGTATTGGACAATTTACCATTGTATAATGGTTTAATGGCTAATACACGCTATCTCCACGTCCGCGTGTTTTACGGTGTCCACTTAAATAGCAGACAATTAAGAAAAATTTTGAGTTGTAATCCAATTAAAGGTTGGAGAGTTATCTGTAATTCAAATGAAGGCATTTACTGAACTGACGGCTAATGGCTGGTACCCATGTTAGTCTAGAGACCTGGTTTCTTCAGCTAATCGTCCATGTTTTGTTGAGCCCTCGTAGATTCTACTAAGGCCGAGATCTCACGTCATTCCTCTCGACTCCTTCATAAGGTGAACGAACACTCGTCAATTTCTTGTCGCTGTCTACGCTTAGAAGCGCACGTCTCTTATAAAAAACACGACGTGCTTCAGTAACAAACTTGAAAACAATCAAAACTCAAAATACTTTGCAAACGTGTGCTATTTAAATTGGCTCATCAAGGCATACAGACGGACTTTGAGTGATCTGACTGCCCTGACAACTCGCTATTGCATTTGCGCAACGTTTGCTTTAACTAAAGTTCTGACTTTTTTTGTGTGCCGTGCGCAGAAGCCCTCCTCATATATGACTCCCTCAAAATGACTCAAAATGACTACCTTGTAGCAGAAATTATCCCATTCAATTTATTAAAATTGACGCTGTAATCAGTAGAATCAGTGCGTTAAAAATTACCATTGTGACAAGGTAAGCCCTAATTTGATCGGCAATTCCAAAACTCAATAGCAAATTGTGAAGGGTGTGTAATAAGTAGGCTAGATCACTCAATTCCGACAGCAGCAAAATACAGTATTACCGTTCGGCTGTATCTGCCTATTGGCAGACTGCTCGAGTTTTATTAATGCAACCGAGGACATTCAATGTAAGCAGCAGCGGAAACTAATAGCGAACAATCAGCAATTACTAGTAAGACTGTAAATTTATCTGTGAAATGAATGCAAGGACGTTTAGTAGATTTGATCCTATTTACTGAATGCAACGTGAATATAAGTACAGGGAAAGAGACGCTGCGTGGGCTTTTTGCAAAACGTTATAATATAATCTTCCTCAATTTGACGCCGAATTTCATTGCCACGAACACACTTGCTTTATCGCAATAATCGTGTTATTATCTGGTGTCAGCTTAATGCCGCCCCCCCCCCTGGCTGCTGCTCCCACTCGTAATGACCAGCCGCCCAGATGAAGGAGAATGAAGAAGAGAGAACTTGAGGATGATAGAACAACAAAGGATCAATAAAGAAAATGAAGAAGCAAGGCAGATAAGAGGAGATTCCACACCGGCCTATATTAAGCAACGATATCGATTCTTGAGTGATTTTTTCATGCACATGCCGCTGGAATATTTATTACTAACAGTAAGAGAAAATCTTTTGTCATTCAGGAATGAATGTTGTCAAATAGCTATAGCCTAGGTATCTGTTTTATGGGTGTATAATTGCAATGGACATAATATTTCTGTATGAATTGAAATTTATTTGGGGAATATTTAATCTTTTTCAATGCATTCGTTAACATGCATGTGATACAGAAGTAATAAATTGAAAATTAGGACCGCAGTATACGAGAGGGATATTTTTATTATCGAGGGGATTTCACGACCCAAATTAGATCGGTTGAACGATGTTCATTCAGCTCTACACCCTGGCGCTGGGTCACATCCCGCGACCAAAGGCTCAGAGCACTTTGCGAATGATGTGCGCTGTTCCAAGCAGAGCGCGCTTCTGGAGGGTTACTGGATGAAGATGGCTGTCCTTGAGCTCTCGCAAGGCAGTCTTGAGATTCTTGGACATTGCCCCCAGAGCTCTTATGACCACTGGAACGACGTCCACCTTCATCTGCCACAGTCTCTGGAGTTCGATGGCAAGGTCACTGTACTTTTCCTTCTTCTCCGCTCCTTGTCCACGATTCTGGAGTCGAAGGGGATTGAGACGTCGATCGGTTTGGCCGACTTCTGTTTGTTTTTGACGACGATGTCCGGTCGGTTGGCGCGAAGCACTCGATCAGTTTCTATCCGCTTGTCCCAGTAGATTTACACGGCTTCGTTTTCAACCACGGGCGCGGGTTCGTGCTCATACCATCTCTCACTGACCGGGAAGATATGGATCCGCAGGAGGGTCCAGTGAAGGTGTCGAGCCACTTTATCGTGCTTGCGCTTGTACTCCTTTTGTGCCAGCACTCCGCATTCGCTTGATGGTTTCGCCCGAGCTCCTGCAAATTCTACAGGTACTAGGGACGTTTCTCTTGTCAATCTTGTTTTCGATATACCTGGTTCTGAGGTCTTGCTCTTGAGCGGCCGGGATGATGCCTTCTGTTTCCCGTTTCAGCTCACCCCTCAGAAGCCAGTTCCATGAGTCTGGTACGATTTTGTCCTGAACAGCTTCGAGGTACTGGCCTTACAATTATTATTATTATTACTAAGAAAACTTTCAGCTTCAGCTTTTGGCCCATATAGCAAGTCGTGCAGCAAAACGTCCTAGGAAAAAAAAGGGTATTAACAACAAAAGGTGGAATAAAATTAAGAATACAGTAACTTAAAATGCAATGATGCACAATATTACCGATCTAAGTCATTTACTAAACATGAAATAATGATAAAAAACATCCAACTAATTTATAATGATTATAACAAATTCCAAATATAGTTATTTACTATAAAATGAAAAAAATAAAAATCGCTTACTAGAACTTAAAATACTGTATAATTACCACGAAACTTGCACATCTTGGTCATTTACTAAGATATAAACGTGTTATTAATATGACTAAGATTTTGTCAATCGGCAGTCCCCTTAAAAGTCCTTGTTTGGCTTGTGTTACCACATCTGTCCCTTCCTCTGTATGGCTTTTAGATAGATTCTTACTTAGGCTGTTTTTGCTATGTTTTGTTCTTCTTAAATACGTCTCTAAGTGGGTTATAGTGAATGCTTTCGTCCCTAACTTTATTCCGATAATTTCATATATGTTTTCTTTCTCTATTTTACAGCACTGATGATGGATATGTTATGTTCCGGAACGCTTGCTTTATACATTGTAAAATATGCTTTTTATATGCAGTGTGGTTCTTCTTTTTATTCTACGAATTGTTTCATTTTAATCGATAACATAAGTACTGATGTTAACTTTCATGCACAAAACACCTTGAAAATTCTGTGCACAAGGTAAATTGAGTTTAAGTGTTGACGATAGCTTGGCCAATTATAAAATTTTAATCAAAACGTATTCTTGTTCATTTTTGTTAAGCACATTTTAGTTATTTTTAGTTACTCAATTACATCTTAATAAATGACAAAGATTTACAATTTTCACGTGAATTATGGTATTTTAAGTGCCAATATGTGCTTATTTTTTCATTTCGTTTTTTCCGTGAATGACTGTATTTGAAATTTTGTTAATGGTTATTTTTTTAGTTTGTTTTTTCTATTATTTCATGTGTATAGCAAATGACTAAGCTCGGTGATTTTGTACATCATTACATTTTTTTTAGTTTATTGTATCTTTCATTTTATTTCACCTGTTCTTTTTACTATCCTTTCATTTCTTGGGAAGTTCTGCTGCTGAAGCTTAAACTTTAATAATAATAATAGCATATTAGATTCGACGTGGTTAGGGTGTAATTTATACATTACCGCGCCATTTATATCACATCACGGCGAAATACCCTCGGGGCGAAATGACCTAACGGCGAAATGACAGACGGCGTATTGACCCGCGATGAAATGACCTAGAACCATTCTAACAGGCCACCCTAATGTAACACTTTTCGTGCTCCATTAATTAACGTCTCCGCGGGTCTGCTGCAACTAATTGTGAATTGAACGGTCACCTCCTTGGCATCTTTTGCTCAGATATCGAAGGAATGAATTGGCCTCAACGGCAATAGCTGAAAGAGGGCCGGACCGTGAGTCCCGGCTGCTCTTTGGAAATGGGGCTGTTGGTCCGTCTCCTGCCAGCTTTCCAATCGAATTTAATCATTTCAGCATGTCAGTATCTCACTTTAGCATTCACATAGCACATCCGTGTTTCATTTCAGTGTTCACATAGCATATCAGTGTTTCAGTTCAGTGTTCACATCGCTCATCAGTACCTCGTTTCAACGTTAAAGTCACACAATCGTGTCTCCTATCACCGTTGACATCACACATTTATGTTTCACATTGCTGTTTAAAGTTCATCGATCCCGGTAAAGTTAGCATCAATGAAGTTATTCGGATAATGGGTTCCGTTAGAGGGGATATTGCGCTTACAAACTTTCCTTAATGGCTTGAATAATCAACTTTGAAATCCATAACGTCTTTCAATTACAGCATCGCCGTACTGTACTGACAGTGGGAAATGTTTTTGATACTGTCAGGTCGATGCAAAAGTTTTTTTTTTTTTTGCCAATTTAGAAGTTTATATTGAAAATTAAAAACTTTTTTTCTTTAATTTTGCTCATAATAACAACATCATTTTTTTTCTCTATAACTCGATTCAATCTCTCCACGTGGTAATAAATGTCTCGCTTGTAACAGTCGTTTGGGTTAGATGCGAAATATGAATCCAACTCATTTTCTATCTTTCCTCGTGATGTCAGCCTTACGCCATCTGAATCGTCTTGTATTCCTCGCAAAAAAGAAACTGATAATCCGAGGGAGCTAGATAAGGAGAATATGGTGGATGTGGTAAAACTTCCCAACATAATTCTGCTATGAGAGCTTTGGTCAGTAGCGCCAACTGGAGGCGAGTATGACTCCCTTTCTGCTGTGTGAAGAAGGGCGAAGTTGATCATAATAGAGATTGACAGTAATGGTTCAGATGTTGTCTAAAAGTTCGTAGCAATATGATCAACATGACCTCTTTGACATGGAGTCCTGCTCTCGGTTGCTGAATACTGGTCTTTCTCCTCGATTTACGCAAGGTCGCCAGCGCTTAACGTTATTGTAGAGAATCCACTTCTCATCACCAGGCACAAGCCTACCTACCTAAAAATAGTGCCTGCTGGTGTCGTGAAAGCAAAGATTCACAGGAACAAACATGTTGTCGCTGGTTCTCTGGAGACAGTTCATGCAGAACCCATATGTTGCTGAACATTATGAATGATGCTTTTATAATTTGAAAGAAAAGTTATGAATTACACATGAAGGTATATTTAAGTAATTAGAATAGACGCAATATAAATTTAAATGATTTAAAATTCCTTTCTATAATCGGCTAACACTTTTCACTGGCCTGATATTAAGATACTGTCATATACGGCCGTACTGTAAAACAATCTTTGCAGGACTCAGGCATTCTGAGAAGTACAGACGGGAACTCTGCAACGTACATTTAGGAACTGTGAGGCTTATGCTCACGACTGAACTACGTAACAGGTTAACTCATCGCTTGGCCGTTTTGAGACTGTTCTACGCATCTCCTCGTATGACGTCAGGCAGAGCATAGAACGTTGGTGTTGCGCAAGTATCAATAGTATTCCTAATTCATTTATACCGTTACTTCCGCTACCAAGAGCTGGTGTTTGATGTTTAGCTGTTATGATCACGGAAAAAAGAACTTGCTGAAGTTTCTTCGTTGTCCTAAAGATCCGGAGTAGCGAAAAAAGTGAGTTTTGTCAACAAAAGAGCATACTAAGTTTCAGCAATCACCTGTAACATCTATTTTACTCCAAACATATTTTTTCCCAGAAAAATGATAAACTACTCCGTAGTAATTAAGACTAAGTTTTCCAAGTGACCACAGGAAACACTAATTTCTCCTAAAGAAGTCATGAAAATTTTAATAAAATCTTTCTTCTTAGGCTGTTGACGCTTGTCTAGCAAAGTTGCCTCAAAATGACATTTTTCTGCAAAAAATTCAAAGAAAATGGTATGATAACGGAGAAACTGTTTGTAATTACTGAACGACGGCCTTTGAACACCTCAAATATTTGAAATTTATTTAAGGTAGTAAAAACCCTCCTTCGTTTGACAATATGTAATATTTTGTTGAGAAAAGCCCTCTAAAATATACATTGTACCGGTACAGTTTATAAATTTGGAATTACAATTACTTCTACGGCGTTGAATACTCCTCCGTTAACACGTATGCAGCCGTAGTTTTTTTTCTGTAAGCCATGTTCTTCCGCGGTAATTTTTGACGGCTGAATGCACTAGTATGCAAAATGATACTGTGATGATTACGAAATAAGCCATATCAATACTTAGGAAGCCGTAGCTATGTTGTTGTAAATGACTTCTTCGTCTTTCAACCAATTTATTTGACATTTAATTGCCTTATTTCTAGCACACAGATTTTTGCATTGCACAGTAAACAGCTGTGACCGTGCAGAAATGATTACCCTTCTTTCTTCTTCATGGAAGCCAACGCTCACCGTATTTATAAAACAAGTAACAGGCATGAACTAATTAACACGTTTGCTATCTATCGCTCCACCTGACGTCACAGCTGAAAAGGAGAGGCGAGGCTTAAAACGCTACCTGTTCGTGAGTTAACCTGTTACGTAGTTCAGTCATGCGTATGCTTAGCAGATCTACGTTGTACACTCAGGAAATCTGTAACCTACACTTAGGAACTCTGGGGCGTAGTAAGGAAATCTCGAACGCTGTCAGGATTCTCAGGGATTTTTCAACGTAGTCTGGAAATCTCAAAACGCTTAAATTAGAAATTAAGGATGCACTGTCAGGAAATCTTGGGTGCCATTAAGAAATCTTGGAAATATCTTGACCGTTTGAAAAAATCTCGAAGTAGTTTGGGTACCTCGAGCTTGGTCCGGAAATCTTGGTATTAGTTAAGAAGCTTATCCCTAATAAATTTCAATAAACTTCAACTGAGCAAATCTAAGACATTTTTCATCAATGACGATTTGCTCGCAAATGCGTAATTAACGAGTTACTTTCTTCCTACAGAACAACAGGTAAGGGAACATGACTTCGTGCAGTAAATGTGAGTATGACTATTTTTTCATCAATAAAGTATTTCACACTGACGATGCAAAAATATACAGTTCTTAATTAATCATGGTGCTTTCTGTTAGGTTCGGTTTGGTTAGGTTTGATCAGGGTCTTGTTCCCTTATAATTGCTTTTGGGGTGACTTCTGTGATGAAATTGGCAAAAAAATAATAGAAAAAAATCATTAAACTAAAAAAAAGAAAAAACACACAGACACCTGCGACGATTTTGGATGCTACATTCGTGTTCAGCGCCTCAAATTACATTAGTTAACAACGAACGCCCCCTCAATGTTCATTAGGGCGGTTTCTTATCGTTTACCGAATTTCAAAAAGAAATGAGGTATTTCTAATTTTCTCAGAATATCTTGTTCACATTCAGGAAATATCGAAAGTAGTCTATCTTGAACGTACTGCTAGGAAATCTCGAACGAAGTCAGCAATCTTAGCCGTACTCTTAGGAAATCTTGAAAGTAGTAAGGATACCTGGGCCGTACAGTTAGGGAATCTTGAATATATGTAGTCAGGATGCTTTTGTCATACTGTTAAGAAATCTGGAACGTAGCTAGGATTCCTGGGTCGTACTATTAGAAAATCTGGAACGTAGTTAGGATACCTGGCTCGTACTGTTAAGAATCCTGGTACATAGTCTGGATACCTGGGCCGTACTGTTAGGAGATCTCGAATGTATTAGTGTCAGCATGGAGGTTGAATAGAGAGGAGGGAGCATGGCTGCTGTGCGTAAGTCAAGCCACCGATCCAACTTTTCCGGCGTGGCTTATTACTGGCGGAGCGGTTCTCTAAAAAAAATATTTTCTTCAAACGATACATAGAGTGCGTTAATTGTAGCTTGCGATAACTATTGGCAGAAGTAAGCTAATGAAGTATATATTCCGTCTGATAGTCTCGTAAACTTTATTTTATTCAATTGGTCTCACTGTCCAGCTACAATGCTTCAGCCGTCAAGCCGCCCTTCAGCCGTCCAGCCGCCCTTCAGCCATTCCTTGTAAATAACAGTAAATACAGTTTTATATTCTTCGATTCCTGCCTGAAAACGCGTACACTACAATGTATATGCATTTTTTGCAATGCAGTACCCACAAAATTCATAAAAATGAATTTAGTATTGCTATACATATGTGCAGCCAGTCAGCCAGTTTTCAGCCATGCCGGAAATTTGAACTTCACGGTATTGCTGGTTGCTCCTTCCTTTCTATTAAACCTCCTTGATTGTCAAGATACCTGGGTCGTACTGTTCGGCTAACTTGAATGTAGTTAAGATACCTAGGACGTACAGTTATGCCGAGACACACGTACATTTCTACTCCCAACTGGTTACTCGGATGTGCAGCTCGCGTGCCGTGTCGGTAGCATAGATACCGTGGCATAAACGACGTCCGAGTCTCGCATCCTTGCATCAAGTTATCTGTGTAAATGCTTAGTTTGTGCTCAGCATAAGAAGCTGTCGAACGTAGGGTGGATACTTGGGCAGTACAGTTGATCGTAGTTTGGATACTTGGGTCGTACTAGTAGGAAGTTTCGAGCTTAGTCAGGATACCTGGGTTGTACTGTTAGAAAATATCGAATATATTTAGTGAGGATATCTGGACCGTACTGTTAGAATATCTCGAATATATTCAGGATACTGGGGCTATACCGTTAGGAAATGTAGTCAGGATACCTGGGTTACACTGTTAGGAAATCTCAAATATAGTCAAGAAATCTAGGACGTAGAGCGGGGAAAACAAGCTGTTGGATCAGCTGTGCGAAGGCGCAGAAGGACTCATTAGAAGGATTATCCGAAGACTGACTTTGCTGGCAGCTGCTGTGTGGGGAAAATCTGGGGAGCAGGACGCTTAATTGGCCACTCGAGGGGGTGTTGTGAAAGTGCTGAGTGTGGAGTGTGCAATGGGTGAGTGGAGTGAAAATAGCGAGCGTAGAGGAGTGCAAAAAGTGAACGTGGCGACAGGAGTGAAATGGTAAGTGGTGAGCAAAGTGTAATTTTGATTCTAGTGCGTGGATTGAAAAAGGTGAATGTGGTGAGTGAAGTGAAATGGTGAGTGGTGCTTAGAGTGAAAATGGTGAGGGCGGCGAATGCTGTAAAATGTTAAATGTGGCGTCTGGAAATAAAATAAGTAATGTATTTGAATAGAAATGGTGATCTTTTTTTGGAGTAGTGATAATGGTTGGTGAGTATAGTGAGAATGGGGCGAGTGGTGAGTAAAGTGAAAACGGTGAGTGTCGGCAGCGAAATTTCTTGAGAGTGTGATGGGTGGTGAATATTTTGAACACTCCCTATCTCTGTTGACTAAATTAAATCATCTCTCCTGTGAAATGGGACTGGTGTAACGGGCCCCATGCCCCCCTGGCAGCGTATTTAGTGATACGAGCTTTTTATGAACTTTTATGTACATTGTTATTATACTTATTATATATGTATACATTATATAATACTCATTATTGTTTATTTACTGGCTAGAAAAACTTAGAAACTGTCTCACATGCGTACACTCACTCTCTCAAGACACCTACACTTGCCGGAACACGCAAGCAAACTCACTGCACTCTAGCTTAATCAAAACAATTCACACGACGTACACCCCCCCCACACACACAAATACGCTCAAGTCTTACCTTACGCTGCGCACCAACTCCAAGCCTCCGCTCAGAATTCAAGCCTGTGCAGAATTATTCCAGCATTCTCTCCACTTGCCAGAGTCCCAAGTCTTGGAAGCCGCATATCAATCTTAGTGATTTGCATAATTTCAACTTTGAGTGAACAGTTGCTGGGAAAATTCGAATATTGCCGCACGCGCTCGTCCGTTCTGAATGGCAAACGAGAGGCTATTCAATCACTATGCAATTTAATTCTGTCTCAAATTAGGTTATCCCTCAGCAATCTGATTCTAACGGCGCCAGCATTAACATATTGGATCGATGAAATGAATAAAGCTATTGATGATCGACAGTGTCATTGGACGGTTCATCTGCTACCTATGATCTTCGTGAAGGAGTGAAGTGTGTTGGAAGATAACTAGCTGTCTCTCCA
>LQNS02007217.1:2014675-2031216 GCA_001587735.2 Parhyale hawaiensis
GAAGCTACTCTCGACATTCCACATTGGGTGAGATCGTTATTCACTCACTCACAGCTGCGCACTTATTGGCCTATACTCAACCTGGCAGTATACTTAAGTCTCCACTTCTCTATAGATTTTCTAGAAAAATCACCTCTTACCACTACTGGACTTCCAAGCCTACTTGTTAGGAGACAGAACTGTTGCGTGCAATCTACTTTATCTACTTGGTTTACTTTATCTACTTTGTGTGTTGTATTCCATATGTTTATTTCTTTGTTCAATGTGTCTATTTATCCACTTTGTCTGTTGCAATTACTTGTCCAGTAGATCTGTTTTATCAGTTGTTATGCCTATTAACATCTTTATATTTCTGAAATACGATCTAATCCGTGCCTTTTTACGTTTATTTGTTGTATACTGACAGCACTATCTAATTCTTTATTCAATCTAAGGAAAATATATTCTTTGTCTTATTCAATTTACAAATAACGTTTTATCGAGTTAAATCTATTTCTCTGTTGTACCCAGTTTTATTGCTCTTCATAGTACCCTAAAATCATTGGAGTGTCAACCCAAAGTATAGGGTGCTTTCTAGACCTCCAAACTTACATCTATGTATCTAAACAGTTACCTACCTACTTACTTTTATTTTGCCAAGATATTTCTCATTGTAATATGTTTTAAAATTTGCATTGAATGTGCTCCATCCACGAGATTCTGCATGGCTGCATCTCCTTTAAATTAATAAGAGATCGTACTACGTTCAGGCTAATGTCACTACATTATCACCTCTGTAGATATCTATAACCCCACAGGTGCTGCACCCATATGTCCTACTGTAATGTGCACAGTATCAACGAGGGATCACAATAAGATAGCTACTGTAATTATTAAAATAAATGTACAATATAAAGTCTTACGTTTAAGATTTCTCTACTGCAGCGTAGCTATAAAATAATTACTATTGTACAAACTTCAAGAGATTTTGTTGTATCGCCAGTCTGAAATTCAACGTGAATTGTACCAACTCTTTAAAGAAGTCCTGTGTGCTGGTTCATCTTATTTCATTAAATGTAAAAGAAAAATTTGACGTTTTCAAAAGATTCTTTCTGCTGCTGTTGAAGGGACTTCATCAGCACATATTGTTAACCTGGTACCACCTGACTTACGTCCTGGTGCGGTTTTCCGATGGCAGTATAAAAGCTTTAGAGGAATGTTCTTTTATCGAGTTATCGAGCGCTGTCACGCAGTGCTTAATTCTTTAGAAAGCGTCCAAATTCCTCACAAAGAACAGACATATGTTGTCGTTGTACGTCTTTCTTGTGCCTGAACAGCGTTGGTTACCTGCTATGTGACTTTGAGTATTAGTTGAACCTCTCAATGGTAGAGGCAGCTGAATGTGAAGGAACTGTAACTCATCGACATTGTTATTGAATGTTCTGTAATAATTCGAGAATGTTGTGGGCGAAAGGTGTATCAGGGATGGATACTGATGGTGATGTATGTGCAATAATTGGATGCTGGTGGTGCAGAGTGCGTGGTGGATATTGCTATTTTTTTAGTGAATCATGTCTAATGGATATTACTGGTGAAGTATGTGTCATGGATATGACTAGTAAAGCATGTGTAGTGTATATGGTTGGTAAATGGTGAATAATGCATAGTTTGCAACGGGCGTGAACTGATTTTTTGGGGGAGAATGTTGGATCTTGTTGAAGCAGTGTAAAGTTATCAATACTGTTACTGAAAGTGTGGCATGGATGAAGATTGTTTGTGGAGGATGTGCAACAGATATTGGTGGTGCAAAGCGTGTAACGGATACTACTTTTGAAGCGTGTGTAATGAGTCATGATGGTAACCTGTTGCGAGAAATATTCTTATACCGTATAACTACAGTGCGCTACCTTTGATTATGCAAATACAATTTTTAATGCATTTTTTTACTTATTTTTCAAGATTAGTGCCAAACATTTAAAATGTTAATAGTAAGTTAGCGCACAGGTATGTTGTCACTACAATAGCATTTAGAGAAAAGAAAATGGAACCATTTCCCACGTTTTGGCAACATTTGCTTATCACACGGGGTTCTACTGCCCGATTATGCAACATCACTCTCTAGTCAACATGGGCTAGAAAAGCGGTCTAACCAGGGAAGAAAAAACCAAAATGACCTCGTTATTGGCTTCTGGTAAGACAACACTCGAAGTTTCCAAGGAATTACAGCGTGATCACGGAACAATTAAGGCTTATGCAATTGATGGTAAGGTCAACCGGAAATCTCCGGATAGAGCCTCTACGAGGAAATTGACTGCTTATAACCTTATAAAAGTTATGAAAAATGGAGGTTGCTTACCACTATTGAACACTTATTTCAGTGTTTATTGGATTGTTTTGGTTATAGTTTCTCGGTTTTGGACGTTTAATAAAAATATTTCTGTTCAATTGTATTTATTTTCTCTTTATAACGTTTTTATAAACTTGTTGTATAATCTGCAGTAACAGTAAAAAACTCGTAAATAAATAAATTGTATGATAAAGTTAACCAATGCTAAATATTTATTTTACAAGCGCTGTTTATACTTGCAACATGGCCATACACTTAGTTAATATTGATTTTTCAAAGTTAAACGCTTATCTTGAAAAATGAAGTAAAAAATTGTACTTGTATTATCAAAGGTAACATACTGTATATTACTCTATCTTTTAGAACTGGCTCTTCTATCTAAATTATTTGAAAATTTTAGCAACTGTACTCAAAATAAGATAGAGCCTGCATTTTCCAATACGCCTTCACGTACATAGGTAGGGCTGAAATCCCGGCTTCAAAACAATAGTTATCTGCTCAAAGACAGGATTTCAGAGTAAAGTGGACTGCGCTGGTACTACTCTTCAATACAGAACTAAAAAACAAAGTATTCATCCAGTGGAATTATAAAGGCCGTAATTATTGTTTAAGTGTCCCCTCAAAATTGAGAATGAACCCGAACTTATTCTGAACAGCATGTTTAGACACTGGGCATCCCATTACATCTCAACGAAATATTGAAACTGTGCGATCTCCATTATCCCTGGAGTGGGGTTAACATTGTACTCCCGTCTCCTGCTCGTATGGTAAGAGGCGACAAAGACCGGTGCCCCATCGAAGCAACAAGCGGCGCAACAAATTCGTTGTATCAAAAAACGTAAGATCACTCGCAGCAGTCTACTGTCTCCACCGACGTACGTCAGATTGCGTCCTAATGCAGGTATATAAGCCACTCGAAGGTAGAGTTTTGGGAAAATTCAAGTGAGGAAACGCGTATGGAAGGTGTAAGAGCTCTTGGAGCCTATGGTAGAGAAAAGAATGCCAGAAGCCATTCTGTGTGCTCGGTATCCCACAGTTAGTTCCTCTCCCAACCTCTTTATGATACATTTGAGATTCTACAGTTTTCCTTTATTTTTTGTGTCAATCCTGTGCTGTAAGCAGCAGGGCAATGGGAGGCTGGTGGAGATAGCCACGAGTTTACGTCGACAGTTGTTCTCCATAATCAGATTAAAAAATAAGAGCCTTCTGTCACTGCAGCCATTACTCTTAACGATCTGTGGTCGAATGCAGCCTTGTACTCCTCTTGGATCAATTGGTCTATAAGCAGCACAAACCAGTGTTTGTGGGTCACCTCGGTCGGTGTTTTAAACACAAAACTATGCTGGCATGGTATTCATTGCCGAGATCTGTTTTCGAAAAACTTTTGACCATGACAGCCTGAGGAAGCAGTAAGACCTCTCCATCTGTCAACGTACTGCAATCCAATTTCACAACTGCATCTTTTTATTATTATTATTTTTGTTGTTCAAGGTTCAGGCTTGAGCTCCCAAGAACAGGTAAATAACCCAACTGAAGCATCTTGCAACACTGGGAAGCCCCAAATGCTGCTAACGGAAATCCAGCAGAAAGCCATTAACAGCTGGCTTAAACGCCTGCAGGCCAATACGACTAAAAGCCGATGCCGGAAACAAATTACAAACCTTCACCAACCAGGGCACGAAGCACTGACCGAACTGATTAGTTCGATATTCAACATCCTTCAACGTGAAAGAGTGCGCTCCGTACGCAGTTTGTGTCTCTCTCCTAAAGACCTTGAGGGCAGGGAGAGAAGAATAAAACCAATGCCTCTCATTGTTGTACACCTTATAAAACGTACATAGTTCGGCTACCCTTCTCCTGTGGGACAGGCTCGCTAGATCATTATCAGCATACAGTCTACTGGCTGAACTAACAGATGGCAGTGAGTGTCAGCAGCTGAAGCCCAGACCGGTGAGCAATACTCAGACACAGGCAGCAAAAAAGCATTAAAACATCTACGGACAACCTCACTGTCACCAAACACAGAATTCACCTTACGCAGGAGCCCAATCTTAGTGGAAGCACGTGATATCAACCGAACGACCTTTTTCGGCGGTAAATGATGAATTGTTTTTTTAGAATCAACGCATCGGCGAGCCAATTTAACCGGTAAATAATACGTCATAATAAAATAGAATATAATGTATAAATTTGTGACTGAAAGACGTACTTCTCACTTTGTGAAGCCCTTTAATATGCTAGTAATGAAACACATGATCAATGATTGTACGACGAATACCCTCTGACCACATGTCTCTCTCGCCTGCACTGGAATCCCAGCACTGACTGACTCGTTTCCCGTCTCCCCCAAGGAAGAGTTCACTAAGTGTATCAAGGAGAAATAGACAAGTTGTATCTGTAGCTCAGAGCGACCTCTCACAGCAAGTGTCCGACAGGCGATGAGCCCGGATATACACCTGGGCGACATTACCCACGGCCCTCAGACATGACTCAGTCATGCATCTTGCTTTCGCTTACCTGTAGAAGGCTGTAAATTTCATAAGGGAAGTCCAGCAAATTTAGAAAATCAAGATTAATTTTAAAGTTTCTTATCGTAGTTCGGATTCCATCGAGTACACGTCTGCATTATGCCTGCATAATTTTACAATGCATAGTAGTAGCTCGTATTAGTTATATAACAAGCACCAGGAACACGCAGTACTATAGAATCAATAATGTGACTCATGAGACAATCACGTGAGTTTCCCAAAAGAAAATACTGTATATTTTACGGCAATTTCTCCAGTTTGCCCTCCAGTACCGTTAACCGCACAGCATGAACGTTTTATCCACGTTCAGCATATTATCTAGTAGGAACAGCATGATTTGAATTTTGACAGAATCATCCTTCTGGTGGCAGAACGTTGGCGATTGATCAAAGAATAGACGCGATGGATCTACTCAATGGGCTTAACGTGTCCACCGCCTACACTTTCTGGATCCAAAAGTAGGCAGAGAATACACACTAGCCGGTTCCATATCGGCCCATTCATAATACATTGCGCTCTCCACTTCCCTATTGACGGAGGCATTTATTTTGTCACTGATATTGACAGCCCCACGGGAAAAACTGCCACAACTGAAACGGTGATGGGCAGTTTTTCTTACACAGTGTCGCCGGCAGCTGTTCCTCCTCTTGTTTATTTAACAACTTGCGGTGAATTTTCCTGAAGAATAATCTGAGGTTAATAGTTAACAGAAACCGTAAGGAAATATGGTGAACCAGAAACTAAATTTACTGGATGGAAGGTAATATGTAAGAAGGAGGACAAAGTAAACAATAACCTGCTTAGTTGAATATGTTTAGGAATAAATACTACAGCAAAGAGTCGTAAGTACCCTTAGTTTATCAGTTCAAACATACTGTAAAAAAATTAGATTAACTGATCAAGCGTAATTTGACATTAACCATTGAAAGGCCAATACGAGAAGTACAGTAACGCTTTAATTATGCATACGAACGTTACTGTACTAGTCTTATTAGCCGTCCACTTGAAGAAAGCTACAATGCAATCTGATCGAAAACAGTTTGATTGTTACTGAATAAATTAGTCGCTATAACGAATTCAGCAGAAATTATTTGATGTAGGATCCAGAACAAGGCTGAGCTAACCGAAGCTTTTAGATGTTTTCGTCAGAAGTAAATGTTTAACTGTTGTAATAAATTTATGCTGATGTATTATCAGGCATTCATTAACGGTATCTTTTAAATCACAGGGCACCATATTCGGTACGTGCGAAGTACTGTTTTTTTACGATGAAAGCAAAAATGAGTCACAAACTGATGAGTGATTTCATACAGTAAATTAATTTAAATATCTTGGATGTTATTAATTGCACAAAGTACGAGTATGCCTTGGCAAACGTTTGGCAAAACAGTCTTGGCCCACTCAAATTGAATACATAGGTGTCTAGTGTCGGTGTTAATTGTTATATAGCGTGTTCTATAACATTTTAATAAATATTAAGTTTATTTTAACACACATTAAAGACACACATTTTATCAATGTCTCATTTAACAATCCTATACTAAATATAACATCTACATCATTCTGTTAAAAAAAATGGAGACGCGCATGCTAAAAGTGACACACTTATGGGGCGTTTGCCATTGAAATAATCTATACTATCCTAAAAAATAAAAAAATGTTTTTAAAAGGGGCCATAATCTGTCGTACGTCGTTGTATTTAAAATATCACATGTGGCATGCTAGAAAATGACACTAAGTATACACAACATAAATACACCAACACCAACAAAATTAACGATATCTAGTATATTCATAACAGTCCAATAATTACTTTATCTTTTCTTTAACGATGTCAAGCAATGTCTAATGTGTTTAGCTGCAGTTTTCACAAATGTCACATTGTTCAAAAATTACACTATTCTTAATAATACGTAACCTAATCTATTGGTATTTAATTTGTAGTCTTTTCATAACAATTTAATAAATATCTAATCTACTGCATAGCACTTGCTTTAAATATCCAGTGTGTTCTAGAATAAATGAAATAATAATTCAACTTGTTATATGATAATTATTCTCACCAGTACTTAGTCTGGCCATTATTAGTTTTTATAAATGTCACGTTTATTGTATAACAAGTTTATAAAGATGTGTTCTGTCCTAGAACAATTTTCATATACAGTATATATATAGTCTGGTTTATGACAGTTATTTCAATTGATATCTTGTGTGTTCTATGTTACAGTTTCTATAAATAGGCTGGTTATTTTCTGTCAAATTTCATAAGTAACTAAATTGTTAAATAACAATTTCAGTAAATTCTTTCTTCAATCCATATTATTTCATAGTATTTTAAATATATGTCTACGGTTTGCTATAAGACTTTTAACTAATGTCTAGCTCGCTGTATAAGAATTTCTACTAAGGTCTAGTCTTTTTATAAAGATTTTGAGATATATCACTTCTGTTCTATAAAAATACTGATAAAGAAAAACAATTTTAATTAAGATCTAATCTGTTGTATCGCAAATTATATTATGGTTTAGTATGTTTATAACAATTTTGATTGCTGGTTAGTCTCATCTACAAGTTTTGTAAACACCTATAGTCTGCCCTGCACATGATTAACTGAAATTGTCTAGTCTGCTCTATAAAGCTATACATTAATCATAAACTTACTAGTTACCAACGTTGTTCATTGTAAACTATTAGATCTGAAATTAAGTTCTTGACGGTTTTAACCTTCCAAAATGTTAAAAATCAGCAAGAATTTAGTTTCCAAGCTAATAGAATCCGACCCGGTCCATGTAGCCTGCTTTGGCATGCGCCATCACCCGGATATAGTGAAAACGCAAATAGGCTAACATGCTGTTCCCAATACAATTACGCTTCCACCTTCGCAACAGCAGGCTTTAATAAGTATTCACTGCAAATAAATTACTTTAAAGGGATAGAAATTATTTACCGTTAAGTTGGTGACCATCTAATTCTACCACTGATGCGTTTCCCGGCAAGACTTATTTGAACAATCCTTATAGGCGGTAAGCGGTTGGATGTTTGTAAAAGTTAGCACATAGACGAGATATTTCAACTAATAAACAGTATCTTATAACGTAAAATGTAAACCAAGGAAAAACAAACCAGCTGCATCTGACGCTCAGCACAAACTTACCACCCTCACAACAGTGTATTAGATGTTGAGAGTGTAGGTTGCCCTCGGATATACTGGTAGGTACCAAGGCGGCCCCAATAAAATTGATAGCTTTTTTTCTACAATCAACTGAAGATAACTTTGCCCACTAATATCTTTATTGAATACTTATTTTCAACTAATTGATTCTTTCGGAGATATCCTTTCACGTGACTAGGTTTCATGTATCTTGTACGTTAATTAGGTTATGTGTTCTGAGCCATTATTTTGGTCCATTTTTCACCCCCCTTTACTAGAAATAACATCGATATACTTTTCTACGCTAGTTAATTTTTGAGTTTCAAGCGTATACTTTTAACCTTTTTCGTTGTCGTCTGGTACCTAAAAATACCACGTTCCTTCCATCACGTACCTTGTGTAATCTGTCTTGTCAAACGTCAGTCTCCGGCCACCTAAGCTGCCTCTGAAGCTCACCACTCTCACCTGTGATACATCGCTTCGTAATTGGCGGCTTACAGAACACAAATGACATGTCTTAAAACCAGGCAATCCGGAAATGATTGCGTGGCTATCAAGAATGCCACGGAAACCTCATGTCGTTGTTTCTTTTTACGCCATGGCAATTGAAGGCGATAACGGTGTCGATCTCGAGGCAATTTAGATATGTTTCTCACATGAAGGTACACAAGAATTAAAGGATTTATCACGCTAGTTCTTTCATTTTCATAGAATATCAAGCTGTAAAGTTATTATTCATAATATTCCTAAAATTATATTATTTGTGTAATACCATTGTGACGGCTAAGTTAGATCTATGTCTCACAAAATGACGAGCATTCAGAAACAGAAATTGAGGTGATAAATTATTACAGTGGCTATCATATTAAGTCTATTTTTAGTTTTTTATAGAAGAAAGTAGGCATCACAATTTATGATCATCAAAGTATCGCGTAGATGAGCCATTTGAAGTAGTATACAGTTTTGAATACTATTAGAAACTATGATTTGTAACGATAAATATAATTACATAGACCGGTAATTTAGATTTGCTTCTCACGTTTTTAAAAACCATTAAAAGTTTCTGATTAGGACAAAACAAATACGTAGCAGGCAATAAAATAAACTTTCTCTAGAAATCAAATAATAGTGGAAAAAAAAATCTAATAAGAATTATGACGGTAACGTTTTGAGCATATTCATAAAAAGTATCTATAGTGATAAAATGATAACATTAAATACTATCAGATTTTAGACTCATGTTTCAAAACTAATTTGAAACAGCAACGAATGCTGACGACGACATGCTTCCTATATGGAATGCTGCTGTTATTTTTATGCCACTGTTAAAATGTACAATGTATCAAAATGAATAACGTTGCAGGATATTATACTTTGCCTTCATTAATGAGTTCATTACACAATGTTAACAATGCAATGCAGTAAGCTAAATCTTAGTTTTATTGCCCGTAGATTTTTGCCGATTTTTCTTACTCTCTTCCAGTTCCACTTTGAAATGACCATTATCAAGAAAAATACACGATCTTGATATTTTTCACTAAATATCTTCCTTTATTGCAATGCGAGCCAGTAGTATCATTTAAATATTTCATATGAATGTAAGCCCAATGGATATGGAAAGAACATCCTGGCTGTCCTACTCTCTGTTTTAGGATGCTGGTGAGGCTTAGTTTTTTCATTTCGTCCTACAGGGCCCATGTACTTCCTAAACGCAGTTTCAAACAACACACTATTCCTAGATGAAATCGGCGTTGGGCTTGGACTTGTAGGGTTGACCTGGTTGCAGTTTTCAGTTCATCACTGCAAATGCAATATTAGCTCAGTGAAAAAAGATGTCGCAAAACGATTCAAAAAGTTTCATAAAAGACGTTAAAGCAGTTTATTAAACAATTATTTAAAATGAATAATAGTAAATAAAGATGCAATAATTATAATTCAACTCTTCTGTACTGTCACGTGCTGCACGTACTAGATTTGCACAAATAGTGACACAAATATTGCACTCACACGTTCATGTATGCATACATGCACCCACCTGTTCCTAGACACCTACTCGCACATGCAAATAAACATCCTCACACAAATATACACTTACTCCTTACGTAACCATACATGTACGCGGCTGCGCTGTGCACGCCTCAGCTGACCGACCCATTCATTGGTACCCATGCACACACACCTACAGACACACCTACACTTGCCTACATACACCCACCTACACAAGCATACACACCTACACACACACACCACTTACACGCGTGGTCTTCACAACACCCCTAGGCCACACTCCAAACCTTTGCTCCATTCACAGCTGTCACCCGACAAATGGAGTCCATTGCTCCAGGTCGCCAAAACACACATGAAGGATTTCCGGAATCTTTGAGGTCAGCGTTTGGGATTTCGATAACGGCGGCCTTTGGATTTATGAACGGAACTTCTAACGCTGGCTACTTCATGGTGCAAATGTCTCTTGTCGAGGCGGCTCTCTTCTTTGTGGCGAGTGGAAATTCAGTAACGCTGAAGTGAAAGGAAAATAATGTTCTTAAATCAAGTAGAAAATATGCAGCAAATGGAAGATAGGACGTAAAGTCTCCACTTTCTTTCTTTACATTACAAACTAGTGGCCAGTGTCATAATTAGATGACGACAGCACATATTATGTTGAGGCTAGAAGCGGCGAAGACAAATGGCACATGCTTCCAACAGTCTTGGTTCAATGTGATTTAGGTATTTTTTTCAGCCTGAGGAGGGTTTCCTTTCAGTTCAATACTTATTTCTTTTCCAGCAATACCCTCTGAAATATTCTTTAAGCCATTATTAGCCCTAGCGCGTTTCGGGAGCAGTCATGTAGATGTACTTTTTGCATCCTACTTAAGCTAGAGGCAGGGGACGCTGAATTCAACTAGACATGTAGACAACCAACAAATTGTGTATTAACTAAACAAGCTGACAACAAACAAAGTGTACACATCTATATACCATTATCCCCGGCCTATCAAATTGACTGTAGTGATTGCTCTTTGGCCTCGTTCCTTTTTACTGCTGCTTAATAAGAAAAAATAAAGATGTGGTAGGCATAAATTGAACTACAGTGGTATCGTAGCTGCAGATATCGGTATATCAACCTCAGTAAATTAATGCAAATCTGAAGTGCAGCTCTGGAGTTTACACTGTGTCGACAACATCATTTCTAGTGATGATAGAAGAAAGAAGATCGAGGAGAATGAATAAACGTAGTGGGATTCGAATAAAACGACTCATTTGGGACTGTTGGAAAATACGTTCTGCTAATACGGAATATATAAAACACCAGGAGCAACATATTTGGTAAAGGTAAAGTCAACTTAGACCACAACCTCACCTGGGAAACCCACATGCACCGCTTTGTGCTGCGAGTAGGTGTAGTTGCAGTCGACCTCGAGTCACGAAGAACTATGACGCCAATTTGACGGAAGGAACAAATGACCCGAGAGCCCCACCCCCTCATCTCTGAGGAAGGTAGTTCCGCCACGGCACCGTTCATGCACACACAACTGCCGAGTCAGCACACCAAGAACTGCAAAGAGCTCGCGTGCCTGGCTGGGCATCGAACGTGCGAGCGATGCAAGGTGTTGGAGCTGAGAACAGAAGCATGCTGCTACCATGGCGGCGTTGTAGAAGAGATGCAAGAAGACTTCAAGGAGTACATTTACATTTATAAGTAGTGTCGGCTTAAGAGTAAGCAGTATCTTGTACGTAATATAAAAACCTATGTGCTGTTAACCCGTTGACGACAACTGCTACTTTGAAGCAACAGGCTGTCGCTGCTCAGACCGGTTTTTGTACCCTCCGAAGGTTAATTTAAGGCATATATTTCCTCTTACCTCTTCCTTTTGGCTATCAGAAAAAAACTTTGTCTTGTATCATGCTTCATGTTAGGATGCAGGGAGCAACCAATCACGAAAGTAACCAGTCAAGTGTGGCTAAATAGTGCAAATGGAGGAATAATATCAAATAGCACTGCAACACAAATCGCCACTACAAGAGTGTTGTTATCTAACGGGCAGTCTGTTTTTCCACCACTGTCCAGATGACGTGCCATAGCAAGAGCGCATGCCCATTAACTACCGTGTAGAGATTCAAACAAAGCTACAAAATTTTTATGGAAAATGTTATAGGTGATGCATGGACACTAAGATCACATAGGGTAGATACCGATTAATGAGAGACTCTTTAGCTTCTTAGGTACTTTGGCGCTAGATCATAACTATGCATAAATGATATAGAGCACTACTTGTTGGTTGGTACCTATTTAGGTAGTCTGAATTGTTGGTTAGTCTATCGGTTTCATATCAGTATCACATTCAATTAATTCATTGCCACAGATAAATGCAAATTTCTACTTATACTACTTACTTATTTCTATCTATACACATGCACAGTCGGCACGTATTTGTCTATACCGTAACTACGTAGACAGGCTATGAGATGTAAGTAAATAGCTCCAGTCGTGGGGAATTTCGCTGGTGTCTTGCAATTGCTCGAAAGCCCAGGATGACCTGCGGTAATAATCCAGTCGGTTCCCTAATTATTACCTTCAGAATGGATATCTTGGAAGTCTTTCCATTTCTGTATGTTCTTCTGGGCCCCACTGGGCATTATCTGCAGCACGAACAAGTGCATGTGGGTTCCTAATTAAGGTGTGCCGTCAAGGTGACTACTTTCTTCATGCCGAGGCTACATTATTCACTCCCGCGCTCAATTTGTTGCGGGAATGTGCAACTCGCATGTCTTTCAGACTACTGTATCTATGCTATTGATTTGAAATATTTATCGACACGACCTGAAAGCTTTGCATCTATGAATCAAGTTGTAAACGAGATTATATACTGTGATGCGCTGAAATTAGTTCGTGCTGAACCTTTCCTCTGTCAAAGCTACAGCTAGTAAGTTTTTTTTTTTTTTTTAGCACAGCGAAATTAATATTCACGCCATGCAAAATCGCTCATTGCAAACCGATGATGGTTCAGTATAACAAGAGCTAATAATGACGTTACAGGGAGCTGAGGAAGAATTTAGGGGCGCTTGTATGTTGTGCGCCTATTTAGTCATTATTCGTTAGCCATTTCTTCGCCAAATTTAAAATCTAATCACTGCAGTCTTTTGAAGTACAGCTTAGGTAGTGATGGATTGGATAGGAATTGAGTTTCACTTCCTTCCCGCGGCAAAGCTTTATGTTACTCTAAGTTCATGATACGCCACTTGAATATAAAAGACAACGAAGGTAATGGGAATGTTGTTTGAGTAGAACTATGGAAAAAATGAGGTTGTTCAAGTAATAATTTACTTCCATTACTTCGTGACGACGCAGTCCAGTGCCGAAGTTATGAAGTGAACGTAACTGTCAAGTTTGCTTGAATAAATAGTTCTTGTGGCCGTTTAGAGTAGGCGCCGTGTGATTGATTGCCTCTGCCTTGCGCGAGACACATTTGCTGCTGCTGATATACAAGACTGAGATAAATCCTCACCAGCTGTAGAAAGCTGGGATGGAGAGTTGGGACAGGCAGCTGAGTAAGAAGAGATTTGGAGCAGACAGCTGAGAGGGACAGTAGGACAGACAGGTGGGACACACCCAGTTCGGAGCAGACAGAACTGGCAGCTGGAACGGAGAGTTGGGACAGACAACTGAGACCTATATTTGGGACCGACAGCTGACACTGACGGCTGGGACAAACAACAAGAACACAGTTAGACCGGGAGCGGAGAGTTAGGACAGACATCTTGGACGTACAGTTAGGACAAACAGCTACGACACCTATTCATTGTGACCCTTATTCCCCTTTATTATGATCCCGTTTACCCTTGAGGTAAAGTTGCATACATTTCACTGCTTCTTTGGGGAGTCTTCTGGATGCTATTAGATTAGAGAGCAGACATTAGGGAGACCAACAGGCCCATTCTTGCACAGGAGTCAAAGATCAAGTTCCGGCTCGCTTTGACGTTTTGCTATTATTATTGAATCACACCAGACTGGCGACGTGGGAACGGAGAAACTCCATGTGGTTGACAACCACAACCCCCACGCAACCAGCCCAGCGAGTGAAGAAAAAAGAGAAAAAAATAATAAGACGAACTGAGATCACAGAATAGCTTTGTGTACAGATCGTTTAAAGCTGAAAGTTCCCTCGCCAGCAAAGACAGAGCTATTAAGACCATTCCAAACATCTACACAATGGAAAAAACGAACTCGAATACTGGCCAGTATGGCATCGTAACGGTTCCAAGGCAAACTCATGAAGAGCGCCAACACGCCGAGTATGCCTGACCCGAACAAATGGCTCCGGAAGAAAATCAGACAGTGGATGACTAGGGAAGTTACAAAATTTTATACAAAAAGCAGACCCCACCAACTCACTCTGCGACGATGCACCAGATCACAAGGCACAACACCATCCAGCCTGAACGCACATCGACGAACCACTTTGTGAAGCAAACACAGATGACAATCGGCAGCAGAACCCCAGACTACGGAGTAGTACTCCAGAAAAGGGAGGACATAGCAATTAAAGCAGCGGCATGTCAATTCTACCGAGCCAAACAGCCTCCAAGCACGCCTCATAAGACCAATTTTCTGCGATGCACGTGAGGCAACCGAACGAATGCGGGGCGCAAACGTCTACTTTGGATCAAAATTGATATCCAAGATTACCAAGTCATCAACAACCTCAGGAAGTGACACATCATCCAGTTTGAGAGCAGGAAAAAGTCTCACCGTACGCGGCCTGGACACGAGCATGATTTTAATCTTGCCCGCATTCAGCCTCATCCCCCACCTAGAACACCAGGAATCAATCACTTCCAAATCATGCTGAATGGATTCTGAAACATCCAACCTATCTTTAAGATTATCGAAAACAGCCAGCAAAGCAACATCATCAGCGTAACCAACAAATACATTATTAAAGAGATCAAACAGGTTCACTGTAAATACAATGAATAAAAAAGGGCCCCGAACACTACCCTGTGGGACACCAGAACCCAGAACCCAAAACTCACTCTTCTTCACATCAACTACTACACATTGACATTTGTCAGATCTAAACTGACTAATTACCGCCAATAGGATAGATTGGGTGATGGATAGTAACACTCACGAATATTTAATATCCATATATGTTTTTATCACACTATTAAAAGTCTCTCTTACTAGCAGATGTTCATGGCAAGCGTATGGCGACCTGCTACACTATATCAATATCGTGCTGCTCTCACCGGCACTAACACAAAGTCTTAGTACTAGGACAATATGCGGGACCCGATGAAGTAACGGACAGGTCTCCAGTCTTTTATGCGGGACCCGATGAAGTAACGGACAGGTCTCCAGTCTTTTATGCGGGACCCGATGAAGTAACGGACAGGTCTCCAGTCTTTTATGCGGGACCCGATGAAGTAACGGACAGATCTCCAGTCTTTTATGAGGGACCCGATGAAGTAACGGACAGGTCTCCAGTCTTTTATGCGGGACCCGATGAAGTAACGGACAGGTCTCCAGTCCTTTATGTGGGACCCGATGAAGTAACGGATAGGTCTCCAGTCTTTTATGCGGGACCCGATGAAGTAACGGACAGATCTCCAGTCTTTTATGCGGGACCCGATGAAGTAACGGACAGTTCTCCAGTCTTTTATGCGGGACCCGATGAAGTAACGGACAGGTCCCTAGTCTTTACGCACTATGAGGATAAGAAAATCAGACACCAGAGCAGTCCGGCCGATGGTCTTTGTGCACAATGCGGGAACTGAACGATGTGACAGTCTGGCCGATAGTCTGGCTGCTCTCACTCCTACGTTGTATTTATTGCCTCGCAAAGCGTGTCACATCTATGGTATCTTAGCGTCTTCACATCCCTCCCGACCGAAGACTTGATATGAATCCTCTGATGTGCATAAAAAATTAATCAGATTTTTTAATTCATTCCAGTCGAATTGTTAAATCTCAAAGCGAAGGATTGAATTAGATAGGCGGCAGTAGACGAACCAAAAGGCCCATTCCCAAAAAGACACCGGGACTTACACCCCCGGTCCTCTATGAGCTATTGCCATTATGTTAGTAGGATGTAGAGGAATGGAGAAACGAGAAGAGAAAAAATGGAAGACGAAAGAGAACAAAAGAAAGGAGAAATAAAAAAGAAGGGAGAGAAGAGTCTACGCCAAAGCGATGGTCATTAATGCCCGCAAGCATGATCGATGGCCGCTAATATGCGGAGCCTAAATATATAGATGGAGCGGAAATGAGAAGAAGTCAGCTTAAAATGGCCTGGGAAGCTTTGACCTTTAAGTGCTTGCGACTTGTGGAGAAGGAGTTTTTAGCTGTGGAGGATGTGTCTCCCAATGTATGTCGAGACGATTTTTAAAAGAGTTGACCGACTCCGCAGAAACAACGTCGGAAGGGAGTCTATTCCAAATGCTGACTATGAAATAGGGAAAGAACTGCTGACTTAAGGTTGTTCTTCGAGCTTTATGCTTGAGTTCTTGACCGTTGTGTCGCAAGCGATCATTG
>LQNS02007217.1:2070948-2084371 GCA_001587735.2 Parhyale hawaiensis
CATTTACGAACTTCTGATGTTTGTAAACAAATGCCAAGCGTCCAGTACAGAAATATGCGTGACTGCCATAACACTGGCCGCTGTGTAGTCTGTACCTGACGCACTGCAAGAAAGTACTGCACTCCCTGAAATTACCGCACTGCATGAAAGTAACGCATTTCATAAAAGTAACGCACTGCATGAAAGTAACGCACTGCATGAAAGTAACGCTCTGCATGAAAGTAACGCACGACATGAAAATAATGCACTGCATGAGTGTTTAACACAACATGAAAGTAAAACACTGAATGAAAGTAAGGCACCGCACGAATGCTTGAAACTAACGGATTGCATGGAAGTAAAGCATTGTTTTTCTGAAGTTAAAGCATTCCGCAAAGGTAGTGCACTGCTTGAAACTAACGTACTCTATGACATAACGCACTGCATGAATGCAATGTTCGCGATGAAAGTTAAGGGCGGTATGGAAGTGACGCTCCGTACGAAGTATCGCCCTGCATAAATGCAAAGCACTGCATAAAAGTAAGGCACGGTATGAATGCATAGCGCTGTATGCAAGTAGCACTGTAAAAGTAAGGGACTGATTAATGAAAAGTACCGCATGAAAGTAAAGCATGGCATGAGCCTCACACTGCATAACAGCAGCGCACTGCCTCAACTTAATGCTCTGTATGAAACTAACGCACTGCATGAAAGTAGCACAAGACATGGAAGTAACGCACCGTATGAAAGTAACACACTACCTAAAACTAACGGACTACATGAAAGTATAGCGTTGCATGAAAGTAATACCCCGTCTCAAAGTAACACACACACTGCAAGAAAGTAACGCACTGCAGGAAAGTAATGCACTGTATTGAACTAACACCTTGGCAGAAACGAACGGGTTACGAGGCGGTATGCACAGCCAGAAATTAACTCGTTGCATGACAGCCGTCGCACCCACCTGTCTGAGGATTCGGACAGGTCAAGTGGGGGGGCCAGACTTAGCTTGACTGTGTCGAAACAATCGAATGAGTCCTAAATCAGTTTGATAAAGTTATTAGGCAAAAAATGACAGTTACAGAGGACTTATGAAATTATTCTCGCTATTTTACTCCGTTGCACAGGTATACACAGAGTAGAATAACTGTAACGGGCAAGATGGATAGACAACTACTAGAACTAGAGCAGTCTGAGAGCGCATATCTCCGCCAAGTGAGCCAACGGTAGCAAAAATTCAAATTGGCTCTGAAACCATAATTTTCTTTGCATAAACTCCAAAATCTAATCATTTGTGCATTTTTATAATAATAACAGCTTGTTCAATTTTTTTGAAGATCCGTTCATAACTTTTTGAGTTATACTGTTAACAAACGTTATGACAAATATGAGTCAAACATACAAACGAATCATCCGATTTTCACTAAAATTTGATCATTTGTTTCTTTTATTATAAATAACAACTCCTATAAATTTCATAAAAATCCATTCATTATTTTTTGAGTTATTGTGCTAACAAGCATAAAATATAAAACAGTGACAAACAAACGAACGAACCAACAGATCATTACCAAAATTTGGTCATCTACTCTTTGTTATATACCTAACAACTCATGTTAATTTCATCAAAATCCATTCATAACTTTTTGAGTTATGCCATCGAGAAAAATAACGCAGACAAACAAACAAACAAACGGCTGGACATATCTTCACCAAAAATGAAGATATGTCCATCTGTTCCTCCTAAGAAACCTAATAATCTCTGTAAATTTCATCCAAATTTGTTCATAACTTTTTGAGTTATCTTGGTGACAGACAGACAAACAAACAGACAGACAAACACGGCGAAAACATAACCTCCTTGGCGGAGGTAATAAAATAGACAGCTGGCAATAGATGGACCAACAGGTTCATTCCCAGAGAGAAGCCGGGACTTACGCTCCAGCTCTCTATGAGCTATTGCCATTAGTGCAGAATCATGGAAACGACTTCTGGGGGGAGGGAAGAAGAAGAAGATAATATAATGAGGTCAGGCAAGGAAAGATCGCGCAAGCACAATTAAGTGCTGCAGATCCGGGAAGCTTAGAGACGTTAAGTTAGTCGTAGCATGAAATATGAATTACGGTAGCTTAGAAGCTTTGGCTGCTAGGAGTTTATTACTCCTGGAGGAGGAGTTTGTAACTGTAGAGGATGTTGCTCCCAATATTTGTCGACACGATTTTTAAATGCATTGATTGACTGCACCAACAACTTTAGAGGGTAGTTTATTCCAAATGTTCACTGTGAAGTACTTTGCTTCCTTCCGTTTTATACTGATATCATACTGATGATGCTTTGTTCTATTCATCCTCTTTTTTTCTGCCTTGCTGTTCCCACATTGGCGATATTTCGTCTAGTGACTGATATATTAGTGTTTTCATGATAAATCATATGACATTTGCCTTTTTTTAGACAAGCGGAAGGCTTTTGACACTGTTGATAACCAATTGCTATTAAAAAAACTTCAACACCATAGTATTCGTGGGACAGTGAATGCATTATTGACAAGCTACTTATCGAATCGTGACCAATATGTAGTATGTAATGCTGTTAAATAAATCTCAAGTTTTACACATTAAAATAGGAGTCCCTCAAGGAAGCGTGCTAGGACCGTTGCTCTTCAACATTTTTATTAATAATATAAGTACTTTTGGTATGGAGCGTGTTCTGTTTGCTGAAAATGCAGGGTTCTACACTACTAAATGCAAATTTCTCTCATTCTCTCAGCCATAACTGATATTCAACATATTCGAAGCAAATTGTCGCAATGGTTAATTCAAAATAGATTGATTGCTCATCAGGATATAACTAAGCTGAAGTTATTTACTCCACGTTCTCGTCCTGACTTACCGACGATTCATTTCAACGGTAAAGAATTGGAATGTTGTCTCAGTTTCGATATCTTGGTTTGATTCTTCACGATAAACTTAGTTTCGAAGACCACATTGAAGAGTTAGGAGGAACGCTCAGTAGAGTTCATGGTATATTATATGCA
The DNA here is from genome assembly GCA_001587735.2 of Parhyale hawaiensis. Taxonomy (NCBI): domain Eukaryota; kingdom Metazoa; phylum Arthropoda; class Malacostraca; order Amphipoda; family Hyalidae; genus Parhyale; species Parhyale hawaiensis. Next base: position 2,073,962 of record LQNS02007217.1, read on the forward strand.
GTGTCTAATTATGTCAATCGTGATTCGTTGAAACACATTTATTATTCATTAGATTATTCCTTGTTAATCTAAAACATTATCATTTGTGGTGCAGCTCCTCACTGTTACATTCATAAACTAGAAGTTGTGCAAAATAATATACTAAGGCGAAAACTTCACGTTAAACGAGATCGAAATAATATACCTTTGATGAATCGTAGTGATATGTACCACGATTTAAAAATGTTGCAATTTCAAGAGGTGTATGACTATTTGCTTCTTACATTTTTCCGATCGCTCATACATAATCATCCTCTTGTCTTTCAACAATATTACGGGTCACTCATACCCCATCAAAACTACGAGATGAGACGCTCCATTCCCAATCTTACACATGTGCGTGTTGATGTAGAGAAACGTTGAACTATCTTCCAAACAGTATCACTTGTTAACCGAATTCCAACACACCTATTAGATCATATATCTAATGACGCCTTTAAAAGCGGTATAATGATTATGTTCTGCAATTGTACTAGTCTAATTACTACTTTTTACCCAAAAAAGTTCCACTACTTTTCTATGGGTTATGCAAAAATATTGCTGTACGTATATTGAACTCAGATAGTTTTCAGTATTGTAATGTTTTATCTGTGTGTAATAAACCTACCAAACCTATCCCTTGCACGTTGGTCCACCCTCATGTATGGGTTCCATACTATATATGGATGCATATACTATGCATATACTATGTATATGCATGCCCCTTCCTTTTCCTCTCTTGAATTACCATAGTCGTGTTTACAAAGGATAAAATTATTCTACTAATATTGTAATTTGAAGGTGAACAGCTTAATTCTAGAATATTTAGAGCCTAATGAACCAGTAGAAGTGAAATAAACGCACAAAAACCAGCTACTTTGGAAATAGAAACATGGCGACAGTCTCCTCACAACATTTTCGTGTTTTCAAGTGATATACGAGATTATAGTAAATCTGATGATTAAAGTGACGGCGTAAACGTTTCTATCGAATTGTTCATAATCTGCAAACACTACAGAGGATAAATTCAGCATTATGGGTTTTGTTTACTGAATTTGACTGATGCTGCACTTTGAAAAATTAGACGTGCTTCATCCTTAGTTCGCTGCACCTCTTTACATCAACTCAACGCGCCGCGTCCACCAGATTGAGTGAACGCATTGAGATGAATGACGTGTGAAGTCGCCATAGTGTGCAGACAAGCCCTATTATTGTTTACCAGGTGTTCTGTCGTAACTACTAGCAAGAAATTAGCAGAACCTGGCCCTCTCTTCAAACCTGTCTTATGGCACTCGCTGGTTAAAAAAAAAAAATAAGTTTCCTCACCTACTCGTCCGAAGGTTTTGTTGAGCCCTCGTGATCACAACTTTAAATTTACTCAAATACAGTAGGTGTTGATAAGTCTAAGCCAACCGCTTGTTAAGTTTCGGACAACTCTTCAAACTTGGAAGGAATAGTAACTCAAAATTCTTTGCAATGTGTGCTATTTAAATGAAGACATCAACGTATTCGGCGGCGGGAATAACGAAATTTGTTGTCTTGACTAGCGTGTAGACTGGCTTTAGAAGAAAGACATCGTTGAATACCGTGAATAATAACAGTAAGATCCAATGACGGCCGTAAGGCGTGCACACGCGTCATTCAACACAACGCGTTCGCTCAAACTGATGCACACCGCCCGTTCTGACGGTGGAAGGTACCACCATGGTAATTATAACTGCGCAATGTAGTTATACCATGGGTGCAGCGAACTGCCGAAATTGAAGGGTGAAACACGTCCGTTTTACCAACGAGATCCACGAGTCAGTTTTGATAAATAAAACCAATAAATGTCTATTTTATCACTCGTAGCGTTCACAGTTCTCGAAAAAATCAATAAAATGCATTTTCGGCATCACTTTGATGACCAGCATCACTACAAGCCCGATAAGCACGAGAAAATGTTCTAAGCAGACGAAGACACCAAGTTTGCTTTGAATGAACAGCTGATTGCTGGGTGAGGATTTCAATCCGATCTGTTTATGAGGCTATAAATGTTATAGATGTAGCTTGATATACTTAAAATCAGGCTATAAGATTCTGGGATAGCAATGCGACCTCCAGCAACGCAAAATTTAAATATGTGAAGAAAAGATGTCATTGTGGAACGCGCGTCGTCGTTCGTTTGAATGTGAACCGCTTCAGTGGTTCATGTCACGCTTTGTTGCAGGTTAAGTAAAAAAAAAGTTTACTTGGTAGACACAATGCTAAAGTGATATTCAATACAAGGAAGGTTTCCTCTAAAGTCAGTGTAATTGTACAAATTCAAGAAGATTTTGATGCAACAAGCGGCGGGTTATGTGACTATATGTAGTTTAACCCAATTTGTATCGTGTCACGCTTGCTTTAGATATCTAGCACTTTCAGGTTAGATGAAAAAAACGAGCTAAACTCCTCGTATGAACATATGATTCCAGCAATGCAATAGCGGGATCAACTGGTGTATGACATACAAATGTCAGCAGTACACTATGGGAAGATTGCCTACTTACATTGTGGACGTGCTGTCTTTGTTTTGAAATGAATTGAAATAGTCTGTCTTCCAATGAATCATTCAACCATCAAGTCTGGCAGGCCTGGCTGGTGATTTAAACACCTTCGGGCACTCGAAATGGTTCTACAATTTATCATCGATGATCTCTGCTGAGAACATCACTCCAACCCCACTTTGCTGACGCCGAAATTGAATATGACGAGTTTCTCCAAAAAGTACCCAAAGCTTGGCCCTGCCGTCGGGTCCATTGAAGGTTGCTCGAGCCTCATCCGTGAAAAGGACATGGCGGAAGTCGGTCTTCATGTATTTCTTCATCCACGCGTTGCCTTTCTTCGTATGAGACCTGTTCAAGGGGAGTCTTTGGATGGGCTTCACATCTTGGGCCAATTATTTGAGAACCCTGCTCCGTGTATGCTTTTCGACACATGTCTAATCCCAGCACCTTCGTCCAAGGCAGCATTGGTTTCTCCGAGATTTCGTACAATTGCCTACGTATTATCCGCATATCCCACTTGGTTATCGTCCTTCACTTGCCTTTGCCCTACCTGGACCTGACCGTGATGACAGGGTTTCTGCACGTAGGACTTCAATGTTCTTGGGTGCCAGCAAAGTTCTCTGATTGAGTCCATTAGGGAAACACCACTGCAAGCATTTGGACAATTGGCTCCTTCTCTGCAGTTGTCGATCGTCGTCAACTCTGTATCTTGTCACACCTGTAATAGAGAGTGACACGTTAGAAATTTGGTCATATACATAACGTCGCATAACTCATTGTTTACTGCATCAATCTTCCTAAAAATGTGTCACCACTCTGGCCTAAGTGGAAACATTCGTAGCATAAAATATCACCTTTGAATTGTATCCTTAAACACAAATTATTTTAAAGAATCAATCTGTAATAAAGCGTGACATAGGCTATATATTACTTGTGGACAATGGCAAAAATAGTTGGCGCACTGATAATGTTAGTTCACCTAATCGAAGGCACATTCTGCTAATTAACGTACTTCAAAAAGTTTGCAACGGCTACCTATTTACAAAAAGACAAGTATCGACGAAAGGCATATGAAAAATTTTAGACATCGTAGTATAATAAGCATTGATACATGGTCAAACCTATAATTTTCTGAAAGTACAACCTTTTCTAGCTAAGTATTTTTGCCTAATTTTGAGATTCTAAAAAGTTGAAAAATAAATAATAAAAAATCCCGTATCTTTTTTGATTTTCTGATTCTGCAACCTTTTCATAAACCCGTTGTATGAGTACTGGGTGAAGCCACAACCTTAATAGTAATGCAGTATGATAATTTTATCTACAGCATATACTTATTCCGAGAAAAAAATGTTTGTGTTTTCTCACTGTTATCCATTCAAGTTGTAAGTGCTTCAAATCCAAGCATTTTCTGGAACGATTCTGACCCAAACCATGATAGTAATATATTATTTGTATGTTTACTTGTCACTGCACTTCATAGAAAATTGTTAATTTTCCAGCTCGGTCAATGTAATAATTCCTATAGCATAGTTAGCCTAAGTTTGCTCTCTTTAACCAGTTCAAAGAAAATATTAATTTTGAAGAGGGACTGATTCAGTCTGCAGCCTCTGTTCATTCTCTTAAGTCCTGTATCACTCACAATCACAAGAGATGAACAGTTCTGCTTCAAGTCCGAAACTGATATCTTTCAATACCTACTACTAGTTCTCTCAGTACTTATTACTCTGTAAAAACCTTAGGCCAATTTCTCCAAAAATTTGAGTTCCACTCAGTTATGCTCACTTTTTAAACTCGCTTTCTGCCTCCAACTTATCATCTATTGAAGTTTGAGGAACTTGTATAAACTGAACATTATCTACATGATTTGACTAAAAAAATTAGTATTATCACTCTTTGGCACGACCTCTCGTCAACAAGCTCTGCAACTAATTAACTTCCGTGACTAAGTTTAACAATGGCCAGACATTCCATTCTCATCTTTCTACTCTTCAAACTTATTTCGCTGCCTGTAAAATCCAAAGCCTGTTAATTTTGTAATCTATGAGCTCGTCATACGATAATTTGCTCTGATGCAAATAAACAATTGTGACCACTCATTCTCTTTGTGCGAAAAAAAAAAAAATCGCTCCTATGCGATTTTGGAGCTTTATGGGAATATATGAGTTGTGCGCGGTAGGCAGTGACAAAATAAAATATCTTCAATTTTTTATTTCTACGGGGCTTTTCATAAATATTCCTGTTATATATCAGTACCATTGTGTTGTGGCTCTCCATTTCTACAGTAATATTATTAAAAAGGGCCATCTAGGAAAGTAAAATATCGGTTATGGAATGTTAACCCCTTTAGGTCCATGTTGCTGTTAGATTCGATAAATGAGAGTTCAATATATGCCAGCGTTCTGACAAATTTAACCCTCGCATATGACGAAAGCGAGGAGTATTTTTTAGTTTACCGGAGCTCGAAAACTATATTGATAGAAGTTCTCATTCAAGATTAGAGTTGAAAACACTAAAGCCGTTCATTCGTATGTGTCAACATTCTCTGCCAGCTGCTACTATTATTATGGCGATGACACACGCTAGTCAGAAGAACGAGTATCGTCATCATTTTTGTTCGAACGTTATGTTGAACTTTGCAAACACAGCTTGGAGATTGCCAAAAAACGGTTTACAAATGTTTACCGTCAGTTCGTCAGTTTGCTCCGCAAGTGCCATTAATTAACTTTCGGATGTCTCATTATATCTGGAGCGATTTATAACTCAAAATTCTTTGCAAGTGTGTGCTACTTAAATTGGTACATCAACGTATTCGGACGAAAAGATGATGGTAGTCGTTCCTTTAACTAGCGTGTGGCATCGCCATTAGAGTGAAAATGTCAGCCTAAGTTGCAAGATGTCGGCAGTCGCTGAAGAAGTCATAGCGAGCATCAACTTCGATTTAAACTTGATGAGATCCTTGGTAAATTACCTAGTAGATTCATTTACACCCCACATTATTCAATATCTTGTGCGCTGTTTAATGAGTGCTTGTGTTTTTAAACACGTAATCGATTTTTGTGTTCGCAGGTGTGGACCAACAATAACGATGAACAAAGACTGACAGTGTAGTGCGGACCGGCGTTGATTTATGCAGGGTTTGCGTGTTGCCTTTAATGGTTCGTCTTTTGAAACGAATTGATGCCTGTTTTATAAGTGAAAAAGTGGATTTATTGTGATAGTTTTCTGTACTAAATGCATAGGCTGACTTTTCAAAATAACTGAAGAAAGTTTAGTGTATGCTGTGTCAATCGAAAAAAATTGCAAAATAAATCTTCTGGAGAGAGAAGTTCTTTACACTCATCAGACGCCATTTCTGAACTGGTCAGAATCATCGTGCACCTGCAATTCGGTAAGATTTTAAGTTACTTCTTGTTGATAGAATATCCAGTGTCACATTAAGGTATACGAAAAACTTTCTATATGAAAGCGAGGTTAGAAGTAAGTAAAATATATATCTTCACTAACATATTTTAATGGAAAATATTTGGATTTCCACTCATCGTTGGTTTTCTCTTCTTCCGTGAAATTTAATGATGCTCCAGTGACCTCGTCGTTGATCACATGTGACCTTTGTCGCTTTGGTTGTTAACGTGTTTTTCAAACTCTTAGTCTTAACCCATGACTGCTTTAATTAAGGCTCTTAGTTAAATCTTGGGACGCTGTGCACTCTCAAACACTAGACACTGCATCCACATGCACTTATGGAATATTTTACTATTACCCTCCCCCAACTCAAACCAACGAACTTTAGACAACTTGTTATTATTATAAACTTTGTTAAACCTTCATAGCCGCAACTCAGGCGTTCCAACAGAGATGAGTGTGTAGTATTTAACTACCACTTAATTTGTCGCGTGGCCTACGTGGAAGGCTGTGAAAGAGGCCGACCACTCGAGTGTCTCCTACTATGCTTTGCGCCTTGTTTCCTGCCCGTAAGGTTGTACCAGTTTCCCTGTCTTAGGAACGACGTCAACGAAGGGTGAGAACGATAAATCCATAAGTTTGTATCCAATGATGATTTATTCTTTATTTAGCAGCGTCGGACTGGTTCTGCTAATGGCATCGTAGCTTAGGCAAACTTTTTACAAACGAAAAATGCGCACAGTTTTGAGTACCAATACTGATATAATGATAAAAAAATTAGAACAACAGTGTTTTTAAAACTAAGTATTTTCAACGGCTGTGATCAACTGATTCTTCTTCAGCGTATGATTATCTATTATATTATTGGTCTCAATTGTCTGGGTTCGAGTGGGAGGTATAGTAAAAATTTACCCAAATCTTTTTTATGCAATTGTTTCCCTTATAGTTGAGTCCTTTGCCAACTCACCACCATTTATGTTTCTTTGTACAAACCGCTGGTTTATTTCCTTCTGGCGAAGCAACTCCGTGTCATACCTTGCCTTGATTACCTTGATGATACTTCGGACGAGGTCCAGGTGGTGTTGTGCACGCCACCCATCTTGCGCAGAGGTGATGCTGCAGTCCGTGACATGATGAGTTATGACTAACCCACTCCTCTGTTTTTTGAGAATTAATGAATATATTGCTTCCGATATACAGAAATAATAAAAATGAAGTGCGATTAGAGCCTTCAGCTTTGCTCAGGGCAAGAAGTAAGTTTTACATTGTCACAGGTAATGTTTAGACAGTTTTTTCCTATTTGAATAGGCCTATTTGGTATCTGTGTATTTGTACGTACGCATATTATATACCGTATGCTCTTTTCTTTCTACAATTTAGAAAGTATATTTGTGTGTGAATTTGGTCATTTTTAGCTGTTTAGTGACATTCATCAGAGCTTAGGCATATACAGTTATTACCTCTACAAAGAAGGTTATATTTTTGTAGGAGTTTATCTGTCTCTTTATTGTTTGCATGTCTGCTTATCTGGCTGTAAGAAAATAGGTAAGTACCAAAGATCGATCTTTACGCTTTACTGGATTTATAATTAATTAATCAGGTTTAAAGTGTTAAAAAATGTTCTCTGTGTAGATTTAAAACCCTTTTCATAAATGTTACGAGTTCAAAGATAAGGAGATAATTAAAGAGAATAACAGAGCAGCATATACTGCAAGGTACCATGTAGTAAAGATGGAGTTCTAATGCGAAAGAACATCAGAACAAACAACCTCATCATGGTTAAAATAGACGAGCAAAATTATAATGAATTTTAGAACATAACTGGTGATCCCTAGCCATCGTTAATGGGCACTAGAAAAATGCTCCAAGGATGCTTGTCATCTTTTTTCCTTAGTCTTAATAATAATAATAATATGTTTTATTAGGTACACATATGGAATGGTACACAGGAGACTTGTGTACTTAGGTCTATAAACTTCTTCGCTTATCAAGTCTTTCTGCTTTCGACCTAGCATCTCATTATTTTTAGTTTTTTAAAGGATGAGTTATGGGTTTCTAAATATTCTATGAATATAGTAAAATGTGAAATACTAACGTACGAAGATAATTGGCAACTTTAAGTGGCCTAATACTAAGGTGTATTAAAAAGAAGGGTTAAAGCGAACATTTGTTGAGGCAGATTGCTCATCTTATAATATATTGCATTACTCGATTAATAGCAGCTTGAAACGGGGCTATCAGCTTTGGCACATTTGGCATTACCACTGATATGATTAAAATCACCCTGCAGATTACTAGGCCTCGGATGACCTTCCAGAAGGGGTTCTCAATCTTTTTTCAACCAAGGACCCTTTTATTACAGAAAATGAGCTGCGGACCCCCTCACATGTGTTCCTCTAAAAAAAATGTATATATATACAGTATAATTATATTCTACGCAGTGTTTCACAATATCAACAGTTATAGAAAGTTGTAAATAAATGTCTTAACTGAGAAGTAAGTGTCACACCACCTTTAATTGGCAATTCTGATCATATTAAAACATAAGACAACAAATCAAATAATGTGCAATCCAGAGATAAGTGTTCATAAATATCCGTGAAATTCCCTTGAATAATATTTTCAGAAATTTCCTTTCCCTGTTTCTCATGAATATCAGATGTCTTTTACTCATTATTAATATTATTATTATTATTATTAAAACTTCACGATTGAGCTCTCACGGACAGGTAATACAACCCAAATGAAGCATCTTGCAACATCGGGAAGCCCAAAACGCTGCTAAAGGAAATCCAGCAAAAAACCATTAACAGCTGACTTAAACGCGTGCAGGCCAATACGACCAAAAGCCGATGCCGGCAACAAATTCCAAACCTTAGCCGACCAGGGCACGAAGCACCGACAGAACTGATTNTCATCGACTTGATCTTACTGGCATTCAGCTTCATACTCCAGGCCGAGCACCATGCGCTAATGCGTGACAAATCCCTATTCAGAGACTGAGCGACAGCATCACGCAGGCGAGGAGCAGGTATCACCGCCATCATAGTAGAATCGTCGGCATAGTTGATCAACGTGGTTTCGAGTGAAGAGAACATGTCACTAGTATAGAGAACAGACAACAGCGGGCCAAGCACACTGCCCTGAGGGACGCCAGACACCACCCCGACTGAAGGATGGACCTGCCTACCAGTGCACAATTTCTCTATCCTGGGATGGATCAATGAGAAGCATAGGTGCTCTTATAGGTCATCTTCCACATGCATCCGAGCCCTGCACTTGGTTTTCATGACTGTCAGAGCTGAGAAAGATGCCTCGCAGAGATAAGTAGTGGGTAAGGGAAGGAAAACCTTCGAAGCTGCAGCAAAGAGTTCAGGATATTCCTCTTTAATACACGGAAACCCAAAAATTTATGTGTGCACTTTGACGGAATCGGATCCTCTGGCTCCCATCACATGACAGCTCCAACCAGGAAGCAAAGAGCGTAACAGGAGGACTCGTGAGAAGCTAGCATCAAAAAGTGACGTCATCAATGGCGTCACATTGACGAATCTATGGCTGAGCATCCTATGAGTATTTCTACTAATTATACTAGAAAAATCGTCGTAAATTGCGAATTTTATCTCTTAAACTCATTATTCAATGAAGAGGATATATACTAATTGAGCAATAAATAATTGTCCATAGAAAAGTGCAGTGGAGGCTGGTGAAAACTTTCACAGCACCGGCGGCGAAATTTGGGCAGGTATGGCGACCTGATTTAACTTCTTCTTTCAACTGAAGCCTTATTTACTACACTTCATATTCAGCTCACAGTGCTCTTCACAGAACAGGTTTAAACATATCACCGTATTTTTTAGACTTAATTTATTCAATCTCCCGCTCCTGACTGGCGAGCTACTTGAGCTGCACCCACACACAAAACACTGTAAAATGGTGTCGTCAAGTACAGCAAGTTCGAATAATAACTGTCATTGCGGTTTCTTTCGCGTATAGAGTATAACGCTGCTTATATTGTTGGCAAGCATTAAGAACCAAACCTACGATCCGAAAGATAAGAAAAAAATTATGTACATTTAACTTATAATTATGAATTTAGTGTGAGCAGAATTAAGGGACAGTTTTAAAATATTGTAATTTAAATCTTCAGTAACCCCATTTTCTTGCGTTTCCTACGTCATATGTAAACATTGCAAGTACTGCAAGCATGGCTACCCGGGAAAAAGTTGATAAATCTTGACGCATGAAAATTTTTAATTTACACAAACAAAATCTCGGCATCAGAGCAATCGCAGAACAGGTAAATCGTTCAAAGAGTAGTGTTGGAAGAATTGTGAAAGATTATGAAGATCTTGGACGTGTTTCGAGTGTTCGGAAACGTAGGAGGCCCAGAAAAACTTCTGCTAGGCTGGATAGGATCATCCAACGCACAGCATTAAAGGTCCGTTTTGCTACTGCCTCT
>LQNS02007217.1:2108149-2127387 GCA_001587735.2 Parhyale hawaiensis
CGTTTGCCATCTTCTGCAACCCGGCCTATTTTCTGCCTATCACTTTCAATGGAGCTTGAGAGGACAACCAGAGTCTCCAACCTGGGCTAAATTCCGCCTATCTATTTCGTTAAGAGCGTGATACCGAACATATAAATATATATATTTATAAACACACGACGGTCATTCTTAGTATTAGATGGTGAGCAATTTACCAATTAACTGCGGCATTCGTATCTTGAATACCGTTTCAAGAACGGACACAGTTGTAATTCGCAGTTCATGGGTTAATAGTGTTAATAACATTTTAAAGACGAGGTTCAGTCACGCTGTACAAGATTAAATATTCACTTAGCTACAGTATAGGGCAACCTAAGCTTGTGTATTAGCTTTGCAGTAAACCTTCCTAACCTTTGATGCCTTGAAAAATTGTGTGACAAGGTCCAGGTGGTGTTACGCACACCACCAGTCTTCTACAAAAGTGATTTTGTATTCAGTGATCAGCGAGAGAAACATCAGTGAGCAAGAAAGTGTCCTTCTTCTCCTGTAAATCTAATGACCCGGTATATTTGAAATGACACTAGCACGAATGTCATAACGTTTAAAAACTTACCGGACACGTATCTAGTAAGGGTGCCACAAAATGCATCGGTTACGTGCAGCGCGAGATGCGCTGTGGGTCCTCCCACCGATATAACGACCGGCAACGACACATCTACAAACGTCCCCTGTCGTGAATAAAGCCCTGTCCGCGCTACAACAGAAATATGTCCATGCTTGCGTTTTCGAAAATCATCTCGAATTTTGCTCGGTGGCACATAGCAAGTTAGCAATTTGGTGCCTTTTTTGAACATTTCCAACTAGCTTGATATTTTGGGACGATTTGGGATTCGGATCCAGCGTGGTTTACACGATTATAACTTCTGTTCCCCGTACGCAGTATAAAGCTCCCCTATGTTTCGTTGCTTCCTTGTTCTTGTTAATATCTGAAGTACATAATTTTCTGACTTTTAACTCACTGCAAATTTGAAAATACTTTCGAAACTTTACTAGCGACATTAACCGACCAAAATTACTTCACAGGTAACATATTTGCGAGTTCTTTGGTGGACACACAACTGTGTCTGCTTCGTAGCAACGATACACACACAAGAATTTCCATAAAAAATAAATTTAAACAGGAGTTTGACTGATTAGATTTATCTTTTAAAATGCAAATCTAACGTTAGCGTAAGAGAATTCACTCATCAACTGAGGCTGCAAACACGACACGATTTTACAGTCAAGTATATTATGTACTTACTGCGACTTTCGAATTGTTTTAGTGAACATCATTGGGATTGGTACAACGTATGCATTTAAAGTCAAGCTATGTACTCATATGTTCTCTTTTATCGCTTAGCAATGCCGTTGCCCGTCTTGTGGTATATATACCTTGGTTCTTTGACGAACGTGCTGAGGGTTAGAGTTTTCGTTCATATGAGTAGAAGCTGTAAGACAAGCAACCTTTACATTCAATAATACATACACACTCAAACAGAGCGTGCAATTGTCATATTTTACAGTAAAACTTTTCGATCTTCGGTCCTGTAATTTCATGTTCCGACCTGCGAATACCGAAGTAGGTTTTCATTAATAAACTGAAACTGAACGACATGAAGTGGTCTCACCCTCTAAAGATAGCCTAGCCCCATCAGATAAACTTCCATTTTTATGTTTGTCATTTCAGTTAGCATATAATGACCCATAGGGTCGAAATGTCCAGATCTAGGTCAGATTTTAACAAACATGGCAATCAGATCAATCGTCTTCGCTCTGACCTTTATTTAAAACCAGAGATTTCCAAATTTCTCTGTGTACTTCCAACCACTTTAACCTATGCTCGAAAAAAAAAGAAGAATGACGTCTTCTCTCCGCTAATGAGTCAAAAAACTACGTTCGATCCTCGCTCGTAAACATGACCGTGCGTCTACCAAAAGATTTGATAAAATATTAGCGGTTAAGTCAGCTGGCTTATGTAAGTGTTGCTACACAAGTTTCTAATATCTATGTGTTTAAATTTAAGGTGTATTAGAATTCGGAAGCTGTAATCTTTTCTGTGATGTGATTTACCCATTCTGACGATTAACTGAAAAAAAACGCACTCAAAAGATTTTCGCAAGTACAAGGAATGTAAAAACGCTCAAGATTATAGCATGTGCAAAGAAAGTAAACACGCTCAAAAGATGTCGCACGTAGATAGAATGTAAACAAATCGTATCCACTTACCCAGCAATTTCTTATTAAAGCGTAGATAACGAATTTGAGTTTTAAGGAGTATCGAAAACTTCAACGAGTTTGGCTAAGGCCGCGTATGCTACGAAGTATTCAACACGTGCACTGAACGAAAGTTGCGTAATGCGATACATTAGATACGGGCTCTGACGTGGGACGTTCGTTTGTTCTGACAACTTGCACCAATGAAAAAAACACACACTTGCGGCAGTGTGGACAGGTCTTAATACCATCAGTAGCTAGACCGAAGAGCGTCATAGCTGAAAAAGTCGAAAATTTTGATGCGTTTATGCGATATTATTCTGATGGTGCTCACTATACACTCGTAGACATGAGATGATTGCCCATGACTTTCTGGCAAGATAGAATAGAAGGTGAGGGTGTACGTGTTGGTGTATTGAGTCTTTGTCTTTGTACGTGTTTATTGAAATGCATAGACGACAATATATTTCAGCCCAACTCCAACTAAATACATATGTCCCAAGGCATAATTAATGAGACTTCGATAAATCTTTTTTAACAGGTACAGTAACTTTAAACGAAAACAAACTACTCAACGTGAAACAAGGAATGTATTTAGACGCAAAAACTAATCATTCATCAGCATAGGCAATAGTAATACTTAAATTAGTTTTGATTTGTTGCAGCAGTAATTAGTGTTTGCTTTTTGTGTTGGGCTCCTATTGTGTATCATACAATATTTTACTGGAATTTCTACTCAGTAGTAGGACCTACTTGGCATTTGAGTGTAGTCTATTACTGTCTATGATATTTAACGATAGTGCGAAAGGCCGTCAAATTGGAACGACGGTAAATGATTTGATTCAATATTGGTTTCCACCAATCTTGAAAATCTGCGCGAAAAAAATTGCAACCAATAAATACAGCCTTGTGTGTGGCGTAGTCAAGATACACAACACAATATATTTTTGTCCCAAGCAAGAGAGAGAGAAAAAAGCCTTGCTTAAACAAGTTGAGTTCAGAGATTTAATAAAACACGATTTAATTCTCTACTGAATAGCCAGTCTATATTTATCGTCATGAGCGTGTATGCATACATAAGATGCGTGTGTGGATGCGCACGTGTGTGTACACAAACATGTACCCCAACAGATGGGGGGGAGAGAGGATTGCTGAAACCAGGAATTGTCTAAGGGTTCCCTGGCCTGGTGCCAAAGCAGCCTCAGCGACAGACGCTCCCACCGAACCCCCTATATTACCCCCCTCTTTCCTCACCTTCCCCCCCCTTCCTCCAAACAGAAGCAAGACTGCACTAAAACTGCGATATAATGCCAGCAACAATGGCTGACACTGGGGACAGGGAAATTCCGGAGTTTTTCAGCCGACCAACTTCCTAAACAATGGATGGCAGGCGTCCTGCAGAAGCGGGAAGGTCTGTTTGATGTATTAAATACATTTTATTGTGTATGATGGAAAAGCTCCCTTGATATGCTGACTGTATTGAATATGAAGAGAAAATTTCTTTGAGGTGCTGGACGCATTTATTTGGAATATGAAGCGAAGTTTCCTTTATGTACTTGAAGTAGTTGCTAGATATGAAGAGGAGATTCAGTGATGTGCTAAACGTTGTTATTGAATTGAGAAGAAGTTTTTCTATGTGCTAGACGTACATATTTACGAGGGTTTTTTAGGGTAAGTACCATTTTGGAATTAAAAGAAACAGTATAATTTTCCTGCCAAGTTTATTTTTATATGAAAGCGTGCATCTCAAGCTATTTTTGTGCTCAATTTTCGCCAGTAATTAAGGTATTTACCGTATGGCGCGACTAACTTTTTAGATCGTTTCTTTATGTGTATGAGTGATTTTCCTCATCATGAACATTCATATGATCATTTTTAAAAGCTCTAACCCATCTCTGTACCATGCCACCGATCATTATGTTTTGTCCGTATGCTTCACTAATCTAACGATGAATTCCATCAGCTATCAAGTGCTTAGAAAAAAGAAAACGAATAAGCGATCGTAGTTCATGGGTGATAAGTTTCTCAATCGGCGGAGTCCTTTAAAAGGCTAAAAAACAAATGTTAACACAGGCGAATATTTCCGTAATGGTTTCTAAGGCTTGCCAATAAATGTAGGTAAACAGTGCACAGGGGCGGAATGCTGACCACAGCCCTGGAATTTTAAAACAGTACCTACTTGATTTTACAACAACCCTTGCATTTTGAGTATGAAGAGAAAACCCATTGATGCGTTGAATGTAATTATTTAACAGAAAGAGAATTTTCTCTAATGTAGTGGATGCGTTCATTTAAAACTAGAGCACTCTGAAAGCGCATACCTAAGCCAAGCAAGACAACGGTGACAAAAATTGAAATTGGTCCAGAAATTAAGATTTCCTCTGTAGCAGCACTAGTGCCTTTTGACAGAAATAACAGCTTCTGTTATTTTCTTCAAGATCCGTTCATAACTTTTAGAGTTATGCCGCTAACAAACACTGTGACGAATATTAGTTAAACATACAAACAGATCAACGGATAATTACCAAAATGTAATCATTTTTTCTGTTAACATAATTAAGAAATCCTGGAAATTTCAGATCCGTTCATAACTTTTTGAGTTATTTTGCTAACGAGTATAAAGTCAAACACAGTGACAGCCAAACAAACGAATTAACAGATCAACACAAAAATTTAGTAATTTACTCCTCGTAGGTAATGTACCTAATAACACATGTAAATTTCATAACAATCCGTCAACAACTTTTTCAGTAATAGTACTAAGAAAAAATAGGTGGACAAACAAACACCCAAACGGACCGCCCGATCATCACCAAAATTTAATCATCGATGTCTTTTAAAGATTCAATTATAACTTTCTTAATTATAATGCTAACAAGCGTAATATCAAATACAGCGTCAAACAAATGAACGAACAGTCTGATCATCACAAAAACTTGGCCAATTACTTTTCGTAATATACCTAACAACTCATGTAAATGTCACCAAAATCCATCCATAACTTTTTGAGCAATGGTACTTTACCTTTGATGATACTTCGGCCGAGGTCCAGGTGACGTTATGCACACCACCCATCTTGTGCAGAGGTGATCTGCAGTTCGTGACCAGCGGGGTGACGAACAGCGAGTTATCCCTACAGTTCACGTAGCCGCTTACAGCAGGTTTATCTGGCATTTTCAGTAAGCATGCGTCCAGTAAGGTTATAAATTTCGCAGGCAGACACACACACACACCTTTATTGTTTTCAATCCCTACATCCACAATTTATTACACATCACAACACAGAACAGAAATTAAAAACAATCCCACAAAAGCGTTGTCGCTTATTGGGCAAATGGCTTCATTCGTCTCTATATTGGCTTAAACATAAATGCTTAAATTTCCGTTTAAAACATAAATCTGTCATAGGTTGAACAAGATGGTTTGGTAACTGGTTGAAAATTTTCACACTTTGAAAAACAGTAAAACGTTTCTCTACCTCTAACCTTACAACAGGCAAATTAAAACGTTCATTTCTTGTATTAGACAGATAAACAGATGAACGGATTTTTGCCAAAAATTAATTATCTGTTACTGTTACCATGCCTAACAATCCCGTAAATTTTGTAGAGATCCGTTGATAACTTTTTGAGTTATCTTAGTGACAGACAAAAACATAACCTCATTGGCGGAGGTAATAAATATATCAGTCAGTTGGCATGGTAAGAAACTGTTTCTCTGTTTGTTAACAATGAAGAGAATCTAGCTACGTAGCACTAAGAGTCTTCATTAATGTAATGCGAATATATCTCTTGGTTTTTTATTTAATTTGAGATAATGGAAATTTTCTGATTAAATGCATTTAGTGAATATAACCAGAACATTTTCTTTGCTTATCGACAATGTTGAAAACATTTGTTTATATTAAGAATTTACATAATTTAATGATAACATGCCTGCATTAGTGAGCTTACGATCATCAATTTATGTATTAAATGTGTAGATCATGTATATTTCTAATGTATGTTTGATGTGCTTTTCATATAACTGAGATGGAGAACGACACATGTCTAAATACTCAGTTCATTTCAATCCCATCACCAATTGCATTTAATATAATCCAATTAATATAACTTCCCAGTTATCATAGACTGTCTGTCGGAGACGTAATGCAAGATCATAACTATGCAGTACGTCATGGAGACACATTTTACGTAATACATAAATCAAAGGGAACTATGCGACAAGCTGCAATTTGCATAAAGAATTCACACTCAGCTTTACGTCACTACTTAAAAAATCATGCTAGAGAATAGACTACGTCATACATAACTTTTAGTTTTCAATAGTTAGCTTTACAACTGATTGTGCAATCCTCAAGCATAATTTTTAATTAACGTAGGGACGTCAAAGAATATGGGAATTCTTTGAAGTCTACAAGGAACGTAGTTAATAGCAGGAAGCTCAAATTCACCGGTACAAATCATCGATGTGCCACAAAAGTATTACGGTAATTTTGATTATTACATTTTATTTTTTATCAGCTAATTATAAACGTAAAATTTATTAATTCTTCCGCCAAGGAGGTTATGTTTGTGTCGACTTTGTTTGTCTCGTGACCTGTACATTTCTCTGCCTGTCAAGATAACTCCAAATGTATGGACGGATTTTTAAGAAATTTACAGGGATTTTTAGGACTATTAGGAGGAACAGATGATTAACTTTTAGTGAAGATCCGTTCATTCGTTTCTTTGTTGGTTCGTCTGCCTTTTTTTTTCTTGATACCATAACTCAAAAAGTTATGGCCGTATTTTCATGAAATTTGAATGAGTTGTTTGATGTATCACGAAGAGTGAATGACCAAATTTTTGTGGCAGTTTGTCATTTCATTTTTTTGTCATTGTGTTTGATTTTATGCTCGTTAGTAAAATAACTCAAAATGTTATGAACGGATCTTCAAGAAATTTGTAGGAATTGTTAGCATTGTTGGAAAAAGTAAATAATAAGATTTTTGGTGATGATTGACTGTGTGTTTGACTGTTATTTTTAAGAATGTTTGTTAGCAGCATAACTCGAAAAGTTATGAAAGGAGCTTCAACAAAATTACAGAAGCTGTTATTATTGTCAAAAGCCACGAATTATTAGATTTTTTGTTGATACAAAGGGAATCATAGTTTCTGCCCAATTTGAATTTTTCATAACCGTTATCTTGCTTGGCAGAGATTAGCACTCTCAGAGTGCTCTTGTTATTAATTATGACCACTATCTACGTATTAAATCTATGAAGTTATGCTCATTGCTAATGCAAGTAGTTTTACATTACTATAACAATCTTTTTTTTTCGAAGTATGATAACTACATCCACCAAGGAGGTTTTATTTTTGTCGAGTTTGCCTGTTTGTATCTTTGTCTGTCCGTTTGCTACGATAACTCAAAAAGTTATGGACGGATCACTATGAAAATCACAGGGATAGTTAGCTATGATAGGAGGAATCGATTAACTTTTGGTGAAGATCCGTTTATCTGTTTGTGTGCGTGTCTGCCTCTTTTTTCTTAAAGCCATAATTCAAAAGGTTATGAAGGTTATGAATCATAGCAGGATAACCACGGTCTTCAAGCAGATGAATACTCTGATGAAACCAGGAAGCCCATAGCTAAGTTTTGCCTATCTATTTCGTTAAGAGCGTGACACGAAACCTACAAATAAAAATATAAATGTATAAACACACGACATTCATTCTTGGTATTAGATATAATACGGTCATTAGGGACTTCATAGTCCCATTAAAAAAACGCTGAAATTGTATGGCATCTCAACTTGTTTTTCAGTATATGAATTTTCTCCTATTAAACTCTCAACTGCTTGACGGAGAGACGGACCATCATTGGAGCAAGTGACCAATAACTGTGTTTTATTATCTAGTGGATAATGCCAAAAGCACAAACGAAGAAAAATATAGAAACTTACAACATATAAGGTATTTAAAATTTAAACCCGTTTATTACTATCAACTGATTCGTAAATTACATCTATCTATATATCTGTATTATACTAAAAGTCTGTGAACCGGTCTTGCTTGCTTGCTTGTGTCTTGTTTATTCATTCGTGTCTCGTTTGACACATCTTCTTTACTTTTAGATAGGGAAGAAATTCGATGGATCTAAGAGGTATGGCATATGGCCATGGCTGAACTACATTAACAGGTTGACTCACGCGCAGGTCGGGTTGCCAGCCCTGCCACTTCATCTCAGCTGTGACGTCACGTGGGGAGATAGACTCCACTCCGTGTTCAGTTTTTCCTAACCCTCACTTGCTTTATAAATACAGTGAGCGAGGGCTTTCATGGAGAAGAAACAATGGTAATAATTTTCACACAGTCAGCTAACTTCCCCGTGCAAATATCCGTTTGTGAGAAATAGAATGTCAAATAAATGAGCTCAACGACGAAGGAATCAAGTACAGCAACATAGCTACGACTTCTTTGGCATTACATTAACATGCAGTAGGTTGTTCTTCGTCACCACATTACTGTTTTATATACTAGTGCACCCCACTGTCAAAAATAATAGCAAAAGAACACGTTTTAAAGAAAAACAATTAGGATTCAGCGCCAAAATCATGGCGCACTTGAAAGTTGAAATTGGTTTGATCACTTAGTGTAGTGAACACTTTGCTCACTATAAACGTAGGAGTGTAAGTTAATGTATAATCTCCCAACTAAATTATTGTGTAATAGAGCATTGATACAGGAACAATTACCAGCGAAGCATTAGTAAGTCACATCGCCCTCAATTCTCCATGATTTTTGTCGCTGCATTGCTACCGAAGAGTCTCACTTGAACGTTCATCAGGTGGGACGAGACTCGAAAGTTCTAAAAGTAATTTTTAAGTACAAATTTAAGAAGTTTAGCTTCGAACTTATTATATTAAAACATTAAAGGGCTTATCTTAACAAGAAAATCCAATTGTCAAGCGGATGGGTGCGATTTGCCAGTCTCAGCGTATACACATCTCTATATTCCGAAGAGGGAGCACCTCCTCTCTCACGTCGATGCCACACGCTATTCAAAAGAGCGAGTATCGCAATCTTTTCGTCCGAATGTTTTGCTTTGCCCATTTAAATATAAATAGCACACACTTACAAACTATTTTGAATTATAAGTCTCTCCAGATATAATGATACGTCGGACGATTAACTAACGGCACTGGCGGAGTAAACTGAACTGACGGTAAACATTTTCACGCCATTTGTTGACAATCTCAAAGCTATGTTTAGAAGAGTTCAATAAAACTTTTGGACGAAAATATTACGATACTCGTTCTTTTGACTAGCGTGTGTCATCGGCAACAGTAATAAAACAATATCCCATTAAACTAGTGTGAATTTTCTTTTTGAGATACTGAAAAAACTTAATCCAGGCTATTCTCATTACAAACGCATTGGCGTACAAACAACGAGCTTTTTCTAATTTGAGTAATTTTCATGAAATTCTTGAATAAAATGAGCATTGACTGGTGTTACTTGGTTAAGCCTGAAGAGAAAATTGTATCACTCATAATTATTATGAGTGCTTTTTGAACCATTAAAATTAGAAATAGTAGAATGTTGAGAATCAAGAAGCCTTTAGTGCTACACCCTGAGGCCTTGTTTCCAAAGCCAAATACCTGCTAAAACGAGAAAGTCTCGCACCATTTGCGGTATCAACAACACACAGATGTACATTTTCCTACTTTAAGCAATGTACTGATGAGAGATAGGCGGTGATCATATTGCTGAGGCGAAAAATAGTTAAAGCACATGCGGCCTGCCACAGCGGAACGTGAGTTGGCTCATTTGCAAGTCCAAACGCTCTTTTTTGCAACACCAGTAGCTCTTTAAGAACACGATGAAGCTCCAATAAATTGTTATCAACATGTTCAGAACAACCAAACATCAAACGACGTCCCCATATAACGAAAAAATAATAAAAAAAATAAATTAAAAATGATATCGATACTCTTGCAACACTGACGATTTCACGAGCATTCTCCCCACGTGACGTCACACAGGGCGATGCGCAGAACAGTCTCAAAATGGTCATATGGCCTATCCTATCTGTCATGGATTAGCTCTTTCATTCGATTGTATCTGTGATACGCACATGGAACCTGCCCCTTTGTTGCAAGAACGAGCACGATAATTTAAAAGTTGCTCTGGAAAATACAACTGGAATACGTAACATATAAATCGAATTTGCTTTCAGACTGCGTGTTGAATATTCGTTAGACAAGAATAGAATCTGTTGACAGTGTGCCGTATGGGCAGCTCCTTGACGGGCAGAAAACGACGGCCGAATATCGTGTGGTCTATGACCAGCTGAATAACGCCTCCTTTAGAGCAAAAGCAAAAAAAATCGTGATTATTATTATATTTAGAAGTTTAAGTCTCCGTTTCCACAACAAAGGCGATGTCACAGAGGAAGAATGAGGGGACACGTAGTGTGACGATAGACTAATGGAACCCATGCACGAGGGTGTTCCCACACAGGATCAACGCACATGGGAACAGCAAGTCGGGAAAGAAGAGGAAAGACAGATGGAAGAAAGATCAGTATGAGTTACAGATGAAACGGAAGCAAAATGGGCACGAAAGACAGACAAGACGATCGTGATGACGACCCAACGGGTCACGGGTCGTCTAGTAATATTCTAAAATTTATTTATAAAAGAAGTACAAGCTATGTAGCTAAATGTCAATGAAAAAAATAATATATGATAAATAGGGTTCACACACCATGTGCTGGACAAACTAATAAAACTAGAGCACTGTGAGAGCTCATACCTCCGACAAGCAAGGCGGTAACGGGAAATTTGAATTGATTCTGAGAACATGATTTACTTTGCAGCAACATCCAAATGTAATCATTTGTACCTTTTAATAGTATTAACAGTTTCAGTAAATTTCTGAAGATTCGAGCAAAACTTTTTGAGTTATGCTGCTAACAAACATTCTGACGGACATTAATCAAACACACAAACAGAACTGTCGATTATCACCAAAATTGAATCATCTACGTCTTTTAGCATTTCTAACAGAGATCCATAAATAATTTATTGAGTCATTGTGCTAAGAAGCATCAAATTAAATACATCGACAAACAAACGAAGAGATCATCACATATTTTTGGCCATTTACTCTTCGTCATATATACCTTACAACTCATGTAAATTTCATAAAAATCGGCCCATAACGTTTTGAGTACCTGTTAAGAGTATTAAGAAAAATCAGGCGGACATACAAACAAACGGATGAAGGGATCTTCAACAAAAGTGAGTCATCTGTTCCTCCGAACATACCTACTAATTCCTGTAAATTTTGTCAAAATCCGCCCATAACTTTTTGAATTATCTTGATGACAGACAGACAAACAGGCAGACAGAACGACAGACAGACAAACCCGACGAAAACATAACCTCCTTGGCGGAGGTAATTAACATGTTCAAACAAGATTATCAAGAAACTTAATGTCAGCGTCTGGCAAAAAAAAAAAAAAAAAACAATGAACAAGCTTCACACCAGCACCTGAGAGAAAAACAATCAAGTTTTACACTAGCATTCGGCAGAAAAATAATAATAAACCAGCCTCACACCAGTTCCTGACAGACAAAGCAATGAACAAGCTTCACACCAGCACCTGACAGAACAATGAACAAGCTTCACACCAGCACCTGGCAGACAACACCATGCACAAGCTTCACACCAGCACCTGACAGAAAACACCATACACAAGCTTCGTACGAGCACCTCGCAGTAGGATCGATAAGCAAGATTCATACCAGCACCTGGCAGACAAAGCAATTAAGTCCATCTCTAATTATGAGCGACGCATACCTCCAAAACACAGACAATCGCCATTACACAATGTGGGGCAAATATCTCGTTATTACGGGAAGCACCAGCGAATAATTTGATTATTGCATCAGCAGCCTTCATTAGCGCCAAATGAAATCTTAGTGATAATAATATAAAACTGTCGGGCTATGGGTAGTTAGTGCGTAAAAATAACGTATTTATTAACATATCGATAGCTTGTTACACAACTAGTGTTCTGATAGCCATGTATATTAGGTTTGATATATACACCGTATATATATATATAATTCAAGACACTGTAGTCTGCTTAATTACACAATCGTGTGATAAAAATCAGTACTAGAATTAGCGAAAATAATGTCCTTTGACTATAACATTTCATACTAGAGCACTCTGAGATCGCATACCTCCGCCAAGTGAGGCAACGGTAGCAAAAAATTCAAATTGGCTCTGAAACCATAATTTTCTTTGTATAAACTCCAAAATCCAATCATTTGTGCCTCTTTATATTCATAACAGCTTGTTCAATTTTCTTGAAGATCCATTCATAACTTTTTGAGTTCTGCTGTTAACAAACGTTATGACAAACATGAGTCAAACATACAAACGAACAAACCGATCCGCACCAAAATTTGATCATTTATGTCTTTCAACATTACTAACAACCCATATAAATTTCATAAAGATCCATTCATTATTTTTTGAGTTATTGTGCTAACAAGCATAAAATTAAAAATAATGAAAAACGAACGAACAAACGTATCATTACCAAAATTTGGTCATTCACTCTTTGTTATATACCCAACAACTCATGTCAATTTCATCAAAATCCAACCAAAACTTTTTGAGTTATGGCATCGAGAAAAATGAGGCAGACAAACAAACAAACAAACAAACAAGCAAACGGATGGACATATCTTCACCAAAAGTTAATCAACTGTTCCCCCTAAGATACCTAACAATCCCTGTAAATTTCATCCAAATCGGTTCATAAATTTTTTAGTTATCTTGGTGACAGACAGACAGACAGAGAGACAAACAAACAGACAGACAGACAGACAGACAAACACGACGAAAACATAACCTCCTTGGCGGAGATAAATACATATATATATATATATAGGTATACATTTTTTAAAAGTTTAAAAGGAATAGAACTCAATGAGTTTTCATGCTAGAATAAAAACAATGCTAGTTTTTAAATAAAAAAATACATATATATATATATATGTTTCTCATTATCTCAAAAACTAAGGCCTAAATAAAAAATGTATGAGAAAACTGTGTTTATTTTTCTAAAATACATATAATGTGCAAATTTTAGAACAATCGGTTCACAGTTGATAATTTTGCCCCCCCCCCCCCCCCCCGCCCCCNCCCGTGACCCCCGCTCAAAATGTACCAGGTTCCACAGTTTTACCCAACATTTTTTTAATCTAATGTCCTCCATTTAATTTAACAATTGATGCCAAAATATCATTGTATATGTACAATACACCTAGCATCTTTAACTTAATATGTGTGTATACTAGCAAAATTATTTGGACATGCTTACTGTTTACATCGAATATCTGCTTGTTGGACCAAAGAATGGGAGTCGGGAGTCGGAGTCGAAAAATCTTGAGGAGTCGGAGTCAGAAATTCTGGAGGGCCAGGAGTCAGAGTCGGAGTTGGAAATTCCGGAAGATTAGGAATCGGAATCGGACCTTGAACCATCCGGCTCCGCAACCTTGCATACTCCATGTCCCTTCCTTTTCTTCTCTTGTATAACTATGGTTGTGTCTAGGGAAGCTTGAATAACTAATATGACCATAGTGTCAAAAATTACATTGGAAACCTTAGTTCCTGATTCAGACTTAAACGAGTTCGAGAAAGTAATATTGCATGACATCTATAGAGCAAAGAGATCAGCGTGGAAGAGTGAATAAATGGAGAAATTTCAACCACATGGAGAATTTGCTTCAACTTCTGAGCAGTCTGATGCAAGATGCAAGTTCCTATTATATAAACAGGATGACTAATGTCACACAGCACTCTTTGATGGCGAACAGCCTCTATGAATTATTTCTTCGTGGACGAAAGTGTGAGCAATAGATGAGTGACTTGCTATCAAGCTGCGCCGCACGTGGCACGACTGCGTCGCACAGGCCGACACAGGTCTGCACCTGTGCTGTGCTGTCCTGCGTGTCAATCTTGGATACCATCTTGATAGGGAAGAACAAGAGCATATTTTAAGCTGCTACAGTTCGCATGTCATGGTTGGAAGATTTGCTGTCTGACTTGGATAATATTTTTGCATGTCGTATTGACGATGCAGGTCTGAGTTGTCATTGAAGAATAACGCTGTTGCTCTGGTGACTATCCGCACGTTTCAACTATATTAGCTTTCTTGTAGCTTTTCAGGCATCATTGTACTATGTCATTGAAATTTTGCACGGCCAGAGCTGTCTTTAAAATGCCAGTCTAGTGTCTACGAACGTATTGTTAATAAAAAAGTCGCAAATTGCCTTGCAGATACCCTAATGGAATGCATGACTATATTTATTCGTTACTTATGAGCTGCCTCTTTGTAAAGGAATTAGCATATGAGAAAGCAATGCCGAAGAAAAGTTTGAAAACACACGTCAATTGTTAAATAAATTGGTCAGGAGTGCGCCAGTGTTTACTGCTCGTTTAACGCATGCATAAACAATTAAATGATAATACGTAATTACCGAGAAATTTCAATGGGTCTTACAACTGATTGTGTGAGAAAAAGTCATAAAGAGAGAACAAAAAATTTATGAGACATTGAGAGCAAGCAAGCGCAGATTGGAGAAACGCAGTCATGGAAGCTGAGCTGCTACGATGAAAACGAATATGAATGGAAGGTACTTTTGGTGCTTTAGGTTAGTGCTAGACCCCACTGCGGCACGTCTCGCGCCACAGACAACGATCCTCCGCTGTTGCGTCCCAGCCGCAGGGAGCAATGCCGCATATTTTCAGAATGCTCTTCAAGTTATCCTTTGTGTCGCTTTCGCTGGCCACCCACCGTCCGAACTCCCGCATCGAGCTCGCCGTACATGATCTGGCGAGGGAGTCTCTCCTCCAGCATTCGCCGCACATGGCCTGCCCATCTGAGTTGCCGCTGCACCAGAAGGCATTCAAGTGTATCCACACAAGCTCTACGTCTGATCTCCACGCGCGGAACTTTGTGCCACCACTTCAGACCCACAGGCAGCGCTTATGGAAAGATTCCAGGGGATTGATGCGTCTTCTGTATGGAGTACATGTCTCGCAGCTATAGAGGAGATCAGAAGTGCAGGTAGACATGTACACCTTAACCCTGGTACGTAGAGTAAGGGCTCTGTTCTAAAAGATAGCTTACCGAAGCAGGCAGACGCAAGCCCAATTCTGGGCTGGACTTCTTCTCCCAGGTCGCCTGTGTCCGTCCGCATAGCCCCCAGATATTTAAAACGATGGATTTCGCTCAGTTGATGGTCATTCACCAGAATCACACTAGTTGTTGTTGGATTCTGAAGCTGTATAAGAACCTCAGTCTTTGCAGCGTTTATTCGGAGGCCATCTCCATCATATGTCTGCGCCAGTTTAACGAGCGCTGAAAACTCTCACTAGACGAACCAACGATGGTAGCGTCGTCTGCATATTGTAGATCAAGAACGTTGACCCTTTGCGCAAGGGTCCTGGCCTAGAGTCTGTGGAGGTCAATCAAGCTGCCATCCAGTCTATACGACACTGATATGCAGTCCTCCGGACGAATGTCGTGCATGGCAACACGTGTGACCGACGGTAAAAATAAGTTTAACGGTACAGCGGGCAGTCCACATCCCTACTTGACGCCAGCAGCCACGGTAAAAGGTTCTGACCCGTCACCCATTTGCAAGACTCGCGCTCTAGCTCCGTCATGCAATGATATAACGACGGCAAGAAAGCGCAGAGGACAGTCCAGCTTCCTGAGCACCTCCCACAACAGCTTCCTAGAAACTGTGTCAAAGGCCTTGGCCAGGTCTACGAACACCATGAACAGGTCTCTATGTTGCTCGCGGCACCTTTCCTACAGCTGCCTCGCTACGAAAATGATATCCACAGTATTCTTGTCGCGCCTAAAGCCACATTACTACGTCATCTGCCACGTGCTCGAGCAGGCGCGCCAGCAGCACACGGGCGAAGACCTTACAGGCAGTATACAGCAAGGCTCCTAAACAGGGCTGCTCAGTCACTCCCGGTGCAGTCTATTTTGACCGCTATGCTAGTCCCGGTCAACCAACGACCACTCTCCGAGAGTCGCCCACCGTGCAGAGCAATTGCGAAGAGCTTCCAGCGGCATCCTCCACCTGCCCCCACTGTCACGGCCCCATCGTCGGGGACTTAGTAGTAGAGAATAAAGCACTGGTAGAAATTGCAGTAGAAGAAGGCGCACAAGAAGAAAGATGCAGAGGGAGAAATTTGCGCAAAGAAATTTAGAGAGGAAAAAGGGTACACAATTCTTGGCTCACTATCTTGGCAGGGCATCAGTGATCCAGTGGCAGGGGACAGACCGAGACGTCTGGCTGACACACTGCTGGGGGGTATCTGGTCCGCGGTGCAAAGCACTACCTCCTAAGAGGCCTCCCACCATCCGCCAACCGGTGGACGCGCCTCATACACTGACACCCAAGCGAGGGGAGAATCTTATGGTTAAACGAGGAACGTAAGGTTAGGTGATTAGTGTTAGGTTAGATAGGAAAGGTTAAGGTAGATACAGCTGTGTTCAATGAATGTTAGAGTGGATGAGAAGCGCTACATTGAATGAGGTGCGTAAGGTTAGATAAAGCAGTGTTAGATGACGAGTATTAGGTTAGACGAGGTGCGTTAGGATAGTTAAGGAACATTAGGTTGGATGAAGAGCGTAGGTTGGCTTGGGATCGTAAGATTAGACGAGAAGCGTTAGGTTAGATGAAATCGTAAGGTTAGATGAAAGCCTTCGGTTGAATGGGAGAGTCAAGCTAGCTGAGGATCGCTAGGTTAGGTTATACTGGGTGGGTTACGTTAGATGATTTGCATAAGGTGAATCTAAGGCAAGTTGTAATAACATAGCTTAAGCTTGGTCAATTTTGAAAACTAAACACAATAATCAACGGTGAAATTTTCACGGGTCCCGCTAGTGAAAATAATGCTGAAAAAATTAAACAATAATACTGTTCATACCGAAGAGAGAATGTCACAACATAATCACAATCATAATTATGTATTACTTGTAATAATATTATTGTTATATCAATATCATTGTATGATTTAGCATCCACATATGAAACAAAAGCGCTCTTATTATTATTTTTGTTGTTCTTAGTCTGACCTATGCTATTATTATCTCAGTATCAATTATAATTCTTACGATAATCACGAAAAGCTCATTAATGCTCTAACATGAAGTTACCAACTTTCGTTCACTATTTATTATGCGAAAGGGAACGTTTCATTTACATTTTGATAGTCTAGAAAACTACAACTCTGTTGCTGAAAAGCCTACTCTTAGTTGAGAGTGAATTGATGTTTACCGAAGGATGCCAAAGTTCTACAGTATTTAAGAGCACGATTAAATAATTCTGGATCTAATACCATGGGAAATCAGTGTATTATTCTGTTGAGATACAAAACAGCGCTGTATCTAATTCATAGCGAGTTTCCAGCAGCCCGAAAACATTTCACAATTTCAGGGGAATTTTCCTCGTCCCTGAGGCAACAATTAATATTTCAAAGACCCTCGAGCTGCTCTCGTAATGTGAGCAATTATCCAGTAATGACATAATTCTCCATTACCAGTACATTAATTCCAATGTATTATTATATTTCTGACACTTTTTGCGGCTGTTATAAATTGCTACGGAGGTAATGGCAGAATTAAACACGTCCGAATGCTAAATGAAGCCCCAACGAGAAGTTAACTAAATTAGTCAAATATCGAGCGGCCATGGCGATGGCAAAACACGTGCGATAGTCGCAAGTTGTATTAGGAGCTGCTTTTATTTGCAAAATAAAAGCCTGGAAATGAGTACCCAATAATTTTTGAGTAACTAATATATAAGTTCGACAAACGTTCCAGCTACAGTCTGATAAGCGTAGTAGCCACTGTTGCAAAAGCGTTAGTGCCAATGTTCAGGAACGAACCAGGGGCAGTTCTATAGCGCAACAGCCACAGTTCTATCAGTGCAACTACATTCTATGAGAATATCGGCGAAAAATTCTAGAATCGCAGCAGCCACAATTCCAGCATCGCCACAATCCCACTAGAATTGCAAGAGCCACAGCTCCAGAATCATGAAATCCACAGTTCCAGCAGCGCAACAGTCCCAATACTAGAAGAGCAACAGCCACAGTTCCAGCAGCGCAATAGCCCCAATGCCAGCAACGCAACAGCCACAGTTCCAGCAGTGCAACAGTCCCAATATCAGGAACGCAACAGCCACAGTTCCAGCAGCGCAACAGTCCCAATGCCAGGAACGCAACAGCCACAGTTCCAGCAGCGCAACAATCCCAATGCCAGGAACGCAACAGCCACAGTTCCAGCAGCGCAACAGTCCCAATGCCAGGAACGCAACAGCCACAGCTCCAGCAGCGCTACAGTCCCAATACCAGGAACGCAAGAACCACAGTTCCAGTAGCGCAACAGTCCCAAAGCCAGGAACGCAACAGCCACAGTTCCAACAGCACAACAGTCCCAATGCCAGGAACGCAACAGCCACAGTTCCAGCAGCGCAACAGTCCCAATGCCAGGAACGCAACAACCACAGTTCCAGCAGCGCAACAGTCCCAATGCCAGGAGCGCAACAACCACAGTTCCAGCAGCGCAACAGTCCCAATGCCAGGAACGCAGGGTGTCCTTCCCCCAACGCAGTGTGGTTTTCGTAAGGGCTTGGGAACCTGTGATGATCTGCTTCACATTTCTCATGTGTTGCAGTTGGCTCTTGATGGGGGTCATGAGGCAAGGTTGGTACAGCTTGACTTTAGTGCTGCTTTTGATCGCGTGTATCACCTTGGGCTGCTCCATGAGCTGATATTAATGGGTATTGGTGGTTCAGTTCTCGCGGTAATTAGTCAATTTTTATCTGGCAGACGTCAATGTGTAGTTGTTGATGGGAAGAGGAGTGAGTTTTTGGATTTGGTTTCGGGTGTCCCACAGGGTAGTGTTCT
>LQNS02007217.1:2163685-2175228 GCA_001587735.2 Parhyale hawaiensis
CTTCACAGAAGCTACTCTCGACATTCCACATTGGGTGAGATCGTTATTCACTCACTCACAGCTGCGCACTTATTGGCCTATACTCAACCTGGCAGTATACTTAAGTCTCCACTTCTCTATAGATTTTCTTGAAAAATCACCTCTTACCGCTACTGGACTTCCAAGCCTACTTGTTAGGAGACAGAACTGTGGCATGCAGTCTACTTTATCTACCTGGTTTACTTTGTCTTATTTGTGTGTTGTATTCCATATGTTTACTTCTTTGTTAAATGTGTCTATTTCTCCACTTTATCTGTTGCATTTACTTGCCCAGTAGATCTGTTTTATCAGTTGTTATGCCTATTAACATCTTTATATTTTCAAAATACGAGGTAATCCGTGCCCTTTTTACGTTTATTTGTCGTATACTGGCAGTACTATCTAATTCTTTATTCAATCTACGGAAAATATATTAATTGTTTTATTTGATTTATAAATAACGTTTTATCGAGTTAAATCTATTTCTCTGTTGTACCCAGTTTTATTGCTCTTCGTAGTGCCCTAACATTATTGGAGTGTCAACCCAAAGTATAGGGTACTTTCTAGACCTCCAAACTTACATCTATGTATCTTAACAGTTACCTACCTACTTACTTTTATTTTGCCAAGATATTTCTCATTGTAATATGTTTTAAAATTTGCATTGAATGTGCTCCATCCACGAGATTCTACATTGCTGCATCTCCTTTAAATTAATAAGTGATCGTACTACGTTCAGGCTAATGTCACTACATTATCACCTCTGTAAATATCTATAACCCCACGGGTGCTGCACCCATATGTCCTACTGTAATGTGCACAGTATCAACGAGGGATCACAATAAGATAGTAACTGTAATTATTAAAATAAATGTACAATATATTGTCTTACGTTTAAGATTTCTCTACTGCAGCGTAGCTATAACATAATTACTATTGTACAAACTTCAAGAGATTTTGTTATATCGCTAGTCTGACATTCAACGTGAATTGTACCTACTCTTTAGAGAAGTCCTGTGTGGTGGTTCATCTTATTTCATTAAATGTAAAAGAAAAATTTGATGTTTTCAAAAGATTCTTTCTGCTGCTGTTGAAGGGACTTCATCAGCACATATTGTTAACCTGATACCACCTGACTAACGTCCTGGTGCGGTTTTCCGATGGCAGTATAAAAGCTTTAGAGGAATGTTCTTTTATCGAGTTATCGAGCGCTGTCACGCAGTGCTTAATTCTTCAGAAAGCGTCCAAATTCCTCACAAAGAACAGACATATGTTGTCGTTGTACATCTGTCTTGGGCCTGAACAGCGTTGGTTACCTGCTATGTGACTTTGAGTATTAGTTGAACCTCTCAATGGTAGAGGCAGATGAATGTGAAAGAACTGTAACTCATCGACATTGTTATTGAATGTTCTGTAATAATTCGCCCATATTGTGGGCGAAAGGTGTATCAGGCATGGATACTGATGGTGATATATGTGCAATAATTGGATGCTGGTGGTGCAGAGTGCGGGATGGATATTGCTATTTTTTAGTGAATCATGTGTAATGGATATTACTGGTGAAGTATGTGCAATGGATATGAGTAGTAAAGCGTGTGTAGTGCATATGGTTGGTAAATGGTGAATAATGCATTGTTTGCAACGGGCGTGCACTGATTTTTTTTGGGAGAATGTTGGAACCTGTTGATGCAGCGTAATGTTATCAATACTGTTACTGAGAGTGTGGAATGAAAGCATATAGTTTGTGGAGGATAAGTAATAGATATTGGTGGTGAAGAGCGTGTAACGGATGCTGTTTTTGAAGCGTGTGCAATGAGTCATGTTGGTAACCTGCTGTGAGAAATATTCTTAAACCATATAACTATATTACCCGAAGTTTTAGAACTGGCTCTTAATTCTATCTAATTATTTGAGAAATTTTAGCAACAGTTCAATATAAATGATAGAGCCTGCATATACAAACAAGCTTTCACGTACATAGGGCTGAAATCCTGGCTTCAAAAAACAATAGCTATGTGCTCAAAGACAGGATTTCAGAATAAAGTGGACTCCGCTTGTACTACTATTCACTGCAGAACGAAGAACAAAATGTTCATGCAGTGGAATTATAAAGGCCGTAATTAATGTTTAAATGTCCCCTCAAAATTGAGAATGGACCCGAACTTATCCTGAACAGCATATTTAGACACTGGGCATCCTATGACACCTTAAGGAAATATTAAAACTGTGCGATCTCCATTATCCCTGGAGTAGGGTTAACATTTTACTCCCGTCTCCTGCTCGTATTGTAAGAGGCGACTAAGACCGGTGCCCCATCGAAGCAACAAGCGACGCAACAAATTCGTTGTATCAAAAAATGTAAGATCAGGCACAGCAGGCTACTGTCCCTACAGCCGCAATTCAGATTGCATCTTTTTGCAGGTATAGGAGCTACTCGAAGGTAGAGTTTTGGGAAAATCCAAGTCAGGAAACGTGTAGAAGGTGTAAGAGCTCTTGGAGCCTATGATAGAGAAAAGAATATCAGAAGCCATTGTGTGTGCTCGGCATTCCATAATCAGTTCCTCTCTCAACCTCTATATGATAGAGGTGTCAATCCTGTACTGTAAGCAGCAGGCAATTTGGGAGGCTGGTGGAGATAGCCACGAGTTTATCCCGACTGTTGGTTACCATAATCAGGTCATAACATAAGAGCCTTCTGTCACTGCTACCCTTACTCTAAACGATCTGTGGTCGAATGCAGCCTTGCACTTCTCTTGGATCAATAGGTCTATAAGCAGCACGAACCAGTGTTTATGGGTTACTACGGTCGGTGTTTTAAATACAAAACTATGCTGGCATGGTATTCATTACCGAGATCTATATAGTTTCGAACAACTTTCGATCATGACAGCCTGAGGCAGCAGTAAGACCTCTCCATCTGTCAACGTACTGCAATCCAATTTCACAACTGCATCTTATCATTATTATCGAGAGGATTTCACGCCCCAAATTGGATCGGTTGAGCGATAATCAGTTCTACACTCTGGCGCCGGGTCACATCCCGCGACCTAAGGCTCAGAGCACTTTGCGAATGATGTGCGCTGTTCCAAGCAGAGCATTTTTCTGGAGGGTTCCTGGATGGAAATGGCCGCACTTCAGTTCTCGTAGGGCAGTTTTGAAATTCTTGGACATTGCCCCCAGAGCTCCGATGACCACTGGAACGATGTCCACCTTCGTCAGCCACAATCTATGGAGTTCGATGGGAAGGTCACGGTACTTTTCCTTCTTCTCCGCTTCCTTGTCCACGATTCTGGAGTCGAAGGGGATTGAGACGTCGATCAGTTTGGCCGACTTCTCCTGTTTGTCTTTGATGACGATGTCCGGTCGGATGGCGAGAAGTACTCGATCAGTCTCCATCCGCTTGTCCCAGTAGATTTGCACCGCTTCGTTTTCAACCACGGGCGTGGGTTCGTGCTCGTACCACCTCTCACTGACCGGGAAGTATTATCATTAAAACTTCACGCTTGAGCTTCCACGGACAAGTAATGCAACCTAAATGAAGTACCTTGCAACACCGGGAAGCCCAATACGCTGCTAAAGGAAATCTAGCAAAAAGCCATTAACAGCTGACTTAAACGCCTGCAGGCCAATACGACCAGAAGCCGATGCCGGCAACAAATCCCAAACCGTTATTAACCGACCAGAGCACGAAGCCCGACGGAACTGATTAGTTCGACATTCAACATCCTCCAACGTGATAGAGTACGCTCCGCACGCAGCACGTGTCTCTCTCCTAAAGACCTTGAGGGCAGGGGAGAAGAATACAGCCAATACCTCTCATTGTTGTACACCTTATAAAACATACATAGTTCGGCCACCCTTCACCTGTGGGACAGGTTCACCAGATTATTATCAGCACACAGCCTACTGGCTGAACTAACTAGTCGGTCCAACAGACGAAAGTAATTGTCAGCAGCTGAAGCCCAGACCGGTGAGCAATACTCCAACACAGACAGCAAAAAAGCATAAAAACATCTGCGGACAACCTCACTGTCACCAAACACAGAATTCACCTTACGTAGGAGCCCAATCTTAGTGGAAGCACGTGACATCAATCGAACGACCTTTTCCGGCGGTAAATGATGAATTGTTTTTTTTAGAATCAATACATCGGGGAATCAATTTAACCAGGGAGTGATACGTCATAACAAAATAGAATATGATATATAAATTTGTGGTGGAAAGACGTAATTCTCACTTTGTGAATCCCTTTATATGCTAGTAGCGAAACTCATGATCAATGATTGTACGACGAATACCCTCTGACCACATGTCTCCTTCGCCTGCACTGGAATGCCAACACTGACTGACTCGTATCCCGCCCCCCCCCCCCAAGAAAGAGTTCACTAAGTGTATCGAGGAGAAATAGATAAGTTGTATCTGTAGCTCAGAGCGACTTCTCACAGCTAGTGTCAGACAGGCGATGAGCCCGGATATACCGGGCTTTGCAAAAGTCCTGACCTGTTATGTATTTACAAATTGTGAAACTCATTTCAAAGACTTGATGAAATATATTGACAATGACTCATTCCTAAACTATTTCAGATAATGTAATAACTTGTAAAAGTGCTCATTTTGTGCAATGATGATAATGGAAACAAAGAGGATAAAGATAGCAGCTCTCCTTCGCGCGGGTCACCAGTAGGCGGACTTTGTTAAGTTGCAAAATGTCAGTTTATCAACGTTGAAACTGGTCTAAAATCGCCTTAAGAATAATAAAAGCCTCAAAGATCGACCACGTTCAGGCAGACCACAAGTTATTCAACGGAAGAATGTTCGAAGAGCCATTTGAAAATGATCCGAAACTTAAAATGAATGAATTTATGAAGAAGAAGAAGAAGAAGATTTCTGGGTCAACCGGGTCAAGAGCTGTAAAGAGTGAAGTTGGAAAGAGCTTAAAGCGTCAGAAGAGACCGCTGCTAACTGCTGACATGGTTAAAAAGCGCCTAGAGCGATGTTCCCGCCTTATTAACAACTTGAAAAGTCATGGAAATCGAGTCATCATTTTCTCATATGAGAAGACCTTCACCGTGGATCCTGTCTTCAACAAACAGAACGATCGAGTTGTGAGCTCTGGCCAAGACATCTCTGTTGTTCGTTATGTCTCTACAACAAAGCATCGGGCCTCTGTGATGATGCTTGGCGTTGTGGCCTCCAATGGAGAGAAGATGCCTCCAGTGTGGTTCAAGGGCGGTTAAGGGTAGGTAGGGGATGAATACAGGGATATCATAGCCACAAAATTTCTTCTTTGGATCAGAAAAATCGTCAAAGAGGGAGATTACATGTTTCAGCAAGATGGTGCACCAGCGCGCACGTCGAAAAACGTCATAAACTGGATGAGCCAAAACGTGACATTCTGGCCCAAAGACTTCTGGCCCGCAGTCGTTTGATCTCAATCCTCTGGACTACAGCGTGTGGCCGCACTTTGAGAGTAAAGCATGCAAAGATTGCCACTACAACATTGAGGAGCTGAAAGCCTCTGTGAACCGCACTTGGGCCCAGACGAGGAAGGACTGCGTCCGTAATGTGTGTTAGGACTTCCGACCACGATTAGGGCGTGTCATTGCTGCCAATGTAGGTCCTATTGAATAGCAATGTTGTTTAGATCATAATAAACTAAAACATCGCAAATCTTATTTTATTTCATTATAAACAAAGCTTTTACAAACTTCGGTTGGCAAATTGTTAAAACAGGTCAGGACTTTTGCAAAGCCCGGTACATCTTAGCGACATTACTCACGGCCTTCAGACATATCTCAGCTATACACCCTGCTCTCGCTTACCTGCAAAAAGGCTGTAAATATCCTAAGGAATGTCCAGCAGTTTTAGAAAATCGAGATTAATTATAGAGTTTCCTTATCGTAGTGCGGATTCCATCGAGTACACGTCTGCATTATGTCTGCATAATTTTACAGATTCATGGTAGTAGTTCCTATTAGTACTTGCAGTGCATATATAACAAGCACCAGGAACACGCAGTACAATGGAATCGATAACATGACTAGTGAGGCAATCACGTAAGTTTCGCAAAAGAAACTACTGTAAATTTTACCGCAATTTCTCCAGTTAGCCCTCCATTACTGTCAACCGCACAGCATGAACGTTTTATCCACGTTCAGCATATTATCTAGTAGGAACAGCATGATTTGAATTTTGACAGAATCATCCTTCTTGTGACCGGGCGTTGGCGATTGATCAAAGCATAGACGCGATGGATCTACTCAATGGGCTTAACGTGTCCACCGCCTACACTTTCTGGATCCAAAAGTAGGCAGAGAATACACACTAGCTGGTTCCATATCGGCCCATTCATAATACATTGCGCTCTCCACTTCCCTATTGACGGAGGCATTTATTTTGTCACTGATATTGACAGCCCCACGGGAAAAACTGCCACAGCTGAAACGGTGATGGGCAGTTTTTCTTGCACGGTGTCGCCGGCAGCTGTTCCTCCTCTTGTTTATTTAACAACTTGCGGTGAACTTTCCTGAGGAATAATCTGAGGTTAATAGTTAATAGAAACCGTAAGGAACTATGGTGAACCATAAACTAAATTTACTGGATGGAAGGTAATATGTAACAAGGAGGACAAAGTAAAGAATAACCTACCTAGCTGAATGAGTTTAGGAATAAATACTACAGCGAAGAGTCGTAAGTACCCTTAGTTTAGCAGTTCAAACATACTGTAAAAAAAATTTAGATTAACTGATCAAGCGTAATTTGACATTAACCATTGAAAGGCCAATATGAGAAGTACAGTAACGCTTTAATTATACATACGAACGTTACTGTACTAGTCTTATTAGCCGTTCACTTGAAGAAAGCTGCAATGCAATCTGATCGAAAACAGTTTGATTGTTACTGAATAAATTAGTCGCTAAAATGAATTCACCAGAAATTATTGGACGTAGCATCTAGAACAAGGCTGAGCTAACCGAAGCTTCTAGATGTTTTCGCCAGAAGTAAATGTTTAACTGTTGTAATAAATTTATGCTGATGTATTATCTGGCTTTCATTAACGGTATCTTTTAAATCACAGCGCACCATATTCAGGTACGTGTGAAGTACTGTTCTTTTTACGATGAAAGCAAAAATGAGTCACAAACTGATGAGTGATTTCATGCAGTAAATTAATTTAAATATCTTGGATGTTATTAATTGCACAAAGTACGAGTATGCCTTGGCAAACGTTTGGCAAAACAGTCTTGGCCAACTCAAATTGAATACATAGGTATCTAGTGTCGGTGTTAATTGTTATATAGCGTGTTCTATAACATTTTAATCAACATCAAGTCTATTTTAACACACATTTAACACACACATTTTATCTATGTCTCATTTAACAATCCTATACTAAATATAACATCTACATCATTCTGTTAAAAATATGGAGACGCGCATGCTAAAAGTGAGACACTTATGGGGCGTTTGCCATTGAAATAATCTATACTATCCTAAAAAATAAAAAAAAATGTTTTTAGAAGAGGCCATGATCTGCCGTACGTTGGTTGTATTTAAAATATCACATGTGGCATGCTAGAAAATGACACTAAGTATAAACAACATAAAGACACCAACACCAACAAAATTAACGATATCTAGTTATTCATGACAGTTCAATAATTACATTATCTTTTCTTTAACGATGTCAAGCAATGTCTAATGTGTTTAGCTGCAGTTTTCACAAATGTTAAATTGTTCAAAAGTTACAGTAT
Organism: Parhyale hawaiensis; assembly: GCA_001587735.2. Lineage (NCBI taxonomy): Eukaryota > Metazoa > Arthropoda > Malacostraca > Amphipoda > Hyalidae > Parhyale > Parhyale hawaiensis. The sequence goes on from LQNS02007217.1 coordinate 2,171,458, forward strand.
TGTTAATAATACGTAACCTAATCTATTGGTATTTAATTTGTAGTCTTTTCACAATTTAATAAATATCTAATCTACTGCATAGCACTTGCTTTAAATATCCAGTGCGTTCTAGAATAAATCAAATAATAATTCAACTTGTTATATGATAATTATCCCCATCAGGGCTTAGTCTGTTCATTATTAATTTTTATAAATGTCTCGTTTATTGTATAACAAGTTTTATGAAGATGTGTTCTGTCCTAGAACAACTTTCATATATATATATATAGTCTGGTTTATGATAGTTATTTCAATTGATATCTTGTGTGTGCTATGTAACAGTTTCTATAAATAGGCTGGTTATTTTCTGTCAAATTTCATAAGTAATTAAATTGTTAAATAACAATTTCGGTAAATTCTTTCTCCAATCCATATTATTTCGTAGTATTTTAAATATATGTCTACTGTGTGCTATAAGATTTTTAACTAATGTCTAGCTCGCTGTATAAGAACTTCAACTAAGGTCTAGTCTTTTTTATAAAGATTTTGAGAGATATCTCTTCTGTTCTATGAAAATACTGATAACGAAAAATAATTTTAATTAAGATCTAATCTGTTGCATCGCAAATTATATTGTGGTTTAATATGTTTATAACAATTTTGATTGCTGCTTAGTCTCATCTACAACTTTTGTAAACACCTATAGTCTGTCCTGCACATGTTTAATCAAAATCTAATCTTTTTGAAAAATAGTCTTGATCACACCTAGTCTTTTCTATGATTATGCTAATAGATATCTTGTTTGCTCTCAGATATTTTTTATAACATTATGTCTAGTCTGCTCTATAAAGCTATACATTTATCATAAACTTACTAGTTACCAACGTTGTTCATTGTAAACTATTAGATCTGAAATTAAGTTCTTGACGGTTTTAACCTTCCAAAATGTTAAAAAAAATCAGCAAGAATTTAGTTTCAAAGCTAATAGAATCCGACCCGGTCCATGCAGTCTGCTATGGCACGCGCCATTACCCGGATAATGTGAAAACACAAATAGGCTAACATGCTGTTCCCAATACAATTACGCTTCCACTTTCGTAACAGTAGGCTTTAATTAGTACTCACTGCAAATAAATTATTCTAGAGGGATAGAAATTATTTACCGTTAAGTTGGTGTCCATCTAATTCTACCTCTGATGCGTTTCCCGGCAAGACTTATTTGAACAATCCTTATAGGCGGTAAGCGGTTGGATGTTTGTAAAAATTAGCACATAGACGAGATATTTCAACTAGTAAACAGTATCTTATAACGTAAAATGTTAACCAAGGAAAAACAAACCAGCTGCATCTGACGCTCAGCACAAATTTACCACCCTCAACAACAGTCTATTAGATGTTGAGAGTGTAGGTTGCCCTCGGACATACTGGTAGGTGCCAAGGCGGCCCCAATAAAATTGACAGCTTTTTTTCTACAATCAACTGAAGATAACTTTGCCCACTAATATCTTCCTTGAATACTTATTTTCAACTAATTGATTCTTTCGGAGATATCCTTTCACGTGACTAGGTTTCATGTATCTTGTACGTTAATTACGCTATGTGTTCTGAGCCACTATTTTGGACCATTTTCCACCCCCCTCTAGTAGAAATAAAATCGATATACTTTTCTACGCTAGTTAATTTTTGAGTTCCAAGCGTTTACTTTTAACCTTTTTCGTTGTTGTCCGGTACCTAAAAATACCACGTTTCTTCCATCACGTACCTTGTGTAATCTGTCTTGTCAAACGTCAGTCTCCGGCCACCTAAGCTGCCTCTGAAGCTCACCACTCTCACCTGTGATACATCGCTTCGTAATTGGTGGCTTACAGAACACAAATGACATGTCTTAAAACCAGGCAATCCGGAAATGATTGCGTGGCTATCAAGAATGCCACGGAAGCCTCATGTCGTTGTTTCTTTTTACGCCATGGCAATTGAAGGCGATAACGATGCCGATCTCGAGGCAATTTAGATATGTTTCTCACATGAAGGTACACAAGAATTAGAGGATTTATCACGCTAGTTATTTCATTTTCATAGAATATCAAGCTGTGAAGTTATTATTCATAATATTCCTAAAATTATATCATTTGTGTAATACCATTGGAACTGCTAAGTTAGATCTATGTCTCACAAAATGAAGAGCATTCAGAAACAGAAATTGAGGTAATAAATTATTACAGTGGCTATCATATTAAATTTATTTTTAGTTTTTTATAGAAGCAAGTAGGCATCGCAATTTATGATCATCAAAGTATCGCGTAGATGAGCCATTTGAAGTAGTATACAGTTTTAAAAACTATTAGAAACTATGATTTGCAACGATAAATATAATTACATAGACCGGTAATTTAGATTTGCTTCTCACGTTTTTAAAAAAACATTAAAAGTTTCTGATTAGGACAAAAGAAATACGTTGCAGGCAATAAAATAAACTTTTTCTAAAAAATCAAGTAATAGTGGAAAATAAATCTAATAAGAATTATTACGGTAACGTTTTGAGCATATTTATAAAAATTATCTATAGTGATAAAATGATAACATTAAATATTACCAGATTTTAGATTCATGTTTCAAAACTAATTTGAAACAGCAACGAATGCTGACGACGACATGCTTCCTATATGGAATGCTGCTGTTACTTTTATGCCATTGTTGAAATGTACAATGTATCAAAATGAATAACGTGGCAGGATATTAAACTTTGCCATCATTAATGAGTTCATTAACACAACGTTAACAATGCAATACAGTAAGTTAAATCTTAGTTTCATTGCCCGTAGATTTATGCCGATTTTTCTTACGCTCTTTCAGTTCCACTTTTAAATGACCATTATCAAGAAAAATACACGATCTTAAATATCTTCCTTTATTGCAATGCGACCAAGTAGTATCATTCAAATATTTAATATGAATGTAAGTCCAATGAATATGAAAAGAATATCTCTGCCTGGCCGACTCTCTGTTTTAGGATGCTGGTGAGGCTTAGTTTTTTCGTTTCGTCCTACAGGGCCCGTGTACTTCCTAAGCGCAGTTTCAAGCAACACACTATTCCTAGGTGAAACTGGCGTTGGGCTGGGATTTGTAGGGTTGAGCTGGTTGCAGATTTCAGTTCATCACTGCAAATTCAACATAAGCTCAGTGAAAAAAAAATGACGTAAAATGATTCAAAAAGCTTCATAAAAGACGTCAAAGCAGTTTATTAAAGCATATTTTTAAAATGAATAATAGCGAATACAGATACAATAATTATATTTCAACTCTTCAGTGCTGTCACGTGCTGCACGTACTAGATTTGCACAAATACAGACACAAATATTGCACTCACACGTTCATGTATGCATGCATACACCCTCCTGTCCCTAGACACCTACTCGCATATACAAATCAACATCCTCACACAAATATACACTTACGCCTTACGTAACCATACATGTACGCGGCTGTGCTGTGCACGCCTATGCTGACCGACCCATTCATTGGCTAACATGCACACACCTACACACACGAGCACACTTGCCTACATACACCCACCTACTCGAGCATACACCCACCACTTGCACTCGTGTTCTCCACAACACCCTTAGGCCACACTCCAAACCCCTGCTCCATTCACAGCTGTCACCCGACAAATGGAGTCCATTGCTCCAGGTCGCCAAAACACACATGAAGGATTTCCGGAATCTTTGAGGTCAGCGTTTGGGATTTCGATAACGGCGGCCTTTGGATTTATGAACGGAACTTCTAACGCTG
>LQNS02007217.1:2197224-2226078 GCA_001587735.2 Parhyale hawaiensis
AGAGTCCATTTTTGTGGTCGGGTGACGAATGACGAAGGGAGGAACTGAGTCTTCATTGTCTCGCCAGACGAGGGAAACGAGTCTTTCCAGAGATAAATGACGCTTCGGTCTTCTTTCACCTTAAATTTATCTTCGCCTCGAAAAAAAGAGTACGAAGGGAAGTTATTTTACCGACGATTGCTGCGCGTGAATAGTTCGAGGCTCCTTTTTGTGATTAGAAACATGGCGTACGGTACAGCGCAGGTTCTCTGATTACTTAAGTGAGGTGGGTCAGAAAATTGCACTTATTCCACTGATAAATATTCCTGTACTGTTATTTCCTTGCTAAATAGTGAAACTCACGGTGACTGCTCCTTCGAAATTTCCTAACATTCGCGTTTTCTACAACTATGGTAGAGTACAGAATATCACTGATGTAATGCTAGACCCTCAACATTTTAGCACTTCGGCATGCGTCTGTGTATTTAATAATGCAACTAAAGCCCTTCTTCTGCACGCTGCGGGGCTCTTGAAAATACGCTGCCGCTCTCATACTGCAGAGTTGGAGAGAAGAAGACTCCACTGTCTCCTGCATCCTGCAGAACTATAGGGCAAATACCATCTTTTGCATACTGCAGAACTATAGGGCAAATACCATCTTTTGCATACTGCAGAACTATAGGGCAAATACCATCTTTTGCATACTGCAGAACTATAGGGCAAATACCATCTTTTGCATACTGCAGAACTATAGGGAAAATACCATCTTTTGCATACTGCAGAACTATAGGGCAAATACCATCTTTTGCATACTGCAGAACTTTAGGGAGAGTACCAACTTTTGCATTCTGTAGAACGATAAAATAATACCATCTCTTGCATACTGCAGAACAACAGGCAAAATGCCATCTTTTGCATACTGCAGAACTATAGGGAAAATACCATCTTTCGCATACAACAGAGCTATAGAACTGAACTATATAGAAAATACCATCTTTTACGTGTGGCAGAACTGTACGGGAAACGTCTCTTGTATGCTGCAGAACTGTAGAGAAAACGTTGTCTTTTGCATGCTGCAGAATTGTACGGAGAACATTGTCTCTTGCATGCTGCAGAATTGTACGGAAAACATTGTCTCTTGCATGCTGCAGAATTGTACGGAAAACATTATCACTTGCATGCTGCAGAATTGTACGGAAAACATTATCTCTTGCATGCTGCAGAACTGTACAGAAAACATTGTCTCTTGCATGCTGCAGAATTGTACGGAAAACATTATCCCTTTCATGCTGCAGAACTGTACAGAAAACATTGTCTCTTGCATGCTACAGCACTCAATGGAATACATCATCTCTTGCATACAGTACGACTGTACGTGAAGCACCGTCTCTTGCATACAGTAGGACTCTGCTCTGTGGATAATATCGTCTCTTGCATGCTCGAGAAATGTACAGAAAACACCGTCTCTTGCAAGCTGTAGAACTTGTCGAAAGAAGACACCATCGCCTGTATGCTGCAGAATTTTAGGGAAGACGCAGCTGCTCAAATGGTGCACAGCTCAAGGATAGACAACCCCGCTGGCATGCTGTAGAAGTCATACGAAAACACTTCCTCTTGCACGGTGCAGAACTCATAGGAAGACTCCACTGCTTCCATGCTTCAGAACCTTAGCGATTGAGCCGCTGCTTTACTGCTCTAAAAGTCTGTGACAAACTCTAATCTGTATGCCACGGAATTTTGTAGAAGATTCATCATCAGCCGCGTGCTTCAGAGCTACAGGGAAGACACTGCCACTCACGTGCTTTAGTACTGTAGGGAACACAAATGGTCATGCACATACTAGAGAACCCGACACAAGGCTACTCACAAGCTTCAGAACTCTAGGGAATAGAAACCGCCGTTATAAACCACCGCTCGCATGCTGCAGAACTCTAGGCGAGACGCAGCGCAGCTCGTAGGCTCCAGAACTCTAGGCAAGACACACCGCCGCTCGTATGCTCCAGAACTCTTGGGAAGACACACCGCCGCTCGTATGCTCCAGAACTCTTGGGAAGACAGACCGCCGCTCGTATGCTCCAGAACTCTATAGGCAAGACACACCGCCGCTCGTATGCTCCAGAACTCTAGGCAAGACACACCGCCGCTCGTATGCTCCAGAACTCTTGGGAAGACACACCGCCGTCAAGAGAGCGATTGACTGGAGTAGCGGGGAGATGAGGAGGCGTCAGAGGAGCAGAAGCAAGACGACGACGACGACCAGAGCGAGAGACGCCGACGAAGCGATCGATATTGCTTCTTCCCTGCTTGCTGGGAGCCTGGCGCCGGGAACTGAACATAGAACGGAGGGTTGGCTGGGGCAGGAGTTGGGAGGGTCCAAGTCCAGGGAGGCAGATTCTCTCTGGGATGCCGACTAAGGAAGGGTCTCGGGGCAGGAAGGATGGAGAAGAAGGCAAGGTTTTATTTGAATGCGGAAGCAGAATTTGCAGAGTTGTAGAAGAGTCAAAACTTTTGAACGAACGAACGAAAGTGATGGAGTAGATAATAAATTTCTGGTGAGAGATACTGTAAAGTTAAACTTCGTGAAGAAAGTTAAACGAAGGTAATAGAAAGTAGTAGCAGGAAGGGAATTAGCATTTTCAAGGAAACTAACGAAACCGAGGCCGAAAAGCAGCATCTTGAAATTTGTAGTTGGTGGTATTTCAGAACTGGAATTTCTTATGAAACTTTACGTCTATGACATCTAGAGGAAGAATTTACGGCGAGTTGTAATAGGAAAATCGAAGTGTTTTTGAAGTTTCTGTTTGTAAATGAGTTTTTTTTTTGTTGGAAACTTGCTGTGAATTTTCCTATTCTATGTAATTGGGGAACGGGTGCTCCTGAGGAAATTGGACGATGTGAACGAGCAACGAGTGAGGTGGGCTGATGATGATAGTTTGAAAACTGGAACATTGCCGTAGAAACATTGTGTATTTGCACATGAGAAAAGTTTTTTTTAGAGCTTTTAGTGGTCGGAAACTTCTGGAAATACTTGGGTGACGGAATAACGACGAAAAATATTGGAGTATGATTTCCAATTCCTAAAGTGCATAGACCGCAATCTGAGAATATCTTACATTGAGAAGGGTGATTCCATGCATCGTTGAGTGATGCCTGCCCTGCTTAGTGTGCTCATACACCACAACTACTGCTATCAAGCAAGTTCTTCTCGCTTGATTTGCTCAGTCAGCATTTGATACATGCGGGCTGTTGCTGGGGTGTTGACCCTAGTCAGATATGGATATAGGATTGGCCGGACTCAGGTCTTGCATAGGAGCTTTTCGTCGATGGCGATATAGCTCTTGCGAGTCTGTGGTCGACATCAGCCGCACACTCCTTCGGGGGCAGTTGATATGTGATCTGTGCCTGCAGTACGAGCCAGTACGTATGGCTTTCGTAGTAGGGGTGTAAGGTCAAGCTAATTTTACATTTACCTTTACCTTTTTAGTCGCTCGGACAAAACTTTCCCTGCTACTTTTACGAAACTAATTGTTATAGCTACATATGTTATTGGTTTTGACTGCTAATAAGCAGATCCATTGTACTTCGAACAGCTAGCAGGACTCTTTGTTCATCCCAGAAATCTAGCTGTTTATAGATCAAACAGTATTGTACTTATCTGAAAAGTAATTTTGCGTGTGATAGATAACCATACAATTAGACAAATATGAAGAGGTAATCCGTTCGAAAATCTACGGATATTTAAAAGATTATTTAAGTGACGCAAGCTGAAGCCGTAAAAACAAATTAATGGAGGCAGTATGGGAATAAAAATTTAGGAGTGATTTAAAAAAAAAATTACAACATGGCAGTTGACTCGGTATTGAACATCGATAACTAGAATTTATACATATGGGAAATTTACAAACCCACGAACAAGAAAAAATGGGGCATCCAGAGGAGAAGTATCATAAATAGGGTAAGATCGTCTCTGTAATTATCTTAGTAAAGCGTAGGAAAGATCTACAGATACCAGGAATAGGTTTTAAATACTATTTCATTTTTATGGCTAAACGTCCTACAGTGATTCGGAACCTAATTTAAGTACTAAGTAATGAGTAATAATGATAATAATAATTATGTGACCCTATCCAGCATAACACGGATAAAATCGCATATTGAGTATGGGCCAGAACTAAGTTGAAATGGCGTACCAGGACGAAATTGAGATAATGTCGAAAATAGAACCTTCAGTGCATCGTCTTTGGCATGACCAAACTCAAATATCCTCAAATACAATCTAATTTTGCTAACAAGCAATTTTCAGGAAGGTTCCCTGTCTAAATTGTTGTGAAAACAATGTAACTGTCCACTGAGTTTGGCCGATAATTCTGCGCATTTACGAGTGCTCAGGGTATTTCCTTAAAGCCAGGATTGGTACCAAAATGAACAGCATCTTTTCTACTTACAAAATAAACATAGAATTCCCCCAGTTAACCAATGAGAAGCCCGAATAGAGACACAGCTTGGCGTAAACATGTCGCCTTTGTTGCTGGGAAGACGTTAGTGCGATGTCGCGGATTTGTCGAGAGCCAATAAGTTGGTGGTGCATCATGGGAATGTGGTACATACAAGTCCTATGTCAACTTCTTCACCTACGATGACTATTACATAGTATGTAACTTTTCTTCAAATCCATCCTCCGAACCAGAAATTTTGATGTTTTTTTAACGACAGATGTTACCACTACCACCATGCCAAATTTGGTTGCAATAGCTTGCCATTTAGTGTATGGTTGCTATGGTGTCTTACGAGAGGACGTTCAGAATCTGGTTCTGTAACTATAATTGCTATTATTCAAAAGAAACCTCACTTGATTACTAACGTAAAGCTGTTCTACTCGATTAATATTTATTCTATCATCACGTATGTATTTTCCATAATTCGAAGCATATGCAATTCTCTTTCTAAGTATATCAATATCTCAGTATGTCCCATTTCCTACTTAATTGACATTCTACTGAAATCTCTGGAAAATGAATAGAGTGCTGCTATTTGGTGTGATCCGAAAATATCCTCGTATTTGAAAACAGCGTTTTAAACATCATTGCCCTGCTTAAAAATCTACGGATACATAGACCAGGATTTAACAATGCCAGGCGAAACTTTGGAGACAGAAGGGAGTATAACAGCGGAGGAAGCAGTAGAAAACGAGGGGTAGGGGTGAGTCGATAGGGAAGGGAAGAGGGGTAGGGGGCTCTGAGCCAGATTGGAGACCATCCAAAATCTCGGTCGGTTGGAGGCAGCTCATCAATACCTCGATACTGATCTCCACTGCTGCCTGCAGCTCGCCTGGCTGGAGCTGCATTAGCCAGCGATGCTTTCTAATACAGCTACCGCTGCTCTCCTTATTGGGGTCCTGGGTGTGATGTGTGTGGTACGTTGCACTTGATTTGTGGTGTGAGGGATGGGTCTGTTATTTACAAATGAAGTACTTTGTGCATTAGACACTTCTTGATGTACTGTATGTGATGTGTATGATGCTTCTAGACTTCCGGTGTGCAAGAGATATTATTGTATATTCAGATGTGCTTTAATTTGTGCACAAGACACTTCTTAATGTGTTGCATGTCCTTTGTGTCATGTTTGAAGATTTACGGTGTGTGTCATGTTTACGGTGTGTGTCATGTTTGAAGATTTACGGTGTGTGTCATGTTTACGGTGTGTGTCATGTTTGAAAATTTACGGTGTGTGATAAACACTCTGACGTACCACGGTTGCTGATTCCCTCATTATCGAGACATCGGGGGTTCGACCCCACGTCAGGGAAGACAGTCTTGACGTTCATGAATGCGTAGCATCAGCAATTTTTTTTTTTCACTCGTTGTCACTGGGGAAAGAACGCAATTGTTTATCAGGTATTCCGCCCGGACACTGTGTGGTCGACTGCAGTTGTACATTCCTCTCGGCCCAAGTAGGTATTGACCTGCAGCATGAACCAGTGCATGTGTGCGATCGAGGAAATTTTACCTTGGCCTTTGCACGGGCAGTATGCGGTGAGTGTAAAATTATTAGTGACGTAATTGATGTTTTGTGTGATAGCTACTTGATTTACGGTGTCTGATATTTTTGTGTTATTACAAGTACGGCATTTGGTGAAGGTAAGATAATCTTCTTGTGTATGTAGCGTGTGATACTTGCCTTGCCATGCGCTGAGTATACGTATTTACAAGTGTTACATTGGGTGCGTGTAAGATAGTGTTACCATGTTTGCTTACTATAACATTGATCAGATGTTGCTCTATGCCTCTGCTAATACATTGATAAGATGTTGCTTTGTGCCGCTGCTAATACATTAATAATATTTTGAGTGTAAACTAGAGGATTTGCGTTGTGTGTGTGCGCGTATGTGTGTGGCATTTAGAGTATATTCGCATGTCCAGTATGCGGTGTGTATAAGATACTTGCAAGTTAATGGCACTTACACTGCGACTTAGATGTACTAAGATAACAGACACCTACACAGTCTGCAACGCAGAAGATCCTTTGAGTTATGCCAAGCACATTTAACATTGTCCTTTATTATTAATATCAAATCAAAACTACACACCAGGGCTTCCACGAGCAGGTAATGAAATACAAATGAACCACCAACCACTAGGAGACCCAAAACGCTGCTAAGAAGGATGCGTTATTACTATTGTTATTAAAACTTTACGCTTGAGCTCCCACGGACAGGTAATACAACCCAAATGAAGCATCTTGCAACACCGGGAAGCCCAAAACGCTGCTAAAAGAAATCCAGCAAAAAACCATTAACAGCTGATTTAAGCGCGTGCAGGCCAATACGACCAAAAGCCAAATTCCAAACCTTAGCCGACCAGGGCTGAAGCACCAACAGAACTGATTAGTTCTATATACGACAGCCTCCAAAGTGAAAGAGTGCGCTCCGCGCGCAGCGCGAGTCTCTCTTCCAGAAACCTTGAGGGCAGGGAGAGCAGAATACAATCAATGCCTCTCATTATTGTACACCTTATACAACATACACAGCTCTGCTACTCTTCTCCTGTGGTACAGGTTCACTAGATCATTATCAGCGTACAGCCTGCTGGCAGAACTAACAAGTCAGTCTAACAGACGCAAGTGAGTGTCAGCAGCTGAAGCCGAGACCGGGGAGCAATACTCTAACACAGGCAGTAAAAAGTTAGGAATCCATTTACAACTGACTTGAATGCCTGCAGATCCATTTGACTAAACTTGAATCCCGGCAAAACATTTCAGAACAAAGTAGACCTGAGTATAAAACACCGTCTAAACTAACGAGTTTAGCGCCTAATAGTCTTCAATGTACAGAGATGAACATCAGTCGCGGCACGTGCGCTTCAATCTAAAAGACCTCGGGCAGTTACAGAAGAATACAATTCATGCCCTTCATTATTGAACGCCTTATAAGATATACAAAGGCAGGCAATATTCCGTATGGGCCAGATTCACTAATCATTCCAGACGCACATCCTACTGGCTGAGCTAAAACGTTAGTCTAGCAGATGCAGATGGCTGACAGCAGCCGAAACCCATACAGGGGAGCAATACTCCAACAAAGGCAGCAAGACTGCATAGAGGCATCTACGGAATTACAACGCTGTCACCAAACACAGCATTTGCAGTATTTTATGAAAGAGTCCAAACCTACTGGAAGCACGCAAAGCAAACTTTTAATGTCCCCCTCAAATGTAATCTTCTCATCAAAGAAGATACAGAGGATATCCAGAGAGCTAGACTCTTAGAGCACACTATCATCTATCTTCAGAAGTGGATGCATGGGTAAAAGTATCCGAAACTGATTGGCAATTATCGATTTAGTCTTGTCCCCACTGAGCTACATACTTCAGGCAGAACACTATGCACTAATACTTGATAAGTCCCTATTTAGAGACTGGATGGCAGCATCACCTCTGCTTGGGATGCAAATCACAGTTGTCAAACCAAACTGAAATTATCACTACAGTTACTCACTACATTTTTCAATGACTAGCACATATCACTAGTGTACAGAACAAACAAGAGCCTAGCACGCTATCGTGAGGAACGTCCAAACTACCGTGATGGAGGCAGTTAACTAGCTGTCCACGGGCATTCTCCGCTTACGTTCAGAAACAAAATCATGAATAATTCACAAAACCCTGTCACGCACATCAATTGACTCCCAGCTGTACAAAACACCCAAGTGATTGATCCTATCGAATGTCGCAATAAATTCCAACTGAACAAAATGAACGTACTTCCGAACGACGATCCAGCCCCTATTGTAAGTGATGTAACACGGACAACAGCGCGGTACAACAACCTAAACTTTTTCTGTAAGCATACTGACCGGTAGGCAACAGTCCAGTAATTTGATCGAAGCGACCCAATTTACAATTTCTCAAACATCTTCGATCAATTGGGCGTTAAGTTAACAGGTGGTTAACTGGCTACAAGTGACGACACTGGACCCTTGAGAATGGGAATAATAGTCATAGTAAGCCAACAACGGGGAAAATTTACCAGCCAAATCAAGCGTCGAAAAATTACACTGAACTTAAGAAGACCGCCTGCAAGTTTCTTATAAAATACGGGAAAGATATAAGAGTCACCTACTGTTTCCATTTTTCCATTGTTAACGGCAGGGTTGGCAAAAAAAATGCTTTTTTTTTATGTTTTGATGATTTTTGTAATTCGAGGAATTTCATCCTAGATTCCTAAATAGAAACACATTGACTCATCCTTTCAGTTACGTATTTAAAATTTTAGAATTTACAGAGGTAAAGCTGTTTACTTTACAGTATTTATGACTAAAGAGTGAATAAAAGCCAAATAAACAAAAAACATTGTTTTTTGGTTTAAACTACTTTTTTTAATGGGTTTACACCAGCCAACCCTGGCTAACAGTGACCTTGAAACCTGATAATGGCATTTATTATAAAAAATCGAAAAATTAACTTTTACAATACTAATGAACATCTTAAGATATCTATTGCCTATCAATTACAATGATTCATAAGTACTACGATACCACCCTTAAGGTCTTGCTAGTATGCACCGAATCCTGAATATGAAACTTTGAAATGATTTTTACAAATGTGAATGGCGCTTACAGGGTGGAATCATGATTAATATTAATGCTTGCAAAGATTAATTTACCAATTATATCTGGAAATTTATTTACCCTGAATTCTTTAGCGGGATCTGTAGGCAAGTGGCCATTTTTTATACAGTGGGTTTTAAAGCGTTAGCAAAGAACGCTGTTAGTGTAATACGGTGTCGGATGACATCCATCTGGATAAACCAATAATTTTAAAACAGTTTTTATGCTCTCGTAATTTTTCGCCCGGATTGGAAATGTGTCCAAATTCTGTGTTCCATCGACGTCTAAATCCGACCCAGGGCGACTGGATTGCAAAGTTCCTCTCTTATTTTAAGTCGCGCCACCGAATCGGCTAAAAAATCTCTATTGAAAAGTTTTCAGAAGTTTGACCATTCGCTGCAATCATCCGTCATTTTGCCCTGGAAAATTTCAACTCCTTTTTTTATCCCTCAACATTCCAAAAGAGTATTAATCGAAACCAATTTACTCTTAAACGAAGTTTTTTCAGAAAGTTTGAATTCCCATTTCTCCGGTTGGCTTGAAGCCAGATGGGATGTTGAAGAACTTCAAAAGGGTCATACTTTAGTTGGTGCCTTCGCTTCATCTCTTCGACAACTTCCCTTAAAAATCATAGGCCCGTAGCTCAAAGTTAAAATTACTACTGAAATATTATAAGTAAATCGAAAGGAACGCCATCGTCATCGGTGGATCATGGATTTCATCTATCTCTGATACTTTGTGTAATACGAGCAATGGTAATCATAATCATATGATAATTACCATCGTGTATTTAAAAATAAATTTTACATTGATGCATCACGCTACATGGCGATAATATTGTAGGAAATTCGAGCCTTGGAAATATAACTACGACCATAGGAAGTAATTGGAAACGAAACTGGACCAGTGCTTAAAAAATAAATTCTACTTGACTTTATTCTGAAGCGAACAGGCAGAATATTTAACTTCCGTGTGAGAAATGCTTTGAAAATGAGGAAGAAACAAATTTGCAAACTATAAAAACATACATTCCAGTGTTCGCCCTTATATTTTTGCTGACAAAGAAGAGGAATGGCATTGCTGTGCCGACATGACACATTGGCGGCCCTCGATTCTCTCAATATTTTGGAGTGTAAATGACTGAGCAAAGTACAATACTTCCTCCATTAATATTAACGCGCGTTTATTTGTCGCCATTGTTGACAACCGGAGAAACCTATGTATATTTACCTCCGGCGAGTAGGTTATGTTTTCGTCGGGTTTCACCAAGATAACTCAAAAAGTTATAAACGGATTTGACGAAATTTGCAGGGATGATTTGTTATGGTAGGAGGAAGAGATGATTAACTTTTGGCGAAGATCCGTACATCCGTTTGTTTGTTTACCTCATTTTTCTCAAAGCCATAACTCAAAAAGTTGTGAACGGATTTTTAAGAAATTTACATGATATGTTAGGTACATGATCAAATTTTTGTAATTACTTGTTTGTTGGTTTGTATGTTTGTTGCTGTGTTTGATTTTATGTTTGCTAGCGCAATAACTCAAAAAGTTTTGAGTGAATCTTTATGAAACTTGCAAGAATTGTTAGTAATGTTAAAAGACCTAAATGATTAAATTTTGGTACAGATCGGCTGATTCGTTTCTATGTTTGAGTTGTGTTTGTCATAATGTTTGTTACGCAATAACTCAAAACTTTTGAATACATCTTTATGAAATTTACGGGAGATGTTAATAATGTTAAAAGGCAAAAATGGTCAAATATTGGTGCAGATCGGTTGGTTCGTATGTATGTTTGACTTATGTTTGTCGTAATGTTTGTTAGCAGCATTCCTCAAACAGTTGTGAAAGGATCTTCAAAAACTTGCAGAAACTGTTAACAAATGATTAGATTTGGACTTGATACAAAAGAAATCATGGTTTCAGAGCCATTTTGAATTTTTCGTTACCGTTGCTTTACTTGGCAGAGGTATGCGCTCTCAGAGAGCCCTAGTGATAACTATTATTGGAAAGATATTGTTTAGAATTTTTTAACACTTTCCTGTTGTAACCAGCTCATCACTGAGAGCTATTTTTCATTTTCATAATTTTCTCAAATTTTCTCACCAATGTACATGGCAGTTATTAATGGAATACGCACTATTCCAAATTTAAACGTTCTTTGTTTGACGATTCTAGGAATAATATTCAGGATATTCGAGACAATTAAGCGAATTGTTTCCAAATTTTAATGTGATTTATTTTGATGATTCCAGGAATGATATTCAGGATATCTAAAATAATCAATTATTTCCCTTTATAAATCACTGGCTTGGTTGCTGCATATTCCAGAGGTAAAAATTTGTCTGGGTTGACGACTCGATAATTTATAAGCACGTATATAAGCTTACTTTGTTCTTAATTCAAGTAGCTGTTATTCTATCAATAAAATTGATGTGTAATTTAAGTATGATTCACGTATCATTTAACATAAAACTCTGGATAATTCCTGCTTTAGATATGAGTTTCAATCAAGCCAGGTTTCCAGTACGAGCAATATGACTTCCTTTTTTTCCTTGGTCGTAATCTTTTTAAATTTCTACAGAAAGCACTTGTGACTAACACTGTGCGATTGCTCAAATTAGTGACAAAAATAGTTGGACTGCTCACATTTATCACTATGACTGCTCGACTGCTCACATGAGTGACCAAGACTGCTTGACTGCTCAAATTAATGGCTACGACTGTTCGACAGCTCAATATAACTATCAAGACAGTCCAACTGCTCAAATTAATGACCAAGACAGTTTGCTCAAATTAAGGACAAGATAGTCTGCTCAAATTAGTGACCAAGACAGCTCGCCTGATCAAATTAATGTCCTTGACAGTCTGACTGCCCAAGTTGATGTCCAAGAAAATCTGACTGCTCACATGAGTGACCAAGACAGTCCAACTGCACACATGAGTGACCAAGGCAGTCCGACTCTTCGCCTGAGTGACCACGACAGTCCGATTGCTCACATGAGTGACCAAGACAGTCCGATTGCTCACATGAGTGACCAAGACAGTCCGATTGCTCACATGAGTGACCAAGACAGCCCAACAGCTCACATTAGCCAGCAAGAAACACGGCTCACTGCCGGCGCATTGCTGCTCACGTTAGCACTTCTCCGCACAGAGACGAGCGCCTCCTAATCAGAGAGGAACAAAGGCTTCCATTAGTTCCGAGCGCGTAGCAGCGCCAGCTCGCGTCTCTGTAAATGAGATTGTAATTACGATTTTGTATTTTATACGCAATATGTGCTATAAAGGTGAGATTCAAGTGTATTACCTCGAGTGTGTAGCTAGCTGAAAAGTTCGTAGACTATTGAAAATGCGGACGAGGTGCAGGCAGTGCACTGCGTGCTTCTCCAAGTAGGTTAGATTATGAGTGAGTTAGTTTTTATTAGATTTTCATTTCTGCTCAGCATTTTCAAAGGAACATGTGCTGTAGATTTGAGTTTCTACATTAGGATGAAAAGTTCAGAGACTATCTACAATATTTTATTAACTATAGTGAAATCATCTCCAGCAAATTCTTCATTTTCTAAAAAAATGTTAAGTTTTGTTTTGTAATAAAGAAGGAAAACGTCTGATACATCCGAGTCATACGCACGTCACTAGGGCACTGTACAGCAAAGTACCAGACTGTCTATATTGTTGTGTTGTTTCAGTGATATTGTACTTCTCATACTAGTCTTTCCGCCAATACCTGCAGTACGTTCCAGTGCTTGTGGGTTTACCAGTGGGGAGCTGTCAAGTTGATTTTACCCTTGAGCAAAAATCCAAAATCATTTATTTTGGTTCATTCATCTATTTTTTGTTTCATCTACTGAAACTTGTTTTGTATGATGTAAAAGACACTTTCGTATAGAATAAATGTCGGAATTATCGATACATAAAAATTTTTAGCGCTATGTTTCTGTTTTTATTTGATTTTTACGCAGCGCCTTCATTTTTCGGTTAATTTGAATGAAATTTATGACAGGTATACTATTGATGATTGCCAACAATCGCATGGATTTAAGCTTTTGAATATAGTTTTAGTTTTCATATTAAATATATATATTTTGTTCATTTTTTTCATTTTTTCAACAAAATGTTTTTAAAAATGAATCCATGCAATTGTTCTAAATCTATTTTCCTCCGATATAAAAAAATCACGACATATGGAGCATTATTCACAAAATGGCGTTCAATTGAAGATCAGTAACTTAGTTTTGAGATATTCACTCAAACGCATGCGCTGTGGGACGTAATATAGCAATCAGATTTTCAGTTGCTATTGACATTACTTTGCCATCTGTCAAGGCATTCGATATATATATATATACTTTAGGCAATTTCATTCAAATCTTTTCATAAATAAAAGCTTAAATCTGAACGCTTCGGCTGAAAATTTTTTTGGTGAAATTCGAGAACACGACTGTAATGAAAACTTTTTAATTTATCTACCGATTTGGATTAAACTTGGCACAGGTATGTAAAACCGAAAAAGAATGTGGGTTAAAATCATGAACTTTTTCCCATTTTTGCCATAGAAAACGAGTTATTCAAAAAAAACCGCCAAAAAACGTTTTCTTCGAACAAGTCCTTTTCTATGGCGAAAATGGAAAAAAGTATTTGAAACAAAAGCTCTTTTTTTCGATTTTACATATGTGTACCAAGTTTCTTTCAAATCGGAACAAAAATGAAAAATAAAATTTGAACCCTATGACGGGAATTTCTTTATGTGAAATTCAAGAGAAAATTCTTTGTTGTGTACCGATTGGAATAAATCTTGGTACAGATACGTACAATTGGAAAAGAATGTGGGTTGTACTCATGTACTTTTTCCCATTTTCACCATTGAAAACGAGTTATTCAAAGAAAACGGTTGTACGGCTTTTCTCCCCCTTCTTATGTATCGGGATCACGTTGAAGGTAAAGGTAAAGGTAAAGTCAACTTAGACCACACCCTCAACTGGGAAACCCACATGCACTGGTTTGTGCTGCGGGTATAGGCCCACTGGCCCCAGATGAGCAAGTGTAGTCGCAGTCGCCCTCGGGTCACGAACTATGGCGCCAATTTGACGGAAGGAACAAATGATCCGAGACCCTCACCTCCCTCATCTCTGAGGAAAGCAGTTCCGCCACGGCGCCGTGCATGCACACACGACTGCCGAGTCAGCACACCAAGATCTGCAAAGAGCTCGTGTGCCTCACAGGGCATCGAACGAGCGATACAAGGTGTTAGAGCTGAGAACGGAAGCATGCAGCTACCGTGGCTAATTTCCAACCATGTGGAACTTCTCAGGTGGGTTAATTCTTGATGGATCTCGATCTTCTTGAAAACACACGTGTTTGTGTTATGAGAGCAACTTGCATCGGTGCTAGTTCAAGGATATTCGCAACATTTTCAATAGTGAATAAAGAGGTGAAATAGTCGTTCAGGATTGTGGCTTTGCCTCTTAAGTGATTGGTGATTGCACCGTCAGGTCTTTTGAACGGGCCTATGGTTTCTTTTTTGAGTCTTCTTTCACTTACATATTTATAGAATGTCTTTGGGTTGCATTTTGCCATAGCGGCTACGGAAACTTCTTTTTCCCTTTTTGTAGTTCTGACTATTTTCTTTACATCCCAACGTGCCCTTATGTGACTGGACCTGTTCTCTTCTGTTGGATTACGCTTCCAGGCTTTGTAACGCACTTGTTGTCTAGCAATGCAGCATTTGACTGTCTGATTCATCCAGAGAGGATCATTACTGATACGAACTCGCTTCTTGGAATGTATCTTTCAGGTGTTCTCAGGATGCTCGTCTTCAAAATATTTTAGCATTGTTCAACACTGGCATCTCTCATAGGGGTTTTGAAGTCAGTTGTTTCTATTTCAGTTGCCATTCCCTGAAAATTCACTCGTCGATAGTCTGGCAGCTTGAGACGACTCGCATTAGTGGTGAATTCATTGCCAGTTTCGAGCGTAAATTCAACTTGATTGGCTGCAGTCATCATGTACGGTGACATTCGTCTCTCAAGCAATAGTTCTACCACTTTCGAGAGTGATATTGCCACTGCTATACCTAGGGTGATAATTGCTTTTGTGTGTCACACATTGTGCTTTGTTTTTTACAACTATTGTTATTATGACCTTCATGAAGTCGCCTGTGAGGAATCCCAAAGCAAAGCACCAGGTGAGTGAAATTGCAAGGAGTGTTACCAGACTAAGGGGCTATATTTATAGGCCTCATCTTTGATATTGTCTGTGCCGGATGCTTTGTTTTTCTTCAATCTTTTCAGCGCCTGACAAATCTCATCTTCAGATACGGTGCATTGTTCGTTAGAGGGAGTCAGATTATCAAGAATGCCATCGACGTAACCTTCATAATTATCATCGTCAAAGCAGTTCATAATTAATGGGCATTCCAAAATTGCGCAATATTACATTCCCCAGTGACCATATTCACCAACTGCAAAACGGTGAGGACATTAGGTTTAATGCTTATTATTTTTTTCTAAAAATCAATAGATCTATTTTGCATCAGCTTGCTAGACAGCTTTTGCGCTCTAATCTCATTTTTGCGTCAACGCACTTGCTTGAGCGCAATACGACACAGATTGTGCAGCTCATTCCTTTCCTGCCATATATGTATGACCTGAGCGCGGCCTACCTGTTTCTCTCCACTAGTAATACGCCCGTCTGTTGGCATTGTGAAGTTCGCGGGCACTGTCATTCCATCCCGGGTCATTTATCTTTTTCTTTGCGTCGTGTACCAACTACACGACGCCCAAAATCAAGAATGGCAACTTGTATGTTCGACAAGAATTGGCATAGTCCCACTTCAGTAGCTGTATCAATTTCATTGAAAGTGTCATCCAAAAAATAATAAAAGCAATCCTGATAAGCGCGTACAAAATTCATATCAATAAACCGCCATTTAAGATGTTCACTATTGTCATGCTTTTGTTGTACCTATACAGGAATTTTATTTTTACTATAGTTACAGTAAAGAGGCAGGTGGTCAGAGAGTGGCGAATACTCTCTTAGTTTACATTTAGAAACACTATGAAATAAATTCATTGAAATAGCTATGTGGTCACGCCAGCTTACCTCGTCCCTACCATTATATGGGTAAACGTGTTATATGGAAGCAAAAAATCATCTACGACGCTACACTACACATACTCTAGGAACATGTCGCGCAGGCTGCTATACATAGATAGTTGTGCCGGGGGTTAGCGTTAAAAATCTCCTATAATACAGAGTTGTGAGGCCGTTGTGGCAGCCATAATTCCTTTCAGTATTAATATATACTGCAGTTGTTGATCGACTCCATAGGATGAATCAGGAAAATGCACATTGAGAAACATAATTGAATTTCCCGGTGTCTCATACGTGAGTCCTATATTTTTCGTATCGCATTTACAGACCTTCACGTACTTGGTACTTGGTACTTTTTAATGGATCTCATCTCTATGCCAGAGATGATCTTACAGCTCGCTGCAGAAATGAGCAAACTGGGATATTTAGTTAACAGTGTCGGCCTCTACCGTGTCTGTGTCTGAGGGTGGCGAGTAAAATCATCACTGCATCTGACTGATCTCTGCGCCCTTTACTGGTTGCGGTGAGAAGTTACGCTGTACTACAAATGCAGATTGTTCGTTTCGTACAGCCCACTCTAGTAGCGAGTTGTGAGTGTCCGTACGAACTTAAACTTTCGAACTCTATTATCTTACAGTATGTCGATTGTAAAGCTTTTAAATTATGTTATGCAGTAAGACACGGTCACGGTCGTCTTTCCTTCTTAACTTTCGCATTCAGTCATTGATAATGACAACATTATGTTGGAATCAGCTAGTGTGTATACTTAATACCTTAGATTGTATTTTATCGTTTATTGTTTTTACAGATATATCAATAGGAACGTAAAATCTATCGTAAGTGTTGAAAGCGCTTTCCTTGCCCAATTCTTTATCGTCTGTTTTATATCGCACGAAAAACTAAGTCACGGTGCCGCAGTTATTTTTACCTTCCCGAATGAAAATGCGGGACTCCAGCACGTGTCAATTCACACCAGCAGCGTAACCAGCCGGTACGAAATGTAAAATTCCCTCTGTTTTTCTCACCTACCTACTCTGCTTAAGCCACAAAAACGCAATATTCCACGCATGTATCGTGAGTTTTTCAGCGGGAAAACCTAGCAAAGATGTCGCTGCGGTAGCGAGTATGCAAGGTAGTGGGCTTGCCGAAAGGACTAGTGAATATCCTCCTTATTGTTTATGACCAATGTTCTCTGCTGCAGCAACAGCAGATGCATATAAACTGAGTCCGGGCGCCTTACTTATCACGCCGTAACTTGCACACGACGCTACCGTCCCCCCAATACAGGGTCTTTGTTCAGAGAAGCAACTGTTCAATAACTTGCGCAAGACACGACCACGGGTGCGAGATGCTGACTTTTCGAGACACCTTACGATGGCTGGTCGGCTCCTCTGAGAATGGCGGGGGTGATGTATGAGCTGTGGGCGGTGTAAAGTATGGAGATGTGCGCACATTTTTGTTGCAGTTATTTAATGATGTGCGAAGAGGTGCTTAAACTTTTGATACAGTTATTTAATGATGTGCGAAGTTATAATAGTCAGTAGCTGTGGGTGGAGTGAGGTATGGAGATGTGCTTACATTTTTGTTGCAGTTATTTAATGATGTGCGAAGAGGTGCTTGAACTTTTGATGCAGTTATTCAATGATGTTTAAAGATGTGCTTGCATTTTAGTTGCAGTCATTTGAAGATTTAAAGCTGAACGGTTACTTAATACTCTACGAAGTTGTAATATTCGGTAAGTCCAGCATAGTACATCTTAGGAGAATCATGCTTCGATGTGCTTGTAGGCTTTTTGTATTTATTGATTGCTCTAAAAATTGTAGTGTTTAATTCATCGAACTTCCTTCTTTTGGATTTTATAAGCTATCGAGATAAGTATACGCTTATCACTAGCATAATTTTTCAGTTACCTTGGCATGTTCGTTATGAATATTGTGTTCATATTTAGCTAATGATGAACACACATATAGAAAATTTGTAGCTTATACTGGATCCAAAATCTTTCCTATGGATTTTACAAATTGTGCCTGTAAGCTTACATGTTTTTTTTTTCTCTAGGCACTGAATGCGCAGGGTACTATGAAAATAATTATGATATTCAAAGGCTCTCACTGCAATCGTTTTAGGAAGCATCAGCTTACAAGCATTTTTTCTGAATATCAATATATAAATAATTCATACATATTTGGCAGTCTTCTAATATGTGGTTTGGAGCTACTGATTGTTCATTCCAAGTGTACATAAATGTTATATTTTAACGTCATCCCTATGCTTCTGGGTCGTTTTTGAAAGAAAAGAGAAAACGCTCTTTTTTTATTAGGAGATATTTACATATCTATAGCCTGTATGTGGTTGTCAATCTGTCTCTTATTTCAACAAATAATTAAAAAAATAGTAATTACAATAAGAGTGCGATGATTACTGAAGCTCACGTTCTGTTTCATTTATTTTTAGTACCTAATAGACGCCCCGTGACCTGTTGGGTCGTCATCACAATCCTGTTTGCTTTCATGCATTCGATACATCGGTATCTAGGCTACCACGCTACTTAAATACCCGTCTCGCCTGGCTCTTGAACAATGGTAGATTGTGTGGCGGACTCTAAAACGTCCCCCAGGGGCGTAGCTCCACAATTGACGGTTGAATTTCTTTCTATATAAAAGCGAAGAAACTGTGTGCAAGCAAGACACAAGTAAATAAATAAACCCGTAAACAAGTAACTAAAGTTCACAGACTTTTAGTATAATATAGATGTATCTATGTTACAAGGGTCCGGTTAAAATAAAACGAAGTATTTCCTTATCCACTCACAGTATGTAAATTTTTAGTACGTTCTATCTAGCAAAATGAATAACTTATATATTCGATTTCGGAATATTTATTTATGCATTTTGTGACTCTTGTCATATATATATATATCTTTACACTCCCGGTCATATCAAACCAAACAATTTTATAATTCGGTTACAGTACTGTAATTGATTTGGACCCTTGGTGTCAGCAAATTCAAAGGTTTTGAACGTTGAGTAAAATATGTGTTTGCCTCCGGTCGCAACAAAGTTATGTAGTCTGAACTCGTTCGCCTCCAAATTATGTTTTAGGTCCATCTGCTACAAAATAATATTATTTTTTCCTCCAGTTACAGCCATATTATGATATTTACACCCATCACCTGTCAAATTATGTATTTGCACCCGTCCGTTGCCAAAGTATAGTCTTACACCCGCACGCCGCAAAATTATGTCTTTCTTAGCGGTCTGGTACCAAATTATGTTGCTACTCCAGTACGCTAAAAACTTTATATTTTATTATACCCAGTAGAAGCAAACAAATTATTTACGCCCATCTTCCGAAATATTTTTACACCCATCTGCTACCAAGTTATTTCTTTTACCCTTTTGCTGAAAATTTATATTATTACATCCATCAGCGGCCAAATTATACGTATTTTTACAGCCCTCTGCCTCTAAATTATGTTTTTTTACACCCGGTAAGAGCAAAATTAAATAATTTTCACTACCCGCGAGCGCAGCCGGAGCGGCCCTGCTATGTGTCACTGCTGGTGCGCAATTTTTCTGCGCAGCAGCTTTTGCATGCTCCTTGCCTAACAAAAACGTAAGTAAAATTTTCCCGTAGATCAAAGCTAATGGCACACGTGACATGATAAATTCGTCTCTGTTTGTGAAGACCTCGGAATTCCTGCGAGTACTGAGCTGCCCAAAACTCCGCCATGTAATTGGGGAAGGAATGTAAGTCGCTTTCGAGGGGAGAGATTTGGCGCCTGTTTGTGCTCAGAATTTGTTGAGATCTTGTTGTGCTTTTTTTTATCAAAGAAGGAATCTGATTAGTGCTATCTAACGTGTCAGAGAGACGGTGTGGTACTACGTGTGACTTAGAGAATCTCATTTCTACTATCTTATGTATCGAGTAGACGGTGTGGTACTACGTGTGACTAAGGGAATCTCATTTCTACTAGCTTATGTGTCAGGCACACGGTTTCATACTACATGTAACAAAAGGAATCTCATTTCTACTATCTAACGTGTCAGGTAGACGGTGTAGAGCCATGGGTAGACATAGGAAAGATGCCCTATGATACATTTTCTCGTCATGTCCTGCATCACCGTGTTGTATATATTTTTAAGAGTTAATGATGTGCTATGTTTAAATTGACAATGGTGCATTTTTCTGTTTTACCCTCACATTTTCCAGACGGCGTTACGCAATGTGCAAGACAGGGAAGGTATGTGTCGTTTTCACTGTGTTGCTCACCTAAATTTTGCCAACATGGACGGATGACCGCTCTTCTGCAATTAGCGTTAATGATAAATATGTATTTGTTCCTGCATATTGAAATCATCATGTTGCTGTGAATGCAACACACAGCAAATAACAACGAAACGCTGCGATTTGTTATTTTGGAGAGAATATCATACATTTCATATATAGTATTGGTTACAAAAGTACAATAACCTTAGTGATTTATGTTTAACTTTCACTTAATGCAATATAAGTTATAATATTACCGCACTGATCAAATTAGCTCTCCAATTCAAAAGTTCACCGCAGTGTGCAACTAATAAGCTTAACTTGTCGTCTTCTTGAAAAAGATCACATTGTTTGTTACAAAGAGCAATAACTATAGTGATACAGTATATGTTTTATTTTTTACTTACTTTACTTTCGGTTTGTGAAGTCGGGTGCGGTAAAGTCATCAGCGATTGCCATGACCAATGGCTCACGACTAGCAGGTTTGCACCCTCACTTGTCTTTAATATCTTTATTGATAGTATCCACACCCATCTGAACGCAGCTCGAGTGGGATGTCATATTAATGGTAATGCAGTAAATGCGCTCAGTTATGCTGATGACATGGTCCTTGCTTCTTCCCATTCCAGTGGGCTGTAAAATTTGCTCCAAGTTTGCGTGAACGAAACTAACAAACTGTGTATTAAATATAATAGTGTTGAAACTGTCTGCATGCACCTACATGAAACCTAGGAGAAGTAAGCTGCCCTCGTATAAAGTCACTCAACTTAATAGTGTCGACCTCATAAAATATTATGTTGGCAGCTTCTCTTACCTGGGTCATAAACTCACCAATGATTTTCGTGATAAAAAGGATGTAGAGTGAGAAACGCGAAAGCTCCAAGCAGTATGCAACATGGCTATCAGAAAGTTTGGTCACTGCTCGTACGAAAATGATCATCTGCCAGCTGTTTTGGAGCTATTGCTTTCCCTGTATTGTAACTGGCTTTGGTCGAACTTTTAAGCAGAAGTCTAGTGAACGCTTACGCGTAGCCTATAATGGTATATTTCGGCGATTGGTGGGTGTACCGAGGTCAACAAGTGCAAGTATTTTGTTCAAAAGTGTACTGAAAGTCAGGGCAAGAAAACGCGCTCTCAGTCTCCAGCTCAGGACAGAAAAATCCAATAACACCTTACGCGAGATGATCTGTAATGGTCGTCATGGCTACAAACTTTCTAGCATGTACAGACAAAGGCAACTCATCCTATTAAGAAACAGGGGCGAAACAACTGGCCGCAATTCAGAGTAATTTGTAACGATGGTAATACCCGATCTTTGTTTCTAATGTAACTTTACATAGTAATAAGCTGTGCTCTCTGTACCATGTCTCTATGTGTACCTAGTAAAGTATATTTATTTTTCACCTATAATACAACGCACTTATCAAATTAGCCTTCCAATTCTTAGTGTCACAGCAGTGTGCCGCTAATAAGCTTAACACGTTGTCTACTCGAAAACGATCACATTGTCATTATTTCTCCATTAAGCTGATTTTGTAGCGCATTTTGAAGTCTCTTTCGTTTTTGAACGCCCGAGATACTTCCAATGAGGACGAGGCCTCTCCTTTGATGAATCAAGGAGAATAATTTAACGAGTCGACTTCCTCCGACCTCTGCCTTTACTATCCAGCTCTTATTTACTTAATTGGCTTGTACATGTGCGCCTCTCGCTCTGAGGTGCGCTGTTACGTAATTAAATTTTGCTCCTGTGATGCCCTCAAAGTGAAAGGGATGTCAAAAGTAACAGGGAGCTGAAAACTTGGTCTCTTAACCTCTTATAGTGAATCTGCTATGCTGAAAATGAAAGATTTGTCCCAAAGTACCAAAGTCACTGATGAAATTCCCAAGTTTTAATGCTTCACAACCTCGTGTAACGAATATTCTGTGCTGAAAATAATAGAGTGGTCCAACAGTACGAGGACTACCTGCTCGTTAGTGTTTTTTAACGCTTCACGACCTCGTCTTACGAGTATTCTGAGCTGGAAGTACAAGAACTACCGACTCGTTTGTGAATTTTTTTAACGCTTCACGACCGTGTCTTACGAGTATTCTGTGCCGACTCGTTTGCGTTTTTTAAACACTTCAGACCTTAAATAACGAGTATTTTCTGCTGAAAGTACGAGGAGTACTGACTCCGTTGTGATTATTTAACGCTTCAGGATTTCTTTTCAGGAGTATTCTGTGCTGGAAGTACGAAGAGCACCGACTCGTTTGTAATTTTGTAACGCTTTACGACCTCGTTTTACTGATAATATCTCTGTGCTGACATTAAGAAAGTGCCCTATGAGTACAGAGGGAGGGGCATGCCGCAAAGTTTCTGTTATTTTTCTTCTACATCCTCGTGAGAAAAGTAGCTCTGCTCTCGAAAAGTAAAAATTTTGTTTATAGGTAGAAGAGAGCTCTGAAATATTTTGGTGTTTTACGACCCAATCTTCGTGAGAAACGTAATAGCTCACTGAAAACATGGTGGCCAGTAACTACTGTGCAAAGAGATACATAGTATCGTGCAGTTACGCATATCTATGTATTTAATTGCGATAATGTGCGCCTACCATTATGGAATAATCCATAATGGTGAGTATATTTATACGTTATCAAGTTTAACTAAGCAAAATTTTTAATATTTTCGATTAAATAATTGTTACCTTTCATTTATACCCCAGTTTATTGATTAAAAAAAAAGCTGGGAAAAGCACCAACTAACCGCTTGGAGCCACTGTTGTTGCTAGCTACGATAAGCAAGGCTCCAAGGAGCCCTTGGAGCAACAGAGTTAGCTCCACGGAGGATCGTTCCTCACTTTCGTTCTCGGGAATTTGCTGAATTCTCATCTGGAATTGCTTGCATAATTAATTCTACCAAGTGTGGGCCACTGAGCTCCAGGCTGTGTGGCCAGCGCAGCATAGTATTCTGCGCAGGCTGAAAAATCTTGTTGTGTGCTGAAAAGTTTGTGGGTTGAGTGAAAGATTCGACTGTGATATCCCATTTGTTTGTTCTTAGCCCTGAGGCAGGCACTAGCTCTCAACCTTTTATAGGTCTGGCGCCCCTAGAAAATTTTTAAGATGTTCTTGAACCTCTCGTTCGTGGAGCTCATCTGATTATAAAGGAGAAGAGGTATACCCAATTTGTGAACAAATTTGTGTCTTCCCGTTCGTTTTTTCCATCGTGTGTGGATGTTTGGAATAGTCTTGATGGCTCTGTCTTTGCTGGTGCTGGTATTGGCAGCTTTAAACGATCTGTAAACAGAGCTATTCTGTGATCTCGGATCTTCTTTTTTTGCATTCTTTTGTTTTCTCCACCCGCTGGGCTGGTTGCGTGGGGGTTTGTTAACCTCATGGAGTTTCTCCGTTCCTACGTCGCCAGCCTGGTGTGATTTAATAATAATAAATATGTGTCCAACGTCATTGTATATAAGATTTCTCACAGCCTCAGGCTGTCTCGCAGTTTGAAACCCCTGCCCTAGAAATAAACTACTTTACTTTGTTTACCATGTAACACTTTCATGAGTACCAATAAATGGAGGTTTATTTATTTCATTCATAAAAGAGGACTGAAAAGTGTGATCATCAATGTTTCTGAAAAGAACGCTTGAAAAAAATATTTTTTGAGTTGGGTGGAATATTTTTTCACTGAGGATAATTATGAATAGCATTTATTGCTCAAAGTCATTAGTTAAGTAAAAAGTTATCAACCACCAGCATTGATGAACAGAACCGCCGCTATGAATATTTACGAGTTGAGTTAAAAATTCTTGACAACTAGTTTTTGTAAATAGATCTTTTGATCATCAAACTTTAAGGATTGACAAAGGAATTATTGACCCGTCAATATTATTCATAAACTGCAAATGGATAGTCATACGAGTAGCTATGAGTTGAGTGAGAATTTTTATGACTTCATCATAAAGGCTTTTGAGGATAACTATTGCCTTTGGGCATCCAAGTTTATACATATTGCGCTGACGGTTCATTATAATTATGTTTATAGGATAACAGAGAAAATTAAAAGACCGGTCCCATCTTATGTTCTCGTCACTACTTGGACTCTGGCCCGAATACTATTTTCCTCATCGTTTACAATCTAGCTATGTATACCCAGCAGCATTTTAGGCCGCTGAAAAGGAGAATCGACTTCCAGGGCTGCCAAAATTTCTGCTACTGTGCCAGTAGCTCATCACCTATTTCCCCATGGTCTCCTACAGATCTTATACTCGTTCCTCCAAGATGCTGAGTATTAAGATATAGCTTTCGCTGGTATTTGAGATTTTCTTTCCACCAGATAGGTGAATTTTTGCTGTACTCGGCTTGCCGAGTCAGCATCCGGTGTTTACACGCTGTTGAAGGGCTGCTAACCAGAACCCGAAATGGGGTCATGCGAGAGGGGAGGGATTGCAGTTGTCACTAAGGCCTTCCGTCTCCGACTCTATAGCTCCGACAAAATCTGGCCGATTGCAGTAATGTGCCTCTCTGAGGCCAGTGGTGATAATCTGCGGCACGAAGCAGTGCACGTGGATTTCCCAGTTGGGTTGAGTGGTCCAGTTGACTTTCCCTTTACTGCCTTGAGCCCGTTGAGGGTATTACCTAATCGGAAAAAAAATCAACAGACATCCCATGTCTATAGAAGATACATATATCCGCTGCGTCCCTACAGTTTTGCAATGAGGTATCGTGAACTCTAAAAAAAATTAAGCTTAATGTAAGGTAAGGCTTCATTTTTTATATAGGAATAGCAGGCTAACGTTCTGCACGTCTGAGTTAAGGTGGCCTTCAGCCAATTTTACTATTGTTCATGATGAACTTTGTGTCTCTTTCTTTCAATTCTCTCATATAAATTATAGCGATTACTGCCACTGAATCATCCCTTTTGACACCGCCACGTTGTATCTCGGGATATGAAACGCACGAGTCGCTGCTGCTGCTACTACTAATAATAATAATAATAACATTAATAATAATTATGTTGAGGTCATAAGCTTTTTTTAGATTTCCTCTGTTAGAATGACGATTTCCTGGAAACTCATAAGGGGGATAGCCTAGAGATCGTCTTCATCCACATCCAACTCTGATTTTTGTGCTGGTGGCTGAGGTGGCAAGCCATGATACGAGTGGTCAGTGTTGCCACTCACTGTAGCAGACCACCGCACCTGTCATCACTGTTGCCACTCACTGTAACAGACCACTGCATCTATCATCACTGTTGCCACTCACTGTAGCAGACCACCGCACCTGTCATCACGATTGCCACTCACAGTAGCAGACCATTGCATCTATCATCACGGTTGCTACTCACTGTAGCAGACCATTGCATCTATCATCACGGTTGCCACTCACTGTTGCAGACCATTGCATCTATCATCACGGTTGTCACTCACTGTAGCAGACCACCGCACCTGTCATCACGATTGCCACTCACTGTAGCAGACCACCGCAACTGTCATCACCGTTGCCACTCACTGTAGCAGACCACCGCACCTGTCATCACCGTTGCCACTCACGGTAGCAGACCACCGCACCTGTCATCACCGTTGCCCCTCACTGTAGCAGACCACCGCACCTGTCATCACCGTTGCCACTCACTGTAGCAGACCACCGCACCTGTCATCACCGTTGCCACTCACGGTAGCAGACCACCGCACCTGTCATCACCGTTNTGCATCTATCATCACGGTTGTCACTCACTGTAGCAGACCATTGCATCTATCATCACGGTTGTCACTCACTGTAGCAGACCATTGCATCTATCATCACGGTTGCCATTCACTGTAGCAGACCACCGCACCTGTCATCACGGTTGTCACCTATTAAACACTTAATAGCCCAACTGGAATATTCTCATCATAGCCTGCACCATATTATAGTAGACTAATATTCGAAACCGGGCCTTTCCCGGGTAGATCCTGTGGTTGATGCAGACTTTGCTAACTTGTATTATTTAGAAACTACTCGTATATGATTGAAGCTTACATGAATCATCTTTAGCCCTTTTTTGTAAACAGCGGGTAGTTAATTATGGGTAGTCTACGCTCAAATTTACGAAAGTAAATTATGTTTCCTAAACAGTTTATGACCTCCAGTGAAACCCCAAAATGACCCCCACAGCGTCACGACCCCTCGTATGAACTCCGTATTCCTCCCACTCCTAACGCTAACGCTGCTTCCCTCTCCCATCCGCACGATTTTTCGCCTAATTTTTCCCCGGATTTTTCGTGTTAAGTCGAGCTGGATTTTCTCCAACAGCAGCAAGGTTTGAGGCAACGCAGCGCCCTCGCGATGGTTCTGTTTACATGCAAATCAGCCCACTTGGATTTGACTTGATTTTACCCGCCATGTTGTGATGCCTTGCTTCTACATGGGGAGTGACCGGCAAGTCTCTCTACTCACGCGTGGGTCTAAGTCGGCCGATCAGAACGGAATTACTTACCACCTCGACCCTGCAGAGCTAACCCTTGTTGCTACGAGGGTTGCCTTTGCATGATAAGTTGATGGTATTTTCTTTGATGCACTTTCGGTCTTGTTGACTAAGACTGGGAATTGAACCACTTCAAAACACGTTCGTCTCTACCTCCCAAGATTTTATTTTTCATTATAAGAAGAGCGGGTAAACTGCTGCTCTTCTTACTCACTCAGAGTTCTTCGTGAGTGAGGTTGGAAAATATTACCCTATCTGATGTATTTCGATATTGATATTAATAATTTTGCTATTGCCTATGTATTAAACTCTCATGTCCGCGTGTGGTGAATTTTTCAATGTTAGTTGTCTTTCTACGTACCTACTTGGCTATGCTGTTACTTATTTACATAATATATCTGCCTGCTGTTCCAGACGCTGTTTAGTTATGATGGCCACAAATCTTTGAAGCTCGACTTTATTTTCACACCATGTCGCCTGGAAGGTACGGAAGATATAATATCATACATAAAGAATTACGCATTGGTTTTAAGGTATAAATCACTAAAGAAGCGCTCTGAGACAGCTTACTTTCGCCGAACAACGCAGAGTTAGGGAAAAAAATCAAATTAGTTCTATAACCAGAAATGTTTTTTAACATCGCCGAAATTTGGTCAATTGTATTTATAACATTCCTATGAGTTAGGGTCAGTGTCTGGAAGATCCGTCTGTAAATTTTTCAGTTACGTTCTGACAATTCATAGTATAAATATATAGTCAACAATAACACCTCGTGGCGTTAGACCATCACCCGCCGTGGAGGCAACTTCAAGGCAGTCATTTTTGATGGCCAGTTAATCCTAGTTTCTCATATGGATGCTCTGTCGTACAAGGTTAGCACCCAACGCACCATTCAGATCTCTTAATAATAACATAGGAGAAATAGAATGCCTCGTGGCATAAGACAATGTGCAGCGGTGGAGGCAAATTCAACGACGTCATTTTTGATGGCCAGCTAGGCCTAGTTTTTTGTATGGGTCTCATCTAGGTGAACCCACCAAACTCCCTACAAAAAAAAAAAATTATGAATACTGCTTAACTCCCTTTACCTGTTTTTGGGTAGACAGACAAATATATATACATATAGATATTTATATAAATATTAATATATTTAGTTTTTCAACGAAAACATAATCACTTCTCTCATTTCGTTCACAAGTGATTAACACGCAAGCAGACCAGTGGATTATAATCAAACTTTAATTGTGTATGTTTTGCAATATTCTTAACAATTGCTGCAAATTTCATGAAGATCTGCTCATAACTTATTAGGTTTTGTTACTGACGAACATAAAGCAAACATAAAGACAAACAGACTAACAGACCATCACAAAAATTTGGTCATTAACTCTCCATAACAAATGTAAAAATTTATGTAAGCTTCATGCAAATTTCTCCTTAACCTTCTGAGTTATTTCACCATGAAAAAATAGGCACACAAACTATATAACAAACGGTTGAACGGGTCTACCCCAAAAGTCAATCATCTGTTCCTCGTAAAAACCTGACAATTCTTGCAAACTTCATGAAGATCCCTCCACAGCTATTTAAGTTATCTCGGTGACAGACAGGCAAACAAACAGACTGACAAATCGACAGACAAACTCCAGTAGAAACATAACCTTCTTGACTTAGGTGATTCTGAAAACTACTGCATGCACATCGTCTTTGCAGTATTCAGATGTTTTGATTTCCAATCTTAGCTGAATGCCTTACACAAACTTCATCATTTGCAGTCCCTCC
This sequence comes from Parhyale hawaiensis, assembly GCA_001587735.2. Classification (NCBI taxonomy): domain Eukaryota; kingdom Metazoa; phylum Arthropoda; class Malacostraca; order Amphipoda; family Hyalidae; genus Parhyale; species Parhyale hawaiensis. Next base: position 2,225,895 of record LQNS02007217.1, read on the forward strand.
TCAGCCTCTGACCCCACCTTCCTTTCCCCGACCTATGCTCCTCTTTTCCACTCCCCTGGACAGAGCTCAGGGATTAGCGTAATGCGATACCATTTTTTAGGTTTATTCGGGGGCGGCTTCGCTCATAGGCACCGCACGGCCACGTTAGCTGTGCGATCTCCGCCGTATTTGACTGCCAATTTGC
>LQNS02007217.1:2304690-2317315 GCA_001587735.2 Parhyale hawaiensis
TATTTCCATCACATGCTGTCTTCATTGTGTCAATCGAATTTAATTGCGTTTCCTCACAGAGATTCAATAACGTGTTCCATCGATTTCTCCTTGCCTTTTCAGTGAATACTGTGATATTTATTCCATTAAATGTTTGTTTGCTTATCGTGTGTTTCATTAACTTTCATAAGCGCAGGATGTCGTATCGACTTAGGTTAAGTATTTGTTTCACCATTGACATATATTAATTTCATTCATTCGTCAATCCAAAGAGTTTTAAATGCATTGATTATTGATTTCATGATTGCATTTGTTTATGCTTTCATTACTTTGCTTATCATTTATGATCTTGTGGGGGGTGGCTCGCCTCCCAATAATTATGGCGTCATGTGTAACCTTTTATGTCAATTCATTTCATATATAATATATATACACACTTTCCAATCAATTATACATATATAAATATGTCACATGTCAATCAATCAATCAATTAATTATATATATGTGTGACGAAACATATTTTACCACGCCGTAACACTCCAACAAGACCTTGACCACATCATGGAATGGAGCACAACGTGGCAGATGAGCTTTAATGTCGACAAATGCTCAGTAATACACATAAGGCTGATGAACGCTTCAACCCTATTGAAAATGAACGGGATGGTATTGACTGCTGTCGCTCAACAACGTGACTTTAGGAATCACTATTACAGACAAACTACAACACAGTCAGCAAGTTGACAAGAGTGTGATAATGGCAAGCGGATCGAGTACTCGTATTCATCACCAGAAATTTTGAATACAAGTCCAAGGACATCATCGTTCCCTTGTACAAGGCATTAGTGGGGCTACAATTAGAATTTACTGTTCAATTCTGGTCGACACATCTGTGCAAAGATATCGATAACATGGAGACAGTCCAGCGCAGAGTAACGAAATTGATACCTCAGCTGCGAAACAAGCTGCATGAATGTCGCCTAAAGGAACTGGGTCTGATCTCTCTTGAGCAAAGACGACTCAGAGGGTAACTAATAGAAACATTCAAGTATTTGAGTGGCCTCAACGACGTACCTACAACGGGACTCTGAGAGAGACGTCAATGATCGCTTGCGAAGCAACGGTCAAAAACTCAAGCATAAAGCTCGATGAACGACCTTGAGTCAGCAGTTCTTTCCGTATTTCATAGTCAGTGTTTGAAATAGACTCCCTTCCGATGTTGTTAGTGCGGAGTCAGTCAACGCGTTTAAAAATCGTCTTGACATACATGGGAGAAACATCCTATACAGCTAAGAACTCCTCCTCCAGGAGTCGCAAACTCTTAACGGCCAAAGCTTCCGAGGCCATCTTTATCCGTCTTCTTCTCTCTCCCGCTCCAACTACACAGATTGACATCTCCAAGCTCCGCATATCAGCGGCTCTTGATCGTGCTTGCGTGCAATCATGATCGTCTCTTTGGCAGGGATTCTTCCCCCTTTTTCTCTCTTTTCTCCAGTCCTCTATATCCTACTGACATAATGGCAATATCTTATAGAGGGCCCGCGGGGTGTAAGTTCCGGTGTCTCTTTGGGAATGGGCCTCTTGGTTCGTCTACTGCCACCTATCTAATCTAAATCGTTTAAGATAGAAGATAATTTTCAATTGATAAACTGAAAATCAGTCTCTTTGAGTAGCATTATATCAATATCTATCACATTAACTTGTTTTCAAGGAGAATTTAGTTCTCTTCTAGAGAATTTTGAGTTTAATTGGGATTTTTCACCTACGATCTTGGGAATTTTACAACCGTGTCACTAATGTGTGACGTCACTACTAGTGACACGTCATTATCAGAAAGCTCTGATAGTCTTTCGACACAAAACATGTGGTAGAGAGGTATTATTTAAACGTACAGTTTAATAAGCAAGTAACTAAAAATCAAGGTGTTAGGGTTTGAGTTTATTTAACGCACAAGCACAGAGACTAGGTCATTACGATTCAGTATAATCGCTTCTCACGTGCTGAGAGGATCCACTTCATTACACAGAAATGCCTAAGTCCTCAGCCACTCGAAAAGTGCGTGCCTTGTCAATTAATGCTTCAGAATTTGCTGAGTTAAATTGATTAACGTGACACTTTTTTGTGAGCTACAAGCACCATTATTGTAATCACGTTGTACCAGCTCGTATGCAGCAAAATTGCTAAAATGTAACACGTGAATCAAAGGGAAGCACTTTAAATTTGTATTCATCGACATGACACTTTCAAAAGACGGCCGTTCAAGCAATACGATTAATTATATGTAAACAGGCGGATACATGTAGATTACAATATTAATGCTTACAGCATAGGTATAAATATTAAGGCGAAATCTATTGTTTTGAAAGCCATTTTTACTTAAAAATTTCGGCTGTTCGGCCATCATCAGCAGCTGAAATATACAATAAAGGGACTGTTAAAATATACATCTGAGGGCTGTACACCAATAACATAAAGATGGGGCAGTAACAGAATGCAACAAAAAGACGAACCTAACTATTTACAATTTGGAGAGGATGCGAGGACTGCAGGTCATTGAGGCTAGGTTGAGCTTTGCTAGGTAAAGGGACTCTAAAATGCGGAGGTGTAAAGGAGAGTTACCGACACCTAAAATGCTAAAATTATTGTCCTGAATTAAACAACTGCATGCTTCTGTATGGTTTCGTATGGAGGAATTTGGAGGATGGGCTAAAATTGAACCGGTTCTAAAACTTCTGCCAGCATGCTCTAACGTCCTCGTTCGTAAAGTACGTGGAAAATACTACCCGCACTTTACGAACGAGGACGTTGGAGCCTGCTGGCAGAAGATTTAGAACCGGTTCAATTTTAGCCATCCTCCAAATTCCTACAAACGAAACCATACAGAAGCATGCACAACAAATTAAGTCCTGTTATTAAAATCGTAAAATCCAAAACCATTGAGAGGAAAACTGGAGGGGAAAACTGGCTTAGGGAAGTGTATCGTTTCGAGTTTGGATCGGAGTTACTGGTGCAGTCATCGCATCCTCTCCAAATTGTAAATAGTTAGGGTCATCTTTTAGTTACATTCTATTACTGCCCCCTCTTTATGTCATTGGTGTACAGCCCTCAGATGTATATTTTAACAGTCTCTTATATATATATATATATATAATTGTATATTTCAGCTGCTGATGATGGCCGAAGAGCCGAAACGTTCAATTTTTAAGTAAAAATGGCTTTTAAAACTATAGTTTTCGCCTTAATATTTATACCTATGCTGTAAGCATTAATATTGTAATCTAGATGTATCGGCCTGTTTACATATAATTAATAGTATTGCTGCACGGCCTTCTTTTGAAAGTGTCATGTCGATGAACACAAACTTAAAGTGCTTCCTTTTGATTCATGTGCTTCATTTTTAGCAATTTTGCTTCATACGAGCTAGTACAACGTGATTACAATAATGGTGCTTGTAGCTCACAAAAAAGTGTCACGTTAATCAATTTAACTCAGCAAATTCTGAAGCATTGATTAACTAGAGCACTCTGAGAGCGCATACCTCCGCCAAGTGAGCGAACGGTAGCAAAAATTCGAATTGGCTCTGAAACCATAATTTTCTTTGCATAAACTCCAAAATCTGATCATTTGTGCCTTTTTCTATCAATAACAGCTTGTTCAATTTTTTTGAAGATCCGTTCATAACTTTTTGAGTTATACTGTTAACAAACGTTATGACAAATATGAGTCAAACATACAAACGAACCAACCGATCTNAACCATACAGAAGCATGCAGTTGTTTAATTCAGGACAATAATTTTAGCATTTTAGGTTTTGGTAACTCTCCTTTTGACCTCCCCTTTTGACCGAATCCCTTCACATAGCAAAGCTCAAACCTAGCCTCAATGACCAGCAGTCATCGTATCCTCTCCAAATTGTAAATAGTTAGGTTCGTCATTTAGTTACATTCTATTACTGCCCCCTCTTTATGTCATTGGTGCACAGCCCTCAGATGTACATTTTAACAGTCTCCTAATTGTATATTTCAGCTGGTGATGATGGCCGAAGAGCCGAAACGTTCAGTTTTTAAGTAAAAATGGCTTTTAAAACTACAGTTTTCGCCTTTATATTTAAACTTAAGCTGTGGAGAGCGGCGCAAGCTAACCTCTTTAATTATGCTTACAGCATACAATAACTCTCGACAAATTTGATGCATCCACATTGCACGCACTACCTCAGCGTGTCGTTTAGGCTTGTTTGCGATGCTGATGTGCTATAAATACGCTCATTGGGAACAGGAAGCAGCCTCACAGCATGTGAAAAGCAATGTAATTGACTCTAAACGACATATTTTTCAGTTCATGCGCATCAACATGATTCCCAATGGCGCGCAAAATATAGACACAAATTTACCGAATATTTTTTTAATGAGCTGCTTATAATAGACAAGTAGATAGTTGCGCATCATATTAGTCACTATGCTTCGATGTATGTATATTCTTTTATCCCCAAAGACTCCCACTGAATCAATCTCTCCCTCCTCCTCTTAATAAGGAAGAAATCTCAAATCCTGAGAAAACGATTTATAGATACAATTACTTAGGACGTCAGATATGACCTGTTCAATGATCAATAAACAATGCACACAAGCCATGTGAGCTGCTACAAAGTAATAAGGCAATTTCCAATGTCTTTGTCACTGTTGATGCCGCTCGACTCCAAAGTGTTTTAATTATATTTGTGAAGTATACGAGAAGCGCCATTTTTAGCTTATCCCTTAATCGTCGCAGAGTCGTATTCGTCGCTCCTAACTTCCTTAACCAGTTACTGTTTTATTTCCCAGTATTTCGGTGAGTTTTAGGGTCAAATTATTTAGAGGTGCCTTAAACTGAAAAATTATCGTGAGATACTTGAATTGTGAAATTATATACAGACGTGTTTTAAGTGATTACGCAGGTATAGACCGCAATGTATATTTATACGGAATACTGATTTTCGCATTTTTTGTTTGCAGAAACTATACCAATTACCAAATTCTGCTCGAGCATGTCTATGTACAGTTTGAATATCTTCGCTTGATCAAGAAATAAAATAAACACAAGACGCTTCTTTACTTACGCCCTGCACTGAATTATAGTGCGAAATACTGTCCAAATAACCAAAGATCTTGACCTTGTTCAGACGGTCTTTACAGTCACAGTTCATTAGATGATAACTGATATTCAATGTATCTTAGCATTAGGTCTGTTCCTATTGATATTTTCAGACAGATTATGCTTGCGCTTGACAATGCGACCTCTGAGGAGGGTTCCTTTGCCTCTGGGCTGGCCATCAGATGTACACTGATGAGCAGCTGGCAGTGTTGCCGCGATGCCTGCCACACGCTCACCAGCAATCACCATCACACGCAGCGCTTTCACCAGGCATGGCGTTGGTAGATATGCCGGTCCGCACTATCGTCTCTCACGACGATTTTGCGTTCACGTAAGCTTTCCTGCGCGCGCCACCACTAAAATAAACACTACCTAGGCAAACCTAACCTTCTAACCTAACCTCACTTAACCTAACCCAATCTAACCTTTCTAACCTTACCTAACCCAATCTAACCTTTCTAACCTTACCTAACCTTACCTAACATTATCTAACGTTACCTAACGATAGCTAACGTTACCTAACCTTACCTTACCTAACCTAACCCAACTTAATCAGCGATACAGCGAGCAGCGCGGCGCACCAACTTGAACGCCGCTCACGAGCACACGATATGCGTACACAAACACGCACACATCTCCGTCGTGAGAGACGATAGCGCTCCCGGGTTACTCTCCACATCACCACAAAGCATGAGAGACAGGAAGATATAAACAGAAATTTACAGAAATATACAGGAAGGTACAGATATATACAGAAATGTACAAAGTGGAAGAATGAAATCCCATTCTTCCCTTTAATGATAACTCTTAAATTTAAGTTGGTTGTTGTTCAATAATATTCTTTGATAGGTGTGGATACTGCTAATAAATACACGTTCTAAATTACTCTGAAGCTCTTAGTCCCCTCTTTGAAATCCCTGAAGTACTTACTGTGCAATTTACTGAATGCTAGGCATCAGCTTTTGGACTTACTTGGGAAGGGCGAACAGTCACATTTGGTGTAGTATATGATTTAGTAGTGATGGGTTAAATGTGTATTTGATATTTCTACTGTTAGTCTCCATTATCCTGCTTTTATTTATTTACTATAATGCTTGTTATTAAAAAATACCTGCGGGAGTGCGGGGTTTTGAGGTTTGTAGTTTTTTTATTGGATGGGTTTTTAAGTGCTAACCCTGAACCTAATCCAACCCACTCTAGATTACCTTAACCTAATCATTCCCAATCTAATCAACCCAACTAGCCTTAACCTATCCTTACCAACCTAACACAACCCAACTAACTCCAATTTGACACAACCCAACTATTCCTTAACATAACTTAACCTACCCTTACCAAACCTAACCCACACTAACCTAACCATACCCAACCTAACTGACCCTAACCTAACTATACCTAACCTAGGGTAACCGAGCTCAAAGTGACGATAGCAGCCGAAGCCACATAGGCGACTGAGTTTCGGTGGCCTTGCAAGAGCAGGAGCGCGTGGGCGGCAGCTGTTGGCCTGGCAACGGCGGCAGCTCCAGCAACAGGTGAATGACCTCCACCTGGGGACACCCCACTCTCCCTAGCATAATTGCTGGCAGCCCCAGAAACTTATTTAAGGTTTTGGTAATAATGTTCACTTACGCCCAGTCTAGTTGATACGTATGATATATGTTTCTTTATAGATTGGCACGTCCTGAATCGAAAACTCACTACAATTTTTTTTGGGAAATGCTTACTTTTTGAGATATTTACCTCCGCCTAGGAGGTTAGGTTTTCGTCGTGTATGTCTATCTGTCTGTCTCCTTGTCTGTCTGTCTATCACCAAGATAACTAAAAAATTTATGAACCGATTTGAACCAAATTTACAGGGATTGTTAGATATGTTAGGAGGAACAGATGATTAACTTTTGGTGAAGATATGTCGATCCTTTTGTTTGTCTGTCTGCCTCATTATTTTCAATGTCATAACTCATAAAGTTATAAATGGATTTTTATGAAATTGAGAAGAGTTGTTAGGTATATAACAAAGAGTAAATGACCGAATTTCGGTAATGATCCATCAGTTCGTTCGTTCGTTTGTCACTGTTTTTAAATCTTTGCTTGTTAGCACAATGACTCAAAAAATTATGAATGGATCTTTATGAAATTTATAGGGGTTGTTAGTAATGTTAAAAACATAAATGATAAAACTTTGGTGCAGATCGGTTTGTTCGTTTGTATGTATGACTCATGTTTGTCATAACGTTTTTTAGCAGTATAACTCAAAAAGTTATAAACGGATCTTCAAGAAAATTGCACAAGCTGTTATTACTATCATAAGGCACAAATGGTTAGATTTTGGAGTTAATGCAAAGAAAATTATGGTTTCGGAGCCAGTTTGAATTTTTTGCTACCGTTGCCTGGCTTGGCGGAGGAATGCGCTCTCAGAGAGCTCTAGTTGACATTGAAGCTCTGTTTTTCAGCTATCTAATACTGAAGAAAAAGATTTCAAGGTACCCAACATTTCTGTCCAAAAGGGGTAACAGTAATATTGATAATTAAAGAAGGTTTTTTGTGGTAACCAACCTAACCTAACCTATTCTTACCTAACCTAACCTAACCTCACCTAACCTTAGTTACTACCAAAAAACGTTGATTAAGTAATATTGCTGTTGGCACTTGGGGGGGGGGAGGGGAAGTTGGGTACCTTCTAATGTTATTCTTCGGTATTAGATAGGGGAAAAATAGAAGTTCAAAGTCAAATATTTTGAAAAGTAAACATTTCCTCCTAAAGGTTGTGATTTTTGGATTCAGGACGTCTCAGTCTACAAAGAAACATATATCATATGCATCAATTTTACTGGGTGTAAGGGTAAATAATACCCAGGGTTTTCTCTGGGTCAGATAAAAAATTTGTTAGGGGTTGATGTTTGTGTGAACAAGCTGAGATGTTTTAATAAAGTAAATTACTAAACTCGGTAGTTCAGCTATGTAAAACTGGTGAAGAGTGGTGTCATCATGAGGTCCAGTCAAACAAGATTGGTAAAATCAAGAGGTCCAGTCGCACGAGAGTAATGTCATCATGAGATCTAGTCACACGTGAGTGATGTCATCATTTGGTCCAGTCACGCAAGAGTGACATCATTATAAGGTCCAGTTACACAAGAGAGACATCGTTATGAGGTCCAGTCGATCGTTTGTGAGGTCCAGTCGCACAGGAGTGACGTTATTTCGATATGGAAGCACACCTTCGACCAGGCTTGCAAAGTAAATTGACGTCACAGTTCCAACAGAAGTTCTGGTTTTCACTTATTACCTTTCAGCTTTGGCTCTAGTGTGCTCCGCTTCTTCGCAGTTGAATGCACTTCGCCTGTTGGGTTCGGCGGCCTTTTTCCATCGCCAGCTGCTTCGTGAGCAACGGTGCACACTACCGTAAACCTGCGCTCCACCCTCCCTCTTCTTCTTTCCTTCCTCCTTTTCTTTTCCTATCTTCTTTCCTTTCCGGGTGGGCAGTGGTTTTGGCTTGCTTTACCCGCCCCTGGCACCAACTCGGTCTCCTCTTCGTTATACCCACTGGTCGCCATAGAGACTAACTACGGCTACTCCAGCTGAGGATTGACATACACCTTAACCCAGGTCCCGTTCACTTCCATGTGAGGTGTACGACTGGGAGGTGACGTCGCAAAGCACCTCATTTTTGTGGCGGAGCTGTGACCACTGGCTTCACCGGTGCTCGGATCTTCATCGTTCATCGAGCTGGTCCGCCGACTGGCTGTGACCGATCTGCCCAGCTCCCGTCCCCCTCCCAGGTCCTCAGCCCCGTCTACTCACTCGGCTCCACCTTCACCTAACATCCCCACATACTCTCTTTCTCCTTTGGCTCTCGCTTGCTTCTGCCTCCTCATGACCGGTCGGCCGCATTCTCCAGCTCAACTGCAATGATTTACTCATTTCCTTGCAGAGTCGGAGAGCTCTATCAGGCGGCAGCAGATCTTGGTCGCCTCTATTTAGGAGCCCAAACTTTCTGCCTGCCCTGGCCTTCGCCAGTTTTCAACCTCCACTGCAGTCAGACAAAATAGACCGGGTCCCGGTATTGATGGATGTTTACTCACCCTCATCCACTACTTCTGTCGATACCTCTGACTTAGTCTCGGACGATGTTCTAAAATCCAGGGAGCTCGGATTGCCTTCCGTTAGAGTCACTTGCACATTTATAATATCTATCTTCCATAGACATATGCCTGCCCTTCCGGCTGTGCACCCTACTTCTTGCTCCTCTTTGAGTCACTCCAGGCATCCGATGTGCTGGTATATGGCTATTTCTGTGGCCACTACTCTTCCGTGTCTTCAAATCTATATTGAGAACCGGATCAGCAGTGAATCAGACGTAGGGATGTCTAGCTCAAAGAGGCATCTTGCTCAAGAGAGATCGCCATCCTAAATGGCGACACTCACTCCTACCTTCCGTCTTGTGGTCATCTATCATTACCAGACTTGACCATTTCTGGTTCCCAACGGGTGCTAGATTTTGAATGGCAGATTTCTATCTCCCCAGCTTTGACCCATCATTATTCCTTTTACTAGTGTTTACGTGTCACCTATGGGTAGTTGTTTTTTCATATCTTCCATAGAGCGGACTGGGGCTCTTACCAGGCATAGACGGAAGAGATTCTATCCCGTCTTCATCCACTTGTCTCCGCCTTATCTGGGGAACTTGTCTCCCGTAGAGTCTTAACTCAAGCTGCTAAGCATCGCATAATGGCTGGTAGGGTAAAAGACTTCAGTCCAAATTTTCTGCCGGCATGCCATGCGCTCTGGCCCGTCAAAGGGATGAGGTCAGGACTACCAACCTAGCTGTTCCCACCGTTGACCTACTAAACCGAGAGATTAATAAGATTATCTCCGAGACCACCTGGTGAGCTTGGGTGTAGACCGTGGAGCGATGCGATCATCGGACACATTGCTCTCACCTTTGGTTTCTACTCAAGTTCCCCTCCGGTTGACATGCCCACTAGCCCGTCAGATTCGCCCATAGTTAGGAAACCTCGGACCGTCGAATCGCCTAACCCATCTGTCAACAGTTCACCAATCCCTCGCCTCAATCTCAGTCGCATCGTACGCGGAAATTACGTTGCTTTATTAGCCGGTTTCACCTGCTGGACCGTTCGCACTCCACTCCCGCTTTTCCCTTGGGGATGCTCAGGGAGTGCTCATGAGGGGCGGGAATACTACCGCCGCTGTTCCGGATAGCCTCACCATACTCACCCTCCTTCACTATAGACCCAAGAGGACTGGGCTTCCTGTGCCTGCCCTTTAACTTGTCCCTCCTTGAGGTTAGTCCTAACTCTATTTGGTCCCTTACCTTGCAAACCAATAGATAGGGGGGACACCTACGCCCCATTTCTCTCCTCTGCTCCGCTCCCAAGCTGTTGGGAAAACCTTGCCTTCCTTAGGTTTCAGCAGCTTTTTAAGCACGGTAATCCACTATATTGGCTTTGCAGACAATGCGGCGGGGTTCAGCTAAGAGACGCCCTATGCGGACCGTCCTGCTGGCCGTAGAATTTTCTAAGGCTTTTGATACGGTCAATCATAACTACTTAATCTCGTCTATTCCTCTCCCTTAACCACAACGTAGTACGCTAGTTACCTGCTTATCTCAGAGCCAGGGGGCATGCTGCCGCTACTTCTCTGTTACCTCACCCTTTCGTCGCATTCACTGTGGCGTGCCTGAGGCTCGGTCAATTCCTCTCTGGTTTTCAATCATTTCGTCTCCAGTTTCCCTAACTCTGCAGCTCTCACCACTTCTTATGCCGGCCATGTCACCATGGTTGAAATCTCGCACGATGTGTTAGCTGCGACTTCTAAACTCTTGGCTCGTGTTGCAGAAGTAGCCGGATGGGCCAAAAAGCATAAGTGTGCAGTCTCTATTTCCAAAACCAAACTCTCAGTCTTTACCTCGGACAACCATCTGATTCAGATTAATCCTGGGATCAGTCTGGGTGTCTCCTCTCCGTCCGCAGACACATTCCAAGACCTTGGGCGTTTGCTGGGATCCGACTTTTAAATTTGCAACCCTTGCCAAGGCAACAGTTACTCGTACGACTTACTTTGCATCGTTAAGGCCCTTGCTGGCACCAACCGGGGTCAACAAGAAAACTTTGATCCAAAAATACAGATCCTCATCCGGTCCATCTTCACTTCCGCCGGCCCAGTGTGGTACCCTTTTGCCTTGGCCTCCTCCATAGCCAAACTACAAACCGAACCGCGACTCTGTGGGTAGCCAGCAGCGACCACCGCAGGGTATCTCTAAGCCATTTCCACCACAGAACCAATGTGTCCCCATGTCGGTGGTCTTTGGATCTACTAAGTGGACTGTATATCGTAAGTGGCTTCTATTTCCTCAGTTAACTATTTCTCAACGATCATAAGGGCATCGTTAGTTATTGTAAGTAAGGAAATATACACACTGGAAAAGCTGCTGAACCCTTACTTCTGATATTTATCGAAGTTATTCAAATTCAGTAACAAGCAGAACGGAGAATTCCGGAAACAAATTGTACGTTCACCCATAGTCCGTTAGATCGATCTTGTTTCCATCGCATATTTAACAATTTGGAAGGGAGGGGCTCCAGGATACTAGGTGGCTATGTCCTTGTGCGAAGCTATACAAGGACAGACGACAGTACTCGCATTCTGTCCTCTCGTTGGCCTTCGTTACTCATAAAGAGGCGCCCATACCATTAAGTGAAACTACACAAGAAGGTAACCTCTCTCCATCTTGCTGGCTATTCATAACCACTGCTTTCGTGCTACTAATAATTACGGTATAAATAGTACCATTTTATGCATATACAGACTTCTATTCTTTTGGTTTTTCAAGTCTCAACTTCATCATATAGCTTTTCTCGCAACTTTGTTAAAACTACTCATTAGTAATGAGTACTGTTCACCTCATTTTCTGGTAGCAAACCTAGTTTGCTGAACTATATTTGTGTCGCAACTAGGTCAATACTCTAGAAAAGCGCACTGTTCACCATGTTTCTTGTGGAACTTGGTTTCTGTCGTAGGTTTGTTAAAACCTGCTAGTAAAGAGTACGGTTCACTTTGTTTTTGCCTCACCTCAGTTGGCAGAACTTTATTTCCGAGAACCTTAGAACCAAGTGGTGCCTTAGGCTGATGTACTTCTAGGCCACCATGGCCTCAATCAAAAAATGGTCCTGGATAGCAATCTTTATTTAGGTCCACCCATTCAGTGCTATAGCTGCTTCTTTAGATCATTAATAGAGACAGAAGCACAACTACCTTGTTGGCTGTCCTTTACGTTGATGTCTACTTTTTCCTCGGAAACAATGATTATTACAATAATAATTGTAATAATGACATTATTATTAACAACAATGTGAATTACCAAGAAAATGAATAAATTTCACACCTACTTCTCCGTATTCCTTACATCAAATAGACTTTCCGCAGCCAAATTTTCATGGAGAATAATCCGGAGGTGGGAGGTACAAATTAGCTGCAAGTCGCATTTTCCACCTGCTTTGCT
>LQNS02007217.1:2324757-2342421 GCA_001587735.2 Parhyale hawaiensis
GCTACCTCACAAGTTCCATAATTAAGCCAAAGTTGCTGTCGCCTCAACAGTTCCCAGCTGATGACACTGCCTAGCTCCTAGCTGCTGTGCTCCCAGTCGCCTGGCTGGTACTAGTGTTGCTTCTTGTGTTACTTTATGCCAGGCCTACACTAAACTTTCGTAAGAACAACGTGATGCGAGGAGGTGCAGCTTGCATGTCGTTCATGCTACCGTATCCCAGCTACCGAGTTTGAATATATTTCAAGACGACGAAAGAGTTGCTCATCCCAAGGAGGTTTAATAGATTCAATCTCCTTAGCTCATCCTAGCTTCCAGATACTCGTGAGAACGCATATGGGGCTTCGGTTTTAGATGCAGCGATATCTACAGTTCAAAACTGAAGAATATAAGAGAATACGGCAGGAGTCGCTTAGGTTCGGAAATTGCTTATATATAGGTAAGGTATACTGAGACACACTGTTTGGCTGTGAGTTTTCTCTTAGGTACGGTAACGGAGACGTGCCATCTGAGACACAGATCGTGTATATGGCTGCGAGGTACCTAGTTGGCGTTTGGTGCTGGGTAAGGTGACTGAGACGTGGCGGTTTGAGACATACCGAATGGCTGCGCCAAAGTATTATTTTAAATTTGAAGACTGTTTCCAGGTATGACGACTGAGACATACCGTATGACTTCCTGCCTTAATGTTTAATATACATACCGCTCCTGGCAGACGAAAGGTTACAATTACTGCAATGACTTGCTAGGTCCACGCTACTGTCTTAGTACCAAAGCGACATTCAGCAGTTAGTCACGCCACTCCTTACCTTTTTTCTAGAGCTGGGGCTTGTGTGATTGCCTTGTGAATTTGTGATAAATAGATATTAAATTCAGGAGGATTTGTTAAAGCACAGCTAGAAACTGCGTATATTCTTTAGAGAATATCGTTAGTCAGCCTTGAGTTTCTTTTGCGAAAACAAGTGCAAAATATAATTACAAATACCGGATCCAGAATATTTTATTAATTTGCTTCAAGTAGCCCTCATTCTGTATTGGTTAACATATCCGTTGCCAGATTAGCACATTGACTGTCTTGCTCAGACTGTGTCATTTCTCTGCTGGGGTTCGTGGTCCTACAACTCCTTTGGTAAAGGGAGACCTTGTACCGGTGGATGGGGAGGGGAGCTACCCGGGTGAGACAGGGTTATCATAATCTGTTCATTGCTATAGCTTTATAGATAGATGCTCAAGATTGTGATTATGTTATTAGGCGACATTGTAAGGTAGTCTATTTTCGTTATTAATATAGAACTACTTTATTTGCTCCAGGCAACTACTTACAATATTTAAAACAATGTTTACAATGGTTACCCTTCAAAAATTAGTCGAGAATACAATTGAGAGCGTGCTAAACCAGAGCTTTGATTGTAATTAGAGCGAGAACAGAGGTGATGATTCTGTGCGGTTTTATGCACAATTTGACTGCATTTCCTCATTCGAAACCGACAGTAAAACTCTCAGAAACATCATTACCGTCACTTAAAGCCTGTTTCCAATAGCAATTCCGTTAAATTAATAGCATATTACAAGCCATACAAATTGAATCCATGTTTTTCGACCAGACCAACCAAACCTGACGCTGACAGGGCGGTAGTAGTATACCGCTCCACTGTACTGAGGAGCGCTGTAACGCGGTCTCATAGGTTATACAACAAACGCCCTATCAAAGCGATGTAAGCACTATGGGTGTAATGCCAGCAGCATTACTTCTCATTATTTACTTGAACATCACATGAACGAGTCTCCTGCCGAAACCCTAATGAATCATTTTTCCATAAGTTTCAGCCATCACAACATTATTGACTTAAAAACAGCAGAGACAATTTGTATCAAGCAAGGAATCCATTCATTAATGTTAAATACGGCCAGGGTTTCAAATTTCTCAAACTGTACTAGAATAGTCTGGAACCTTGCCGCAGCAGCTCCGCGTATATAAGGCTCGCACTGGCGGGTAACTGCCATTTTGTGTGGAAGCGTGGTGCTGTTGGGACGGGTTCTTTGCTCCGGAGCAATAATACCCAGCACAAATTTCACTACGTGTGTGTGTCCACTCTGTTCCTGGCTTTGTGATTTAATTTCTCTTGTGCGATAGTAGGAAAGTTCCAAATTTCACTTTTTTTATTTTATTTATAGGTTCATTGTGAGAAATATAGATGTAATTTTTTTCTTCTTTTATACTTACAGATGACATTTGTGCTTTTCATACCTGAAGATGGCCAACGTAATAGGCCGAAACGTTGTGTCGAATTTAACACACTGATTTATTGCATAGAAAATTTTGTTCCCGTATAGCTTTAATGAAATTGACAAGTAGATGTCTTTTAACCTTCAGGAAGGCGGAAAAGTGCTTAAAGTGAATTGTAAGCTGAACACTGATTTTCAATTTCTCGATCACTGTCATTGTTGAAAACAGTCTTAGTCTATGATCCAAAATGTTAAACTTCACCTATGAAATAACGAAGCAGTTGGCTATATGTATATATATATATATTCCTAAATTTTCTAACTATTGTTTCACATTCATACTAAGCTATTTTGCCTGAAAATTAACAATAAAATCAAGGTAGGTATCATTCTGACTGTTATCGACAATATTTAGTAAAATTACGAATGATTTTGCAGTGGCCCTCCACGAGCCGCGTTGCCTCATACCTCAGTTAATGCGTCACAGATACACAGTTTTATGATATCGGCATGGTCGTTATACATTATAAAAAGGTAAAATACGTTTTACACTTCATGAGGTGAACCACGCGTTAGTCATTGCAGCCATTACTGCGTTGTGAAACTTTTCATGACTGGGGATAGCAGAAAATATTGAATTTTACTAAGCTGATCGTTAGCTGGAGATGTCAACGTACAACAAAGCTTTCAGGTTTGTTCAAATGTAAATATAGTAGATGTAGCCCTGCTTCGTGCTTATAAATGTCCATTTAGTTTTTAATTTTATATTTAGAAATTTATTTGTTTATTTGTTAACGATGTGCTTTTTCATCACTTTCTATACGTAAGTTTTATAGATCGATCATATTTTTCTTTGACGACTAGATGCTATTTATTGCAGGATTTACTATTTGTAGACCTTGTATTTATTAAATAGTGGAAAACCCCCGATTTCATAGGAAATGAAAGGCTTTTGTATTTGTACATTTGCATGTAGCTATATATTAACTGATAAGTGTATGCTCGGTCACCTCTCTTCATTGCGTATTTCTCTGTTTTTTTTAGAAATCTAAACGCTACTTTAAAAGATTGTTGGTCGTTAAATTATTACTTAGCTAACACAGCAACTTTCAATAATTCCACTTTATTTTTTGTCAGGTATTATATAAAGATTATTTTATACAATGCTTTGTATTGGAATACTTATTTGACTTTTTCCAACATGATAACCCAATGCCTTCAAGTAAATCATCTTTGTTCACAAAATGTTTTTATATTTACGCCGAGGTGTTAGGGTAAAGTTCCCGCCTCTGGATCACAAGGTCCCGGGTTCTAACCCTATAAGCATCATTGGTTCACGGCAGGAAGGGAATCCGCTGAATAAAAGGCCTAAGCTCCAGTAAAAGTCCTGGCAGTAGCTGGGCAAGCCCATAATCTTACTCAGGAGATGCGGGAGATTGTGACGCAAAAGCAATTCGATTCATTATGAGTAGCATCGCTAATAATTAGTTCATCGTTTTTCTACATTATAAATCTAATTACTAAATGGTGTTTCTTAATTAAATAATGGAAGTATATTTTATAAACTGCATTGATTGGTAGTGCAGACTCCGGGTTCTTGAAAATACCTTTAAAGTGTGTGTGCTCTTTTAAGAAACATGAGATATAATAAATATTTTTCACTGTCAAAAATAACCTTAAATTGCCAATATTTATAATCATAGAACTTTTTTACTTACTACCAGAGAGTTCGTTGTTTTTCTCTATACTATAAATACATAGTTGTGTTCAACATAGTTTACTATGTCCAGCGAACGAAGTAAGAGAGGTGATAATGTTTATGTTTTCGCTGAAAATTTAAGTATATATGTGTTTGTATCTATATATATATATATATATATATATATATATATATATATATATATGACGATTGTAGAAGCAGTTGAAGAAATTTTGGTACCCACGACGCGCGTTTCACTGTTGTCCAGCTCATCAGGTGGGAGAATCGAAGTTGGTAAATTTAGTTATTAAAATCTTGCGAAATTTAGTGAGGTTATCATAGGAAGGTGTAACGCGCGTCGTGGGTACCAAAATTTCTTCAACTGCTTCTACAATCGTCATCTACATTTTGCCATCTCAAGAAAATAATATTTCAGAAGCCATGGCAAGTTAATTCNGTAATGTCATTAATAAAAATGTTGAACAATAACGGGCCTAAAATGCTTCCTTGCGGAACACCGGAATTAATAGGTAATACCTGTGATTTGGCACCATTACAGAGTACATATTGATCTCTATGAGACAGGTAACTATTAATCAGTGCATTTGCTGCATTCCTAAATTTTCTAACTATTATTTCACATTCATACTAAGCTATTTTGCCTGAAAATTAACAATAAAATCAAGGTAGGTATCATTCTGACTGTTATCGATAATATTTAGTAAAATTACGATTGATTTTGCAGTGGCCCTCCACGAGCCGCGTTGCCTCATACCTCAGTTAACGCGTCACAGATACACAGTTTTATGATATCGGCATAGTCGATACACATCATAAAAAGGTAAGATACGTTTTACACTTCATGAGGTGAACCACGGTCTTAGTCAGTGCAGCCATTAGTGGGTTGTGAAACTTTTCATGACTGGAGATAGCACAAAATATTGAATTTTACTAAGCTGATCGTTAGCTGGAGATGTCAACGTACAACAAAGCTTTCATGTTTGTTTAAATGTAAGTATAGTAGATGTAGCCTTGCTTCGTGCTAATGAATGTCCATTTAGTTCTTAATTCTATGTTAGAGGTTTATTTGTTTCTTTGTTAACGATGCGCTCTCTCATCCCTTTCTATGCGTATTTTTTAGGAATTGATCATATTTTTCTTTGGTGACTAGATACTATTTATTGCAGGGTTTACTATTGGTAGACTTTGTATTTCTTGAATAATGAAAAATCACCGATTTCCTAGCACTTTAGGAAAAAAAAGGCTATTGTATTTGTACATTTGCATATAGTTATGTATTCACTGATAAGTGTATGCTCGGTCACACCTATTCATTGCGTATTTTTATGCTTTTTAGAAATCTAATCGCTACTCTAAAAGATTGTTGGTCGTTAAATTATTACTTAACACAGCAACTTGGAATAATTACACTTTATTGTTTGTCAGGGATTAAATAAATATTATTTCATAAAATGCTTTCTAATGAAACCCTTATTCGACTTTTTCAAACATGAATACCAAATGCCTTCAAGTAAATTATATTTGTACACAAAATATATTTTATATTTACGCCGAGGTGTTAGGGTAAAATTCCCGCCTCTGGATCAGCAGGTCCCGGGTTCTAACCCTATTAGCATCATTGGTTCACGGCAGGAAGGGAATCCGGTGAATAAAAGGCCTAAGCTCCAGTAAAAGTCCTGGCACTAGCTGGGCACCGTACAAGCCCATAATCTTACTTAGGAGATGCGGGAGATCGTGACGCAAAAGCAATTCGATTCATTTTGAGTAGCATCGCTAATAATTAGTTCATCGTTTTTTTACATTATAATTCTAATTACCAAATGATGTTTTTCATTAAATAATGGAAGTATAATTTATAAACTGAATTGATTGGTAGTGCAGACTTCGGGTTCTTAAAAATATCTTGAAAGTATATGTGGTCTTGTAAGAAGCATGAGATATAATAAATATTTTTCACTGTCAAAAGTGACCGCCTTAAATTGCCGATATTTATAATCTTAGAAATTTTTTATCTAGTACTAGAGAGTTCGTAGTTTTTATTTATATTATAGCTACATAGTTATGCTCAGCAGAGTTTACTGTCACCAGCGAACGAAGTGAGAGAGATGATAATGTTTTCGTTGAAGAGTTGAGTATATGTGTTTGTATATGTATATATGTATATATATATATATTTGTTTGTCTGTCCACCTAAAAAGTGGTAGAAGGAGTTGAGCAATGTTCAGAATTTTTTACATGGAGTCTGAGGCGTTGCTCTCGGTGCGACCCATGCCAGAAAAACTAGGATTAACTGACCATCAAAACTGACGGCGATGAAATTTGCCCCCACCGCGGGTGATGGTCTCATGCCACGAGGCGTGTTTTAGATTTATTTTATGAGTTTGCTTGATTGGAGTTAAGCATTAACTTTCAAGTTATGCTTCTGCGGAATTAGACATCAATTGTATAATGTTACTTAACCGAAATTATACTAGTATATTAATTTTATAAGTTGTAATTGACCAAATAATAGATCAATTTTATAAGTTGGGCTTCACTGGAATTACAATCATTCACAAATTGTGGAGATAGTGTAAGCACAGGCTGAGAATTTTTCTCCATCTTTCAATCAATTATTTTTGCAGCGATTATGTTATCTCGCATCTGCGATTCTGAACCTACATAAACATTTATAAATAAAATATCTCCGTGGCAAATCAATTGCTATGCGCAGACCTGAAGATTTGCTGGAACAAAGAATGACTTTCGTCGTTCTTATTTATGGTACTTGAGGAAAGAAATAGAATGCATACCTCTCGCTGAACGTCACTAACTCGATTAATAGCAAACCACTTAGAACTCACTTAAGGGCTCATCCATTTGCACACTGCGAATTAAATATTCATCCAATCTCACTGGCCTTGATTTGCAAGGAATTTCAAGACTGTTTTCCGATAGTACGCAATAGCTATAATACTCCTGTGACTTATCATACCGTATATTAGTGACCCGAGCCGCCGTTAAATGTTAGAAGAATATTAAGACTTCGTTGTTTTCTGTACTTTTTTACTACACAGAGGACTTCTCTCAAATAAAAGTTCAATATGCTGATTAAAAGCTTAGAAGAACGAACAATGGAAGTTCCTCTGAAACAGATCTAATACAGCATTTAGAGAACCGTTAAGCATACAGGCGTGATAATGACGTCTTGTAAATCGAAGGGAACTGAATAGTAGGTGCCTAACGATGCTCACCTTCGTTGGCGGTGTCTCTAAGACAATGGCAACACAAGTACCGGAACTAAGGCTGGGGACACACTAGGCATTTACGCAGACAAGTTGATGCAAGGATGCGAGGTTCTGACGTCATTTATGCCACTGTATCCATGCTACCAATTTTAAGTATGTATCTAAACGGCACCCGAGGTGCACATAATGCTATGTGTCTCTGGCATAACGAAATCGAATGCGTGAGACGGTTCTTTAATTATTATGCGGAATCTTTTTGTTAAGCTTTGAGAACAGTTTACCTGTATTTTGTTCATTTCCAAGCTTACTCCAGTGCCGCCAAATTTCGTTCCTGCATATGGTTTAACTGCTGGTATCCAGGATACAGCAGGAACTGAATATTTCCGGTGAGTCATTTTGAATTAACCACATTATCTTGGTGCTACGTGACTTTCAAGCATCTATATTAAAATTCTACTTGAGGCTCCATTCGTCCGGGCATCCATGTGTCTGACGTTCCGCTTTTCAGTATAAGCTAGGGGAAAATTTAACGTGCCAGAAGTTCGGCTTTTCGCTAGAAGGAAGATAGGCTGGATATGGTGCAAAGCGAGCTGCTCTGGGCAGCTTCATTCTGAAGAATTTTCAAAGTGATAGTATGATGTTTATAGAAATCAAGGAAACTGACCGAAAAGAGGGGTTCGCCAGCAACAATCTATGATTTAAAACATGGGCTAAGCCTGGTGCATATTGTGGTGAGGCTATCGTATAAAATAGAGCAGAAAAATAATGGGTTGCATAGCAGCCACGGCTCACGCTACAGAATTTATCTTCAGACGATGAGAAGCACAGCTTTGTGAAGGCTTATGTTTATACATGAGCTTCTCACTGAAACGAGAAGGCTTGAAGGTTTTTGAAATATAATTATTCGGAGAAGAGTAATTATTTAAAATTTTAATGAAATACAAGCCTAAGGGTTCAGCTTCTGATTACTGGTTTCATTTTGGTAATATGTGGCTACTTTTTGTCAAGTAATTATTTCATTTTCGTCTATTTCGTAGATTCGTATCGATTCATATTTTACCGTTTATGATTACAAAACTATAAAATTTTTGTGTCATTGTTTAGCACCGTAAGAAACAAAGTTTGGTACATGTCTCACGACACAAGAGATAGAGGCGGTCTCACTCAAAGCACTTGTGCTCGGTGGTGCTTCATACCGTTTTCGTTATCACCAGCATATCCTTAGGTTATTGTGAAAGGAAGATACTGATGCATAAACTTGGCTTGAAGCAACTCATCAGAGTTCATCAATGTGTTATAGGACTTAAATGTATTTTTACATTTTGTAATGGTACGCTTTCGCTCACAAATTAAAAGCGAAACTATTATTTTATATGATTTTCAAGATTGCCGACTGTTGCGGTATAGATTTATGCTATTAACGTGATAGGTGCATTTCATTCTAGTTAAGAGAGAGTGATACATTTTCCTGAGTTATTTTAATGAATAATATTGTATCTCCAATACGCATCAGCTCTTCGGGATTAGCAAATGGATGGAACGGCCACTTTTTATTAGAACCAGAATATGAAAGTCCTTGAAACTTTAATGCAAATATTCCACTCCACTGGAAATGCAAATGTGTTGAAGTGCTGATGAAATGTGGAGAGATGTGACTTGGTTGTTTCATGTTCTTGGAAATGAGTATTGAAATAACAACATTCTCTTTTTAACCTATTTGCTTACTTTTCATCCCTACTTCGACTAACTATCTTTGTCCTATTCTTTTTTCCTGGTACCAGCTTTCCGTTGTATTGTATACTATGTGTCTCTTCCCCTGTCTCTTTTTTAGGCACCTTTATTGTGGATGAAGAAGCTTAATTAAACAAACCTAATTGATTATATACGATAACAACTGAGGAAGTTCTGTCATTTGCGACTCACGAGCTCTGTGCTAGTTCAATGTATTTGTTGTTTTTTGAAAACGAATGAATGTTGATTTGTCCATTAGTCCGAACACAGCTTTGTATTGTTTTCTGATTTAAACTCTGTGTTAGATTCACAGTGTTGGAAATTTCAAAAGAGTATTTTGCGTTTTTGATTCTTTGGCACGAGAGCATGTTTGTATCACAACTGATGTTCATCTGTGTTTCCAAAACAAGCTTTGGTGATTTTTTACTGAAACAACCAACGAGTAAATGATATTTTAGTTCACATTTTGATAATTTTTACATAGACAAAAATATAATAATTTAATTAGTATTATATTGACTGGTTTTTAATTTGCAACGAACTTTTGCATTATGTTTATTACGAGCAAAGCAAAATAACAGTTAATAAATAATTTGCATTCTCTTACGTCACACGCAAGCTGCAGCTGTCCCTATCTGCTCTTGTACCATTTGCAGTAAAAAATAGTAATATTAGTTTTGGTAGTCATAGTTTTATTATATAATGGAGCTATGCGTATCGTGTTGTTCTGGAAAATCATTCATCGTGCATACTTTCAAGAACAACGATACTTTACCATTTTTGAGAAAACACTTGTTATTAAAATGATGCAATAACTCTTTGATAGTGTATTAAATAAAGTATAGATAAAAGAACATCAAGACTACCATGTGAAACACATGTTCAAATTATTCTACTCACTTGCCCCACAGGATTATCAACACTTTTGTGGTTCTGCTGTTATTTCGATGTAAAAATTATACAAAGCAATGCTCATTTTTTTATAGCAGCGTAGTATATCTGTATGTAAACTTAGGTACTTTATTCCGAAATGGAAGATGCTTAAATAATCAACTGAACTTTTTCTCATTAGTTACAGATTGTAAAGATGAACAAAAGGGCGCAGACCATATTTATCTAGACTCCCAAAAGGCTTTTGACAAAGTCCCCCATCAACGGCTAATGAAAAAATTGGAAGCCCATTGCATCCAGGGAGACTATTTACGATGGATCAGGGCATGGCTTACGGGTCGGCACCAGCGAGTGAAGCTTGAAGGAGAGACGAGCACCTGGACGCACGTTTCATCAGGGGTTCCTGAAGGCAGCGTGCTTGACCCACTTCTGTTCTCAATTTACATCAATGATCTCGCTCTTAACATCCGTAAAATCAGTAAGTTTGTGGATGATACTAAACTATGTCATCCTGCCACGAAATGAGCCGAGCTCCAACAAGACCTTGATCACCTCATAGAATGGAGCACAACGTGGCAGATGAACTTTAATGTCGACAAATGCTCAGTAATGCACATAGGGCTGATGAATCCTTCACCCCATTGCAAATTAGCGTCATGGTATTGGCTGCTGTCACCCAACAACGTGACTTTAGGAATCACTATTACAGACAAACTACAACACAGTCAGCAAGTTGACAAGAGTGTGATAATGGCAAGCAGAGTACTGGAATTCATCACCAGAAATTTTGAATACAAGTCCAATCCAAAGACATCATTGTCCTTGTACAAGGCGTTAGTGCCGCCACTCTTAGAATTTGCTGTTCAATTATGGTCGCCACATCTGTGTAAAGATGTCGATAACATGGAAAGAGTCTAACCCAGGCAACGAAATTTATTCCTCAGCTGCGAAATAAGCCGTATGCATGTCATCTAAAGAAACTGGGTCTGATCTCTCTCTCGAGCAAAGACGTCCCAAGGGGCAACTAATAGAAACATTCAAGTATTTGAATGGCTTCAACGACGTACCTACAACGGGGCTCTTTGAAAGAGACCTCAATGATCGTTTGCAAGATAACGGTCAAAAACTCAAGCATAAAACTCGAAGAACGACCTTAAGTCAGCAGTTCTTTCCCTATTTCATAATCAGCATTGGGAATAGACTCCCGTACTATATTGTTGGTGCGAAGTCTGTCAACGCGTTTAAAAATCGTCTTGGCATACATTGGGAGAGACATTCTCCACAGCTAAGAACTCCTCCTCCAGGAGTTTCAAACTCTTAAAGGCCAAAGCTTCCGAGGCCACCTTAATCCGTCTTCTTCTCTCTCCCGCTCCAACTGCACAGTTTGCCGTTTTTAAGCTCCGCATGTCAGCGGCTCTTGATCGTGCTTGCGTGCATTCATGATCGTCTCTTTGGCAGGGACTCTTCCCCCCCCCCCCTCTTTTCTCTTTTCTCCTGTGCTCTATATCCTACTAACATAATGACAATAGCTCATAGAGGGTCGGGGCGTAAGTTCCGGTGTCTTTTTGGGAATGGGCCTATTGGTACGTCTACTGCCGCCTGTGTAATCTAATCTAATTTATAGAACACTTCTTTGGTAGTCTACGGTATTTCATCCCAATATTTAATTCACTATTGACTACCGTTCCCTGTTACTAGCGCGACGAAGAAGTATCGTATCACTGGTTTCTGTGAAAATCAGTATCCAGTGATATTGTCATACTTGTGATGGCATCTGGTAAAATCAACGGAGGGAAAAATCTTCCTGGAAAAAGTCCCCCCCCCCCAGTCTCTTTGAAGTTATATTTAGGAGCTCAGCTCAGTCATTCTGAAGTACTGGATATTCCAGTAAACTAAATCCTATTGTGCTAAGCTAAATTGTACCTAGCATTTGTTTGGAGGCTGCAACAGCTGCTAATATGGGTTAAGTGACATCAGGTTAACTTTGCGTAAGTTTGGTTAGGTGAGGTTAAGTTAAGCCAACTTAAGTTAGATTGGAATACCTTAGGTTTATGTAAGTTTGGTAAGGTTAAGACAGCATAGCAACGTTGGGTTTGATTGGGTGCAGTTAGATTGCATTAGACTAGAATTAGCTAGACTAGGTTAAACTAGGCTAGATGTAGTGAGATTAGGCTAGATTAAGTTTAGTTTGAGTAAGTTTGTTATGATTAGTTCAGGATAGGTTGGGTATTTGGGTATGGTAAGGTGTTTTTAAGTTAGGCTGGGATAGATTAGGTCTGACTCGAAGAAGCTAGACTAGGTTAGGTTAAGCTTGACCAGAATTGGTTAGGTTGGTAAGCTTAGTGCAGCTTAATTTTATCCATTTTCGTATAACTTACTTCAGAATACCCAAGTAGAGATAATAAATATAGATTAGTTGATGGGCGGAAGCTGTTCCCTACCGGGGCCTTTTACGGGATGGATTTTACCTCCTGGGCTTTTTTTCCTACCTTGCCGTTTTTTTCGCGGGTTTTTTCCATACCTCTTGTGATACCACGAATACTGTAAGAAAAGACAATATTAATTTAATTAGTTTGTTAATGTGGCAAATCCGGTACCTGCTTAAGGTGGACAGAAAATTTAATGCAATTGGCTTACTGACACCCTCCTACAACTAGGGAGTGATTTCCACTCGCCCATGCATTGGCCATGCAAATTTGTGACATGAATTTTTACTACAGGCCGGCACTCATCGTCCCTATTGTGCCGACTGTATCGTACCATTGAGTGTCAGACAGATCTTGGAAGAGTGTCTTTCCTTTAAGTGGGAACGCGATCACTACTTTTCTTTCCCCGCCCTCCAGAACTCTCAAATCTACTGGGAAACAATGGACCCGTAGCACCCTCTGGTGCATTTTTCCAATATCTTACGTCCATCTCATACCAATCAAAAATATGATACTATATCGATAGCGAATCATTTTTCTGCTAGTTGTAAATCAATGGCTAAATTGACACTTGCGGCAGAACACCGTAATAAATTTCTATCTTTGACTTATTAAGATAATGAATTATGGTATCCAAATATAATATCCAAACGTCAAACTGAAGGTTCCTTGCCTAATGACATCAGTGTACGGATCATCCTTGCCGATAGGACGGCTAAACGAATCACGTAGTATTAATAATAAAAACTTAATTCAATTACAGCATTAGGTCGCTAAGAATGAAATAGCTCATATTAAACGGTAAGTTTGTTTTCCTACAGTGCTGTGCCAATTAGCTCGTGCAGTGATGAGATAATACAATTATTTGCTAAATTGCAATTTATTCAAAAAAACATGTCAGTGATAAGAGAGTTGATATGGGCATCTAACAGGAGGTATGATACTCGATTTGGCATAGATTCGACTAAAGTTGAATAGAATAATGCTAGTTTTATCATGCTCTCAGACCATAATAATAGCACTAATCAGCTTTTGCATGTTGAACAGTCCTCATTCTGGAGCCTACGTTTGATAATAGCCAATCGATTTTCTATAGGATATATGTCAGGAGAATGTCCAGACCAGTCAAAAACCGCTAGTCCACTTTCTTCAAAGAATGTGAACATTTTACTTGAGGTATGGCATGAAGCGAGATCCTGCTGAAAAAGCCATCTCAAGCAGAAGCAAAGAGGTTCACTCAAATTATGCACCTAAATCTTTATCAACACATATTGACCATTACCTCGCACGTCGTTTGATTTGTATTCTTTACCACTTCAGCTTTTAGCGCATCTTTGTCCACCTTGGTCCGAGGTCCAACACTGAGCTGATTTTCAAGACTCAAATCACCAGACTGGAACTTCTCAAAGCGACCTCGTACAGTGCGCTCCGTCGCCCCTTAATCACCAAACACCTCCATGATGTTTCGAGTGGTCTGGGATGCATATCTGCGTCATAAAGGAACGGACTCACATTAATAAACTACACGAAGTTTGGATTTACGTGTATCAAAGTGTTCCCTAATATTAATTTATTTAATAAACACATAATGAAAATGAGCAACAATGGATTGCATTTGTACAGGTAATGAAGTGACTGTCTGTCCAATGATCTGATATCAAGATCTGAAGATATTAAACATGAGAGTCAACTCCTTCAAATGTGATGGAAATCAGAATCTGATCGTTCATTCTTTATGACATAATATTACTAAGGCTACTTCACTTATGTAAGTGTTTTGAAAGTTACTACGCTACGGTTATGTAATTGTTATAAGGGATTCTACAGTTAATGCAACTGTATATTCAATATTAGCAGGGGGGGGGGGGGAATTACCAATCACACATGATTTAAACTCAGCATTCTCAACCATCACTTGTTTGAGGCAATGCAAGTTCTGATATGAGGCAGTGCAAGTTCTGATAGGAGGCAGTGCAAGTTCTGATATGAGGCAGTGCAAGTTCTCATATGAGGCAGTGCAAGTTCTGATATGAGGCAGTGCAAGTTCTGATATGAGGCAGTGCAAGTTGTCATATGAGGCTGTGCAAGTTCTGATATGAGGCAGAGCAAGTTCTGATATGAGGCAGAGCAAGTTCTGATACGAGGCAGAAATGATTTCTTCTCTCCGCTGGACAGCCTCCCGTCAAATATTAACTGCGATTGCCGTCATTTCTCTTTGAGTTGTCGGCAATCAAACGGCACAATTTTAATTTTTTCTTTTCTCTCGTTCCAAAGCGATGGCGTCGCTAGAGTCTCTTGAATTAATAAGGCGTCGCTGGATCGAAGAGCAGCAAATTTATCAGAAAAATTACGGGCGCTCGAGCAAATGGGCTCTCACTTCACAGGAAATTTCATATCTCCTGATTGAAGCGAGCTTTTGACGCTAGTGCATGCTAATTAGAAATTAATTGGAGCAGCAACGGAATCCTTAACAGTATTTTCCATCCATTCTGCTGCAGTGATATTTTCCTTGAGGTAAATGTACCCTTAGTGAAGCTAGCTACGCTGAAATTATGAAATTATTTCGTTCCTATGCGAAGTGAAAAAAGGCGACTGTGTTCTCACGGCGCCAAAACAAAGCCATGCAGTACGTAACAGGCCGTCACAGCTTCCCTACTGCGAAATGGCTGGCTGGCAGAATTCGCTCATCTCTATTCACTTTGGATTTTAAACCCCTTATTTCAAGATTACATATTGCCTATATTTAATTGTGCTAAGTTGTGGCTGCAGATTGCTCTTAGAAACATTAAAGCAGTTCTTTGATTGATGGAACTCCCTCGCATGTTTCATTTTAATTTTGGGACAGACCTCAAAGAAAGAGAAACCCTTCTTAAAATTTCTTTATTTAACTTATCTCGTGGCTGTTTCAATATATTTTTCCAATCTAAACAACTCGATGTTTTCATGAAAGAAAGGAACCGGAGAACTGAATGTGGCTTATTTTAATAAAAAAACTCTTTTTGCCGTGATATAAGGATGAGCAAGAAAAAATAAATTGGTTAATGCGTGGTCTATGAGCGAAAATTAGCGCACTTCATTAATAATTAATATTATGTCCCACCGATAACTTATAATGACGAATTTGTGTCGCTTTGTTGCTCATAAAATTCAGTATGAGCAATTTGCCTTCTGTTTGGAGTCTCCTGTTGCAATTATGAAACATTTTACAGTAGCTCACGCAAGAGATGCTGGACGGGAGAAAGAGGAGGCAGTGTATTGTAGTGGTCACTGTGGACAATTCATGTTCCTTGGACATGTTTACTGCTAGATGCAGTAACCCATTTTGGTGCTGACATATTTTCAACTATCTATAGGTTGATGATTTATTTTATTTCTTTGCACAATGCGTATGTGAAGTGAAAATACCACTACTTACTGCAGTCAAATTTTAGGGTCATTTTTTGGTATAAAATCACATTACGTACATTTTTAATTGCTTCGAAACTTAGTTCCAATATATGATTTAATTAATCCCAGAATACTAGCCATAGGTGAGATGTACCTTGCATCTGTGTTACTACTACCAATAGGGATATAGGATTGCTGTTCTAGGATTAATTTAAGGTAGTTTGTTGAACGTCTACAGCATTTTATTTAAAAAAATTAATTTATGTACGCCCAAACTTCTCAACAATTATGAGAGAAGAAGTACGCTATTTTTTTAGAAAATAGAATATCCTTTAATATTACAATGATTGTGAATAGCTCTGCGTAAGTCAGGAATCCTTCTATTCTGTTGATGAATAAAAAAACTGGAATCGCTCAACTTACTACAGAAAATTATTCAAATTACTCGCCAAATATCGTTGAAAGTTGAAGTGATTAAAACTGTTGCTCTTGTTTGCATCAATAACATAGTTGGCTCAGAGATAACCGAAACATTGATGATATCGCAGAGAACTGGAAAAACATTCCAGGTGTCCTGAGTTGTGTATCTTTGTCTGCAATATTATGATTGTTAGCGCAATTATAATGCAGGAAGCTCTCAATATTAAAAAAATCATGTTCTGACAAATGTTTTGATGATAATGCCTACCCTAAGCACTTGCTCACGCAAGTACCTAGTATGGAAGTACCCGGAATGGCCCTTTGATGATGAAAACTTCGGGAAAAAACGAGGGTTCCATAAAGCAATGATTTTTCACCGCTTTTTAATTGATAGCACTTGTGACTAGTGTAGATCTACGAGTATGTACGTCGGAAAAACGTGCGCATGAGGAATGAAGAGGACATAAGTCGTCAACTCTTCAATTCTTGGCTCATTTTTTCAAGAAGCTACTATTCAATATCACTGATGCACACAGCTGGCTTATTCTTTCCTCCTATCTTATCCCGCCCTGGGGCCAAGTAAATATATATATATATGTTAGATATATAAAATGACGACATTAATTACTGCAGGATTGTGAATTGCTCACTGACCACCCAACATTTTTCGCGATATTTATTGTTAGCACAAAATTATTGAAATTCTTTGCAATTAGGTTCGCGGTTGGCTGCCTAGGATCCCTACTCCGGAACTATACTTTTCACGATGCACTGGTCACAGCCATCCCATTACCATACACCAATTACCGATAGCAATAAAGCGTAGAAACCATTACCACTGCGCTGTTCTAATCAATAAACACACTTTTTATGCATCTCTCCAAAGCCAGACTTTAAAAGGACCTCGTTAGATGCCAAAATGCGAAGAGAAATTAATTACCTGGAAGTCCCAACAAAGGATACTTTTCTCCCAAAGATTTCATTTCTCAGCTCTTTTGTTAAATGAACCTCTCGCCGGTGAAATAATGGAGTCTGTTCTCGTCTAGCCTTCTGATTATTTCGCAGCGATCTCTGCTCTTCTCTGCTATTGCATTCACCAGTTGAATATTTGGGCTGCTCTTGCGCGCTGCAAAAGTGGCATTTTGCTCTGTATTGCCTGATTGGCAATTGCACTTGTCGCTGCATTGCCGCTTGTGATTGCTCCGATTGNCAGCGATCTCTGCTCTTCGCTGCTATTGCATTCACCAGTTGAATATTTGGGCTGCTCTTGCGCGCTGCAAAAGTGGCATTTTGCTCTGTATTGCCTGATTGGCAATTGCACTTGTCGCTGCATTGCCGCTTGTGATTGCTTCGATTGCCTGTCTCATCTCTTTCTGGAGCTGTGGCTGTTGCGTTCCTGGCATTGGGACTGTTGCGCTGCTGGAACTGTGGCTGTTGCGTTCCTGGCATTGGGACTGTTGCGCTGCTGGAACTGTGGCTGTTGCGCTCCTGGCATTGGGACAGTTGCGCTGCTGGAACTGTGGCTGTTGCGCTCCTGGCATTGGGACTGTTGCGCTGCCGGAACTGTGGCTGTTGCGCTCCTGGCATTGGGACTGTTACGCTGCCGGAACTGTGGCTGCTGCGCTCCTGGCATTGGGAC
>LQNS02007217.1:2343420-2353504 GCA_001587735.2 Parhyale hawaiensis
AGAACACTACCCTGTGGGACACCCGAAACCAAATCCAAAAACTCACTCCTCTTCCCATCAACAACTACACATTGACGTCTGCCAGATAAAAATTGACTAATTACCGCGAGAACTGAACCACCAATACCCATTAATATCAGCTCATGGAGCAGCCCAAGGTGATACACGCGATCAAAAGCAGCACTAAAGTCAAGCTGTACCAACCTTGCCTCATGACCCCCATCAAGAGCCAACTGCAACACATGAGAAATGTGAAGCAGATCATCACAGGTTCCCAAGCCCTTACGAAAACCACACTGCGTTGGGGGAAGGACACCCTGCGTTCCTGGCATTGGGACTGTTGCGCTGCTGGAACTGTGGTTGTTGCGCTCCTGGCATTGGGACTGTTGCGCTGCTGGAACTGTGGTTGTTGCGTTCCTGGCATTGGGACTGTTGCGCTGCTGGAACTGTGGCTGTTGCGTTCCTGGCATTGGGACTGTTGTGCTGTTGGAACTGTGGCTGTTGCGTTCCTGGCTTTGGGACTGTTGCGCTACTGGAACTGTGGTTCTTGCGTTCCTGGTATTGGGACTGTAGCGCTGCTGGAGCTGTGGCTGTTGCGTTCCTGGCATTGGGACTGTTGCGCTGCTGGAACTGTGGCTGTTGCGTTCCTGGCATTGGGATTGTTGCGCTGCTGGAACTGTGGCTGTTGCGTTCCTGGCATTGGGACTGTTGCGCTGCTGGAACTGTGGCTGTTGCGTTCCTGATATTGGGACTGTTGCACTGCTGGAACTGTGGCTGTTGCGTTGCTGGCATTGGGGCTATTGCGCTGCTGGAACTGTGGCTGTTGCTCTTCTAGTATTGGGACTGTTGCGCTGCTGGAACTGTGGATTTCATGATTCTGGAGCTGTGGCTCTTGCAATTCTAGTGGGATTGTGGCGATGCTGGAATTGTGGCTGCTGCGATTCTAGAATTTTTCGCCGATATTCTCATAGAATGTAGTTGCACTGATAGAACTGTGGCTGTTGCGCTATAGAACTGCCCCTGGTTCGTTCCTGAACATTGGCACTAACGCTTTTGCAACAGTGGCTACTACGCTTATCAGACTGTAGCTGGAACGTTTGTCGAACTTATATATTAGTTACTCAAAAATTATTGGGTACTCATTTCCAGGCTTTTATTTTGCAAATAAAAGCAGCTCCTAATACAACTTGCGACTATCGCACGTGTTTTGCCATCGCCATGGCCGCTCGATATTTGACTAATTTAGTTAACTTCTCGTTGGGGCTTCATTTAGCATTCGGACGTGTTTAATTCTGCCATTACCTCCGTAGCAATTTATAACAGCCGCAAAAAGTGTCAGAAATATAATAATACATTGGAATTAATGTACTGGTAATGGAGAATTATGTCATTACTGGATAATTGCTCACATTACGAGAGCAGCTCGAGGGTCTTTGAAATATTAATTGTTGCCTCAGGGACGAGGAAAATTCCCCTGAAATTGTGAAATGTTTTCGGGCTGCTGGAAACTCGCTATGAATTAGATACAGCGCTGTTTTGTATCTCAACAGAATAATACACTGATTTCCCATGGTATTTGATCCAGAATTATTTAATTGTGCTCTTAACTGTAGAACTTTGGCATCCTTCGGTAAACATCAATTCACTCTCAACTAAGAGTAGGCTTTTCAGCAACAGAGTTGTAGTTTTTCTAGGCTATCAAAATAGTAAATGAAACGTTCCCTTTCGCATAATAAATAGTGGACGAAAGTTGGTAACTTCATGTTAGAGCATTAATGAGCTTTTTGTGATTATCGTAAGAATTATAATTGATACAGAGATAATAATAGCATAGGTCAGACTAAGAAAAAGAATAATAATAAGAGTGCTATTGTTTCATATGTGGATTCTAAGTCACAAAATGATATTGATATAATAATAATAGTATTACAAGTAATACATAATTATGATTGCGATTATGTTGTGACATTCTCTTTTCGGTATGACCAATATTATTGTTTAATTTTTTCAGCATTATTTTCACTAGCGGGACCCCTGAAAATTTCACTATTGATTACTGTGTTTAGTTTTCAAAATTGACCAAGCTTAAGCTATGTTATTACAACTTGCCTTAGATTCACCTAATGCAAATCATCTAGCGTAACCCACCCAGTATAGCCTAACCTAGTGATCCTCATCTAGCTTGACTCTCCCATTCAACCGAACGCTTTCATCTAACCTTACGATTTCATCTAACCTAACGCTTCTCGTCTAATCTTACGCTCCCAAGCCAACCTACGCTCTTCATCCAACCTAACGTTCCTTAACTATGCTAGCGCACCTCATCTAACCTAATACTCGTCATCTAACGCTGCTTTATCTAACCTTACGCTCCTCATTCAATGTAGCGCTTCTCATCCACTCTAGCATTCATTGAACACAGCTGTATCTACCTTAACCTTTCCTATCTAACCTAACACTAATCACCTAACCTTACGTTCCTCATTTAACCATAAGATTCTCCCCGCGCTTGGGTGTCAGTGTATGAGGCGCGTCCACCGGTTGGCGGATGGTGGGAGGCCTCTTCAGAGGTAGTGCTTTGCACCGCGGACCAGATACCCCGCAGCAATGTGTCAGCCAGTCTTCTCAGTCTGTCCCCTGCCACTGGATCACTGATGCCCTGCCAAGATAGTGAGCCAAGGATTGTGTACCCTTTTTTCACTCTAAATTTCTTTGCGCAGATTTCTCCCTCTGCATCTTTCTTCTTGTGCGCCTTCTTCTACTGCAATTTCTACCAGTGCTTTATTCCCTACTACTAAGTCCCCGGCAATGAGGCAGTGACAGTGGGGGCAGGTGGAGGATGCCGCTGGAGGGCTCTTAGCCATTGCTCTGCACGGTGGGCGACTCTCGGAGATTGGTCGTTGGTTGACCGGGACTAGAACGGCGGTCACCTTAAGCTGCACCATGAGTGACTGGGCAGCCCTGTTTAGGAGCCGCACTGCCCACCCAATACGGGAAGGGGGTTAGAAAAGGTACCCTGAACATTACCCGTTCCACTTTTTCAAAGACAGGAAGCCGCACCTGTCGTGGCATCCCATTTGCTGTAGATAAAGGAAACTTAACAACAATGTACGCCGCAGACTGACGGTGGCAACTTGGAGTGTCCGAACTTTGTTAGATGTGCGTACAGCCGACCTGCTGAGATGGTGAAGTACGGGGGTGAAGTTATCGTGGACTGTCTTTTGGAGCTATTTGCCACTGTCTGGTACAGTGGATGCACACCCCAACAGTGGAAGGAAGCTGATATTGTCTACATTTACAAAGGGAGCGGTGACCCTGCAGTATGCGGGAATAGCAGGGGCATATCCTTGCTGTCTACTGCCGGTAAAGTCCTCGCCCGTGTGCTGTTG
Source organism: Parhyale hawaiensis (assembly GCA_001587735.2). Taxonomy (NCBI): domain Eukaryota; kingdom Metazoa; phylum Arthropoda; class Malacostraca; order Amphipoda; family Hyalidae; genus Parhyale; species Parhyale hawaiensis. The sequence goes on from LQNS02007217.1 coordinate 2,346,810, forward strand.
GCGCGCCTGCTCGAGCACGTGGCAGATGACGTACTAATGTGGCTTTAGGCGTGACAAGAATACTCTGGATATGATTTTCGTAGCGAGGCAGCTGCAGGAAAGGTGCCGCGAACAGCATAGAGACCTGTTCATGGTGTTCGTACGTAGACCTGGCCAAGGCCTTTGACACAGTATCTACGGAGCTGTTGTGGGAGGTGCTCAGGAAGTTGGGCTTTCCTCCGCGCTTTCTTGCCGTCGTTATATCATTGCATGACGGAGCTAGAGCGCGAGTCTTGCAAATAGGTGACGGGTCAGTACCATTTACCGTGGCTGCTGGCGTGAGGTAGGGATGTGTACTGCCCGCTGTACCGTTAAACTTATTTTTGCCTTCGGTCACTCGTTTTGCCATGCACGACATTCGTCCTGAGGACTGCATATCAGTGTCGTATAGACTGGATGGCAGCTTGATTGACCTCCAAAGACTCTAGGCCAGGACCCATGCGCAAAGGGTCAACGTTCTTGATCTACAGCATGCCGACGACGCTACCATCGTTGGTTCGTCTAGCAGGAGTTTGCAGCGCTCGTTAAACTGGCGCAGACATATGATAGAGAGGGCCTCCGAATAAACGCTGCAAAGACTGAGGTTCTCATACAGCTTCAGAATCCGACAACAACTAGTGTGATTCAGGTGAATGACCATCAATTGAGCGAAGTCCATCGTTTTAAATATCTGGGGGCTATGCGGACGGACACAAGCGACCTGAGAGAGGAAGTGCAGCGCAGAATTTGGCTTGCGTCTGCCTGCTTCGGTAAGCTGTCTATTACAATAGAGCCCTTACTCTACGTATTAGGGTCAAGGTGTAAATGTCTACCTGCATTTCTGCTCTCCTCTATAGCTGCGAGAGATGGACCCCATACAGAAGACACATCAGGGCCCTGGAATCTTGCCATATGCTCTGCCTGTGGGTCTGAAGTGGTGGCACAAAGTTCCGCGCGTGGAGGTCAGACGTAGAGCCTGTGTGGATACACTTGAATGCATTCTGGTGCAGCGGCAACTCAGATGAGCTGGCCATGTGCGGCGAATGCTGGAGGAGAGACTCCCTCGCCAGAACATGTACGGCGAGCTCGATGCGGGAGTTCGGACGGTGGGTGACCAGCGAAAGCGACACAAGGATAACTTAAAGAGCATTCTGAAAAAATGCGGCGTTGCTATCTGCGGCTGGGAGGCAGCAGCGGAGGATCGTTGTCTGTGGCGCGAGACGTGTCGCAATGGGGTCCAGCACTATGCGGAGACAGTACGAGGCTGCAGCAGCCGCCAGACGGGAGAGACATCAGCGAGGACCGGTTCAGGCGCAAGGCCAGCGCATCTGCGACACTTGTCGGAGTTGCGGATCTGCAATTGGTCTCCTCAGCCATCGCGGCAGCCACCTGCGTCGAGGGGACGCTCTTAAGCGCTAAGGGAGACGACTTTCTATAAGCAAGTAATGACCTAATGCATCTCAACTAACCTAAAGCACCAAACGTACCTTCCATTCATATTCGTTTTCAATCGTAGCAGCTCAGCTTCCATGACCGCGTTTCTCCAATCTGCACTTGCTCTCAATGTCTCATAAATATCTTGTTCTCTCTTTACGACTTTTTCTCACACATTCAATTGTAATACCCATTGAAATTCCTCGGTAATCACGTATTATCTTTTAATTGTTTATGCATGCGTTAAACACGCAGTAAACACTGACGCACACCTGGTCAATTGAACAATTAACTTATGTTGTTAGACTTTTCTTCGGCATTGCTTTCTAATATGCTAATTCCTTTACAAAGAGGTAGCTCATAAGTAACGAATAAATATATTCATGCATTCCATTAGGGTATCTGCATGATAATTTACGACTTGGTCCGCACGATTTTGTTAACTATACGTTCGTAGACACTGGACTGGCATTTTAAAGACAGTTCAGGCCATGCAAAATTTTAATGACATAGTACAATGATGCCTGAAAAGCAACAAGAAAGCTAAAATAGTTGAAAAGTGCGGATGGTCACCAGAGCAATAGCGTTATTCTTCAATGACATCTCAGACCCGTATCGTCACTACGATGTGCAAAAATATTATCCAAGTCAGACAGCAAATCTTCCAACCATGACATGCGAGCTGTAGCAGCTTAAAATATGAAAACTTTTTGCTCTCGTTCTTCCCTATCGAGATGGTATCCAAGATTGACACACAGGACAGCACAGCGCAAGTACAGACCTGTGTCGGCCTGTGCGCCGCAGTCGTGCCACGTGCGGTGCAGCTTGATAGCAAGTCACTCATTTACTGCTCACAATGTCGTCCACGGAGCAATTCATAGAGGCTGTTCGCCATCAAAGAGTGCTGTGTGACATTAGTCATCCTGTTCATATGAGAGGAACTTGCATCTTGCATCAGACAGCTCAGAAGTTGAAGCAAATTCTCCATGTGGTTGAATCTTCTCCATTTATTCACTCCTTCACGCTGACCTCTTTGCTCTATATGTAGATGTCACGCAATATTTTACTTTCTCGAACTCGTTTAAGTGTGAATCAGAAACTAAGGTTTCCAATGTAATTTTGACACTATTGTTATATTAGTTGTTCAAGCTTCCCTAGACACAACCATAGTTATACAAGAGAAAAAAAAAAGGAAGGGACATGGAGTATGCAGGGTTGTGGAGTCGGATGGTTCAAGGTCCGATTCCGATTCCTGGCCCTCCAGAAATTCCATCTCCGACTCTGACTCCTGGCCCTCCAGAATTTTCGACTCCGACTCCTCAAGATTTTCCGATTCCTTGGTCCATCAAGCAGATATCCGATGTATACATTAAACATGTCCAAATAATTTTTGCTAGTATACACACATTAAGTTGAAGATGCTTAAAATATTGTACATATGTAATGATATTTTGCATCATTTGGAACATTAAATTGAGGACAATAGATTAAAAAAATGCTGGGTAAAACTTTGGATCCTGGTACATTTTGAGTATGGGTCACGGGGGGGGGGGGCAAAGTTATCGACTGTGAACCGATTGTTCTAAACTTTGCACATTATACGTATTTTAGAAAAATAAACACAGTTTGCTCATACATTTTTTAATTTAGGCATTAGTTTTTGAGATAATGAGAAATATATATATATATGTATGCATTTTTTCAATTAAGAACTAGACCTCAGTGTGTTTTCATGCGGTGTGGATGGTATTGGAATCCTTGAAACATTCTTAACAAAACTACACAACTGAACTTTCCATTTTCTATTCCGTTCGATCGCTAACTAATATATAGGAAAAAGGATTCAGTTTTCAGCTGTGGTAAAAGGTATTATGAGGGCAAAAATGGAAAATCCATTTTGTTAGGGATGTTTCAAGGCTTCCAAAACTGTCATCGTTTTTATTCTAGCACGAAAACTCATTGAGTTCTATTCTTTTTCAACTTTGAAAAAACTATATATATATAAATTTAGATATATTTCCCGTTATCCCAAAACCTAAGGCCTAAATCAAAAAAGTTGTATGAGCATAGTGTGTTTCTTTTTCAAAAATACATTTACTGTGCAAATTTCAGAACAATCAGTTCAAAATAGATAATCCCCCCCATGCCCCCCTCACAAAATGTACCAGGTGCGAAAGTTCTACCCAACATATTCTCAATGTCCTCCTCATATGGTATAGGAAAATTCACCTGTCCTGTCCTGCGTGTCAATACGCCTGTTACTGGTTTCAATATGAAATCAGTGAGATGCACTTCTCTGCCCTGCTCTGGGCTGTGTCGCCTGTGTTGCCTTCGTCTGGCCTAATAATGTTAGAAGAATATTTATAAGCTCACTACCCTGAGCTGAGTATTCACTTGCACATAGTGAAAAAGAACCATGGAACACTAAAGCTACAACCTAAATAAAATTTTATTGACCATCTACGAAATTTTTACATAATGATGCAACAAATTTAAATTGTATGGAGTGCAGATCCAGGGCCCCACCTGGAAGGGGAGAGGGTGACTGATGAGAAGTAAAATCCCGTAACATATACAACTTTCATTATTTAACTTCTATTTTATTTTACTTCTTATTTTTACCTCCGCCAAGGAGGTTATGTTTTCGTCGTGTTTGTCTGTCTGTCTGAGTGTTTGTGTGTCTCTTTGTCTGTCACCAAGATAACTCAAGAAGTTCTTAACCGATTTCGACGAAATTTACGGGGATTGTCAGGTATGTTAGGACGAACAGATGATTAACTTTTGGTGAAGATATGTCTCTCCGTTTGCTTGTTTGTCTGCCTCATTTTTCTCAATGCCATATCTCAAAAAGTTATGGATGCATTTTTCTGAAATTACCATGAATTGTTAGATATATAACAAAGAGTAAATGACAAAATTTTGGTAATGATCCGTTTATTCGTTCGTTCGTTTGTCATTGTTTTTAATTTTACGATTGTTAGCACAATAACTCAAAAAACAATGAATGGATCTTTATGAAATTTATAGGGGTTGTTAATAAGTTAATAATGCTGGAAGACATAAATGATTAAATTTGGTGCAGATCGGTTTGTTCGTTTGTATGTTTGACTCATATTTGTCATAAGGTTTGTTAGCAGTATAACTAAAAAAGTTATGAACGGATCTTCAAGAAAATTTCACAAGCTGTTATTTCTATCAAAAGACACAAATGATTAGATATTGGAGTTTATACTAAGAAAATTATGGTTTCAGAGCCAATTTGAATTTAATGCGACCATTGCTTCGCTTGGCGGAGGTATGCACTCTCAGAGTGCTCTAGTATGAAATGTATAGTCAAAGGACATTGTCTTTGCTAATTCTAGTACTGATTTTTATCACACGATTGTGTAATTGAGCAGACTACAGTGTCTTGAATTATAAATACTATATACATATATACGGTGTATATATCAAACCTAATATACATGGCTATCAGAACACTAGTTGTGTAACAAGCTATCGATATGTTAATAAATACGTTATTTTTACCCACTAACTACCCATAGCCCGACAGTTTTATATATTTATCACTAAGATTTCATTTGGCGCTAATGAAGGCTGCTGATGCAATAATCAAATTATTCGTTCCTGCTTCCCGTAATAACGAGATATTTGCCCCACATTGTGTAATGGCGATTGTCTGTGTTTTGGAGGTATGCGTCGCTCATAATTAGAGATGGACTTAATTGCTTTGTCTGCCAGGTGCTGGTATGAATCTTGCTTATCNTTGTTCATGGTGTTGTCTGCCAGGTGCTCGTACGAAACTTGTGCATGGTGTTGTCTGCCAGGTGCTGGTGTGAAGCTTGTTCATGGTATTGTCTGCCAGGTGCTCGTACGAAACTTGTGCATGGTACTGTCTGCCAGGTGCTGGTGTGAAGCTTGTTCATGGTATTGTCTGCCAGGTGCTCGTACGACGAAACTTGTGCATGGTATTGTCTGCCAGGTGCTGGTGTGAAGCTTGTTCATGGTATTGTCTGTCAGGTGCTCGTACGAAACTTGTGCATGGTATTGTCTGCCAGGTGCTCGTACGAAACTTGTGCATGGTATTGTCTGCCAGGTGCTGGTATGAAGCTTGTTCATGGTGTTGTCTGCCAGGTTCTCGTACGAAACTTGTGCATGGTATTGTCTACCAGGTGCTCGTACGAAACTTGTGCATGGTATTGTCTGCCAGGTGCTGGTATGAAGCTTGTTCATGGTATTGTCTGCCAGGTGCTTGTACGAAACTTGTGCATGGTATTGTCTGCCAGGTGCTGGTGTGAAGCTTGTTCATGGTATTGTCTGACAGCTGCTCGTACGAAACTTGTGCATGGTATTCTGCCAGGTGCTGGTGTGAAGCTTGTTCGAGGTATTGTCTGCCAGTTGCTTGTACGAAACTTGTGCATGGTATTGTCTGCCAGGTGCTGGTGTGAAGCTTGTCCATGGTATTGTCTGCCAGGTGCTTGTACGAAACTTGTGCATGGTATTGTCTGCCAGGTGCTGGTGTGAAACTTGTTCATGGTATTGTCTGCCATGTGCTGGTGTGAAGCTTGTGCAATGTCCATGGTATTGTCTGCCAGGTGCTGGTGTGAAGCTTGTTCATGGTATTGTCTGCCAGGTGCTGGTGTGAAGCTTGTGCATGGTATTGTCTGCCAGGTGCTGGTGTGAAGCTTGTACATGGTATTGTCTGTCAGGTGCTGGTGTGAAGCTTGTGCATGGTATTATCTGCCAGGTGCTGGTGTGATTTTTGTTCATGGTATTGTCTGCCAGGTGCTGGTGTGAAGCTTGTACATGGTATTGTCTGTCAGGTGCTGGTGTGAAGCTTGTGCATGGTATNTGCTGGTGTGAAGCTTGTACATGGTATTGTCTGTCAGGTGCTGGTGTGAAGCTTGTGCATGGTGTTGTCTGCTAGGTGCTGGTGTGATTTTTGTTCATGGTATTGTCTGCCAGGTGCTCGTATGAAACTTGTGCATGGTATTGTCTGCCAGGTGCTTGTTTGAAGCTTGTTCATGGTATTGTCTGCCAGCTGCTCGTACGAAACTTGTGCATGGTATTGTCTGCCAGGTGCTGGTGTGAAGCTTGTTCGAGGTATTGTCTCGAACAAGCGCTGCCATCGGCTATACATATTTGACAGTCTGTAGCAAGGGCCATCGCAGACCACATTTATCAGCGAATTAGCTGATTTTTCTATCCTGTTTTGGAGACTGTAAGCACATTTTCTTGTTCTG